>JADANN010000228.1:0-443151 GCA_018806985.1 Angiostrongylus vasorum
CTGTCTAATTCAAACACCTCAGATTCACAATGTTCTCTACCTAAAGAAAGAGATGTCTTTATTTCTAATGGGTCAAGGGGGTCCGCAACCTACTGGGCATGGGGCGTTGCTCGACGCTGCTCCCGGCGCTGGCCGCGCGGTCATGTGCGTCGCGTCGGCCGCGTGCTAATGTGCATCGCACGGTGCTTGGGGGACGTTGGGTCTGGATCCACGCTCCATGCTGAGCAGACATGAGATTGGTGACCACAAAACTGTTACCAACCTCATATCTGCTCAACACGGTGTTGATGGTCCTGGGGAATGCAGGTGGAGGCAGGGAATTCAGCGAATACCATTGAATTGCCTGAGTTATGGTGGCATGATCCATCAGTGGAGCGTCGTATGCTACGCGGTTTTACTTATCCTCATTAATATGGAGGCAAATCTTGTATGCAGATCGCCGTTCGGCAGGCATAACGGGGATTGCGATTGCGGTGTGCTTCGTTGCTGATGTATATCCTCCCGGATCTCGAAGATTACATAGGTTCGCAGGATCTAAGTTGCACATTCCAGCTAGACATTTGAATACTGGGTAAATTTCAGAAGACATCGTTCAAGCACTTTGTGGGTGTTGCGCAACTTTCTTAAAGTGCTTGAAGTATTAGTCCACGTTACTGCTGCAGAACATAACGCTGGGAGGATATTGAAGAAGTGAGCACGGAGTTTTGAGCCGTTAATTGGTTGGTCCCTTCTTCGAATAGCGAATACTACCCATGCACTCTCCTTCTAATTTCTCCCTTCATGTCGCTCTCCGTGTTCGCTTTCAACGTCCAAGACACACGTAAGAAGTGCTTTCATTAATAAAGAGAATCATCAAATTCAACTTGTTCACTTTTGCACCATGGACCTGTTTATTTACTCGTGAACTGGGTCTTCGTCTTATTCATGCGAAGTCCAATCTTTCTTCCCGCTTCGTTGATCATAGTCTCTGCTTCGCTGGTACTCCTCGAAAAGATGATAACGCGAAAAGAACACTTGATAGGAATTTTCAATCAATACGCGCGGCCTTCTCTTCCCAATCGGGTGACTTCATCATCCATTGCAGTGCGGCAGTAAATATCTTTGGTGGTATTTTGTCGCCTTACCCTAAGCTTTTTTCCTATGAGCAAGTTGAAAAGTCGGTGAAGAAGCTCTGTAATTGTGCTGCACTTCCGATAAGTCTGCTAGTGTTGGTATATAGAACGGGTACATTCCTTGGTCGAAGGGAGCTGATACGATTGCAATCGTTTCGACAATGTCAGATTAGTAGATAAAGGTTGGGACAGGGGACAAGTGGTACTCCCGTCAAAACTACATGACGCGTGATACAGTTTGGAGGTGGTCCGTGCAACAGATTCCCATCGGAATCCCGTATGGTGAACTGGTTGTGCCTCATCCAAGACCTTGGATATGCACAAAAGGATTATTTTTTGTGAACAGCTTGTAGAGGACACTCAGAAGTGTACTCGACAGTAGTTACGAAGGTTCCTTTGTCGTTTTTTGCTGGGTGGAACGACCTTGCGCAAGTTCCTGCACTGGTCTGGGATTTCACATGCGTTGTGAGAAACACATGTGATTTGCGGCGACCAGCTCTAAGGAAATCGGCGGTGATATTATGAAGCCTGGAGCTGTGCTTCTTTTCATGTTTTATATCGCAAGTCAAACTTCAAAGATTAGAATTCTTGGTGGTTTTTCACCGCTAGGCATCTCGAGCCCGAGGAGAGATTGTGGGGGGCGGAAAATATTGCTTTAGGACCTTTCCGTTATCAATTCTATGTCATGACGGGATGTACTGCTACTCGCATCTTCCTTCATTAGGTCGAGCAGCGGAACACGGTTGTTGCACAGACCCCCTAATACACTTTATCAGATTGCTTCATTTTCAAGCTTTCCCGACAAACCTTTTTACTTATGCCGACGTAAATTTTTGGCAAAAGATTCTCTAGAGCTAGTACTTATTACCAGCTGTGTTAGGTGTGTTGCAGTAGCATCAAACTTCAATGTCGTACTCTTCTCTTTAGTGAGAAAGGAGACGCGGTCTGAACTCCGATCCTACGAACTGAACGCCGCAATCGTATGCGTAATTTAAATCCATCCACTTTGAAAAATAATTGGAATTAAAATTTCCGCGAAACCGAAATTCAAAGGCTTAAGAATTCTGAGACAAGATAGTTGCAACGAAGAAAATGGATTTTGAAAAGCGTTATACCTTTTTGGATGGAATCCTCATTGTATTGCTGGCTTCATTTCTGACATATTAGCCTTGACGCAAAAAAAATGGAACAAATATGTGTTATAGGCTCCTGAAATTCAGAAATATGTCGCCGTACGATAAGGTAACGTGATTATTCTGCAAAAAAAAGCCGTTCATTTCAGTGGTTTCTATTGAAGATGGCCACGCTCAATGTGAGAAATGATCTGGTGATTTAAAACTGAAAACAGTCATGACTTTCAGATCAAATGGAGATGAACCAGTGAACGTCGGATGGTGGGTTAAAGAAACATATTTTAGAAGCCGATTTTCCTTCAACCTCGGTGTGACTAGTCAACATATATTTTTTTCATTGATAAGCTAGTACGAGTCTGACAATAAGCCTTACTCGACGAATGTTTTTGCGTCTTCTCCACCCTGAGCAGATCTGACTTGTTCCGAGTCGATTGTCATTGTTCTTACTTCACCTGATGTGAGTCTTCGTGAGAGCATCGAACTGAAAGTCGAAGCTGAAAACAAGTTATTACCAACGGGAATTCGCTGTCAACAACGGCTGTCCTGTATAGAAGAGCGCTGCCAAATGATGTTCTCACAAGAAATGTGGACAATCGACTCGAATCCACCAGTTCTGAGGAAGGCGAGGCGCCGAAACATTAGCTGAATAAGCTTTTCAACAACCTCGTGTCAGCTTACCAATGATAGAAAACATATTTCAGCCCGATGTAAATCTTGATCGTCACTTTCTGTTTGCTGCCTATTATTTTTCACGGCTGGGTACGATAAGAAATATTAACACAGTGATGCTGATATATTTGCAATACTCCGAATCGCAGATGTCTTCAATAGGAACTTCCTATTACCCTTTCCAGGGAGCTAACGCGGTGCACTACCACACTGTGGGGGTTACTTCGTTTCGTCTTTCTTTCGGGCCGTATTGTTGACCTATGGGTGCCTTCTGCAATTACCCGTCAACGAAATTGATCTGGGAAGCACAAATCAGCATTGAACCCAGTCAAGCTGAAGCTGTGGTATAAATCACAATATCGTCACCTCTTTATTTGCTGCCTATTCTTTTCTAATGTCAAGATGTTTTGTGAAATATGACGATAATAACGCTAATTTATCTGGAAAACTCCCAACCACTGGTGCCTGCGGTGTGGGCCGAACACCTTCAATAACACGGCTGAAAAAAAGGCGGGACGAAAGACTCGTATGATGTAGTGGTGAACGCGTCAGATCTGTGTGCTTTCATGAGGGAAGTTGAAGGAGACCCACCCATGAAGATGTGCATCAACAAGTCATTATGAAGTAAGATGCCATACCACGTAAAGCATTCGTCTTCCCGGTTCTTCTTTGGGTTTCTGAAATTTGTCCAAAACGCTCAAGAGTCTGGCGTGTTGATGGTTTAGGCTTCTGCGCTAGGATCCGGACATTCAGTTCAAAATTATCCTGATAGCGCCTTTGCGTCCTAGATGTACCCAGAGGAACACTTTGTCGAATTTTTAGTTTCTCCATTTAGATTTCCTTTGATGCGGGCATAAAGTGCTCTATCTAACCGTTTCTCCTATGTATTCTCACTACATTCGTTTCATGAGATGAAGTACGCTATACCTGAACGGATGCATTCCCGTCCCTCCCGTTCGGGCAGATAAGTCTTCATAAAAGAACATCTGGATGGAAAAAGCTAGAATTCGGCAAAGTACGTTTCTGGGTAACATAAAACGCCAAAGCACAATAACTTTTCTGGGTACATATTGGAGCCAAAGCACAGTGGTCGTGATTTTGAAGTGAATGTGCGGATTCTAGAGCAGGAATCTAAAACATCATCGCACAGGACTATTCATGCAGTTTGGATAAATTTCAACACTTCAACGATGAACCGGAAGACGAATGCCTGACGTAATATGGCACCTTATCTCAAAGTGATTTCTCGATGCACATTCCTATGCGTGGGTCTTACTAATCATCCCTAGTGAACAACACACTGGTGGTAGAACAGCATGGTCCGAAGTTTTTGAAAATTGGCGTTTATTTATGCGCTGGACCCTTATTAATACTACGGAGTTCTCTAGGGCTATAGAGTTCTGAGTTTTGCAAATATCTCAACGACGTTTTGGTTGTATTCCGTTTAGTACCCTACCGTGAAAATTGCATTAGGCAGAAAATAAAAAGCAAAACATTTTGATTCCAACTACAGCCTCAGCTTAACTGTGTTCAGTGCAGATTTGGGCTCCCTAGATCAATCCCGTTGACGGGTGATTGATTATGGCGCTGATCGATGGAACTAGCTGAGAGACAGGCGAAACGAAGGACCTGCATGATGTAGAGTGAGCGCGTCAGCCCCTGAAGGTAATAGCGTGTTCGTACCCCACCGGAGACACCTGCGTTCCGGAGTTTTGCAAATGTCTCAGCAACCATGGAGTTCACTAAATTGTGAGGCTACTGTTACGTATGATACGTCTATGCTCTGAGGAAGGCGAACTCGCCGAAACACAAGCTACTGTTGCATTGTATTGTGTTTTTCTATGGAAGTAAATGTATGCTGTATAACAACATCACGATTGCTGAACAAGAAAACGACGCATTCATATTCCAATGCCGAGGTTAATAGAAAGTCGATCCTGGGAACTGTTACGATAAGTATACATTTATTTACTTATTTAGTAAAGCATGCTGTAGAATTGGTTTACATGCGTGACCACAGCGAATTTGTGCTGCGCTTTGCCAACTTTTTTCTTTGATTGAGTTATTTTTCTTGCTTTTACACCAGGCATTAGAAATGATGCATAGTGATTTGCGCCATCAATATAAATAAGACTTTACATGTGAGTTACAATGTGAGTAACCGTTGCACTTGGTGATTTATAGATGAAAGTAGCTCACAAAGCAAGTTTGTCAGAATAGACACAGTTGGGAAACTAGATGTTCTTACACGAGTACCCACTAACGGATTCATTTTATGGTGTGCTTAAGTGAGTAGTTTTTTACTTGAACTGCAACGGAAAGTCGTATTACGTAATTTTTTTCAGTCTGACTACATTTCTGTACAGGGCGACCGCTCTAAACGAAGTCATTGAAAGAAATCGAAAGTTTTTTTGTCCTGCCCGTAGTGGTAAAAGTGTTATAGCCGTTGTAACTCGAGATATCACAATGATAGTAAGAAAATAAGTTGGGTAAATCTTTTGACGTTGATGAATCCTTCAGGAAAGCACCATGCATTCGACTTCACCAAGCATCGTTAGAGGTGATTGAGTGCATATCTATCCAATGATTCGCGGTGGCCTACCGATGCATCAAGTCAGCGCTGTCATACTTCCCAAAAACGGGTCTAGTACCAAATTTGTAGACCCGGAATGATGGGTAGCCTCAGTGAGGCTGGGGGTGTGTGGGATCGAAACACATGTGTCTTGCAACGTACCTCTAACTAATAGATTACACGCGCTCCTTGTGAGTCTGCAGGTCTTATGAGTTTATTCAGGACATGATCGGTACAATAGGTACGGTTCATGTTAGCCACGAAGCCACTTCTACTTTAATGACTGCACTCCTTACAAAGCAAAAACAGCATGGTGAGGCTTCTTAAAGGTTTTAACCGAAGAATTAAGGCGAGGAATGTAAATTCGGTGTCAGTGACTTAGTCTTTACTAGTGAGAATCGTTTTCTGAGTGCCACGCGTTTTTTCGAAGCAGTTGCCAGTTAATGAAGTCTCCCAATGTTCTTTCGTTATTGCATCTGTGAAGACTTTGAGATTTTTGAGATGTTTCCAAACATTTAGAACAAAATCCTTACGCAAATTAGGAGAATATTTTGGGAGTTGTGCTAAGGCTTCCTAAAGTGAAAGCTGAATTCTACCATCATGGACTGATTGCTTGTGAATTTGCAGCTACGAAAGCGTTTCAGTATTGTAAACGGGGTATTTACAAGGTAAATACTACTGCGTAGAATTGAAAAAAAAGGACTAAAGAAGAAAAAGGATAGGAAACACTCTCTGATTGGAAACTCTGATTGCATTGCCGTTACTTATTGGCACTAATTAGCTTATTGTCATTTTAACGAAATACTGTTGCAGTCTACAACACGAATATTTGGGCAGTCCGTCTTCACGATCTTCATCATCTTTTCACTTCCTAATTAACTGGATTGAGTGAGATCTGTTCCGTGAAATCCCAAAGAATCCATGGCATGGCGTCGCCCGAGTGTCACCACTTAAATTTTCGGAACTTGCGAATCGCAGACAGCTCTGGCCCCTGACTGGATAGCTTCGTTCGCGGAAAGGCGGTAATTTCTGGCATTGGTTTGCTCAGTTTACTCCTTCTTAGGCTTCCGAATGGGAGTGTTGAACTACCTTCTTGTCAGGCTCGGTGACCTTAGTGAGAAATTTCGCTTTAAAACGCATTTCTACTCTTGGAAACAGTAGCCATGTTGAGGGCAAGTCCACAATTTATTTACTACATTTTGTTGCTTTTCATGAGTTACACGACGTTGCTATACAAATGCAATACTGTTTCTGTTCGGCTGAACTTTCGACGTCTTCGTCTTCCTCAGAACTGCCTGATTCGAGTCGATTGTGCGCGTATATATGGGAACAACTGCCTAGTGAGGTTTCTTCAGTGCTCTGTTGAGCTCTACAAAATTCGTTCACGAAGGACACCGTCGCAAAATGAAGAAGTTGTCGATCTCATCTTCGAGACCTATTTGACCATCAACAGTGTGTACGACTGTGAAGGACTTTGGATGGAGGATATTCTGGAAAAGAAAAATCTTTCGATCATACTACATAAAAAATGATAAAGACTTTATCTTTACGCGTTGATCTTTTTCTCAAGAATACCTCACACACTCGACTTCGTCAACAAACAATTCACTGCTTTTTTTCGACAGGTGTAAGGTTTTTAGCTTCTTTAGGGTTTTTTTTTGATAAGCAAACACGAGATTGATATTATATCGAGGGAAAAACACTGAATTATCAATCGACACCGAGGTTAACAAAAAGTCTGTCTTGGGTATTGAAAGAATATCTGGCCTATCTCGTCCTTCTATACTCGTGAACAAGTCTGGTTCAGCAGATCTAGTTCTCTTCTCCAGCAATAACTTTCTTCCCAAACTGCTTTTCGCATCGAGCGTCCAGAAGTGATTTTTGAACGTCTACACAGTTTGCTGAGAAAAAAGCGTGTTAACTACTTGTTTGGAGTAAATGTGGCATTTTAAAGTTAAGGTTATTTAGTCGACGCTGGAGCCACCACTTACGAGAGAGGAACATTAAAGCACATGCGAATGCGAAAGCCTGACGAATTTTCTGTTCACGGGCTCGCTGTAATAAGAATTTAGAAAGTGGTGCAAAATTTTCTCTCTACTTATTAATAAGTAAACTATTTTTTAAGCACTTTATTTTCGCTTTCGTTATTTTGAAATCTATTTCCTTTAGCTATTGAAGGATTTTCTTTTCAGGATTTAACAAATGACGATATCGACCACTGGAGTGGAGTGCTGTTGAAAATGGAACAGAGACGCAACTTCTGGTTAAACCGCTGTGGAGAACAAGGCTTGGAGAACAAGGCTTGTTCCGCATCGTCACTTCTGTCCATTAGAACGCTAGCAGTAAATTGAGCCTTTATGTGAAATTTAAACTTGCTATGTCTCATGTTACCTCTGTAAGACATAAAGCTCTTTCAAAATTTTCACAGTTTGGTGGACCGACATGGCAGATTACTTCTGGATTTGAACTCTCCAATCACTGAAGAGGAAGAAACCGCTGAAATCACAGCTACCATGAGTGAACAATTACTGTAATAACAACGTCGTGTTTGCTCATCGAGAAAACAGTGTTAGGATTTATAAGTGGGATCTCGAGTTGTTCGGTAAAAAAGTCTGCGTGAGAGCACCCCCCAGTTGGCATGTATTGCTATTAATTACGGACGAAGAAACTGTCATATGCGTACTCTCTAAGGCAAGTGGGTTGATGCACTAGACTCCCTGTATCTGCTGCCAAAAAATTCTATTGCACCTGTATTACCTATTGTCTTTTGATCGTTATGTAACTCGGGTGAGAAACCAGTGAAGCTCGCACTTCACCCTGTTGCGTACAAGAATACTACAGTAGGTTCTGCTTGCTTTGCGGACTCACTGAGCATCACATCTTCCTTCTAGGGTTTTTCGTGAATAACTCTGGTCATCGCACCGGTTGTCACCCTGGTGCAGGTTTGATATCCCGAGCCATCAGGTATCTAACGGCTCTAGTTTATCGACTGCTGTTTGGAAGAATTATGTGTCCGAGGTGCACTACGTGTCAAACCGATCTGATTTCCGCCATTCTGGCGTGTGGAGTGACACCTCTCATTTGTGATTCTTGGCATGGATCGAAACATCGAACTCCCATTTGCGTAATGCGGAATACTACCAGGAAAGCGCGCTCAATAATGGTTACCGATGTTGCTTACGTAGCGACTAGGTTCTCGATACATACGTTAGTGCAGGAAGTACCGTTGAGTCGAAAAGGTGGGCGTGGAGTCGGTTGGAGCAAAGGGAAGACGGTGTAATTGCTGACTGTCGACATTCACTCCCACATGTCCCATTCCAATGATAGCGTGACATTCTCGAGGGTGACGGTAAATAGTTACGGCAAGATGACAATCGCGCTGCCTAACCCCTCGTACGACGTCGATGTTTACACGAGTGGTGGAATTTAGCTTCTGAAGTAATTTACCAGCCGAAAACTTTGTATAGCTTACGAAAAATCCTTATACTAGAAATATTATTATGTAGATATATATTAGAAAAATAGTAGGGAGACCCTGGATGTCCAGAGCTTGCATGGATGGTGCTGTCTTAAGGTCGACTAGAGTGGGGTAAAGCGGTCTCTTCCAGTCTTGCGATGGCTCAAAGGGTCATATTGTCCTGTCAATGTAGTTTATTGCACTGGATCCTTTACGGGAGCCTGATTGCTGACGTGGCTGCTTTTTGTCCACTGTCCTGTCAAATCTAATGAAGATGACTCTAGTGAAGGGTTCATAGACGACAAACACCAAGCAAGTTGAGATATAGTTGCCGATATCATGGAGGTCACCGTTCGTTAAAGATAACACGGTCTTAGCGGTCTTTCAGTGAGTAGAAACCATGAATTTTGACAGGTAACGCGCTATGAGCAGTGCCAGTATGTTGATGAGGATGGTATCGTAGGGACCAGGTGCTGTCACTGACCAAAAGCACGTCAGATTTCGGAAAGGCGAATCTGTGATAAGACAAGTATTTCATTCTTTATTTTATATGAGTGCATGAGAACGGTTATTGAAGACATGCGAATAGTGCTCATGGATGACTTTCTCCTTTCGTTTTCCGACAGCTATAACCGTTAAGTCTGGGTGCTGGAGTAGAATTATCAGTGTTTTGTCATTGGTAAAATTTGGCCCAGGCGTTGTAAATACGTTTCTTAGTCTCTGCAGCTATATTACTGTTCCTCTTAGATCAAGTTCTTCTGAAAAGAGACGTTTCTTGGAGACTTCCGAACTCTTGGCTTTCATGGTGGTAACGTGAAGATTTTCATAAATAAATCGGTCACATTCTTTATTGTTATCAAAAACTGCATCATCCCAAAAGCCGACTAATGAACTGAAAAAGCACAGTTTGTGGTGGTTCTAAGATTTCCTTTTTTTTAACGTCACTGATTTCTCTGCTTTCCTCGAGAAATGAGATTTTACACGAAGGAGGCGATGGTATGATCCGGTGTGGAATTTTAGGACAACAGCGACATCGGTTAGGCAAAAGCTTCGATTCACTATAATGTGCTCTATTTGGTTATGCTACTCTCCAATATGAAGCTCCCACGTCCAGCTTTGAGGGTGGGGCTTCCGGAATTGCGAGTTACTATGAATGGTCTCGATCGTCATGATAAACTCAGACATCCGCTCACCCTGCTCGCATCACTCTAATGCGTGTGTCGAAGTGCGACGTCTTCTAGAAGTTTTTCTGGCTCCAGTTTTATCGCTAAAATCTTCAGTGATAAGCTTTAAAGAATCCATGGCCTTCTCTGTAAAACTTCTGCAAGTCCATATAGAACGCTTCGACTACGTTTATAGCTTGACGTCGGCGCGTAAACGACGAGGATTGTCAAAGCTGGTATTGATCCATATCTCTTCAATCGTAAACGTCCGATTCGTGTTGTTAGCTGTACATACCAAACTTTTAAAAATAATCAAATTCATGCACATATGGTGCCTGTGTTCATGTGTATGTGGATTATACCTTCCACATTTGACAAAAGTTACAATACAGTGACCAGAAAGTATGACAGGAGAGGCAGTAAGAAGTAGCCAGCAACATTAATGGCACGTTCACCCCGAAAATTCACCAGTTAGCATGCCCACCTTCCAGTTAAAAAAATCTAAATGTGTCCAGCAGTGCGTGTAGCGCAGTGGATATAGGAGTCATAGTCTAAACACTCGCTCTTTGGTTCTATCCCGCACTACGGGTTCACCAAGCCTTCCATCCCACCGTAGTGGACAAATTGCTTCCAGACTTGCCCGGCAGGATGGCGGCTCGATCTTGACACTTTGGTACGCCACTGAATTCATTGCATGGAATGGACATTCAGTGGAACCACATCTACGATTCTACGAATGAGACTGAATGCATAGCTCATCCACAAATGATTAGCCAACATCGAACTCTTTATCGTTTATTTTAATACGCATGCCTATTGTGCTCTTAAATGTGGCAGAAGCAAAAGTTGTAATACAAAGGGTTTGCTACACATCGTGTCTTTCGAACTATCCGGAACCCCTGGGACCGCTGTTTATGAGGACTGCCTAAGTGACTGAAATTGGAGGTTGGCCTTGGTAGACGACAACCAAGAACTACTTGTAAATGAGAGCTGCATTTATTATAACAGGAGCATGTGTGGTACATCACGTCAACAACAGCAATAACGCAGCCAAAAGCGAAGCAGTCCACGCTTAAGAAAAATCCAGAACCATTTGAAAAAAGTATGGAAACGATTAAGCTATTAATATTATACATTAAGCTAGCATTGCTACACATTATTATACAATCTACTATGAAATATAGCAAAAGAATCACGGAGAAAATCTATCAAGAGGGAGCAGTAATGCCATGGAAACGTTTTGTTAGAAAACGAAGTGCTCACTTCCAACATCGAAAGAAATGACATTTAAAGTTTTTCAAATTAAACGTAAGTTGGACGCATTAATACGAAGTTAGGCAAGAACGGTGGCCATCAGAATAGATAGTCACCAACTCATGCTAAGAACGTGTCAAAAAGCAGACAAGTGACCAACATTCAGCTAATTTGTCTAAAAGTAATGCAGATTCCTATCAAAATCAAACAGAATCTGTACCGGTGTTTACAAACAAACGTATAGTTGTCCAAGAAACACAGTGATTCTTATAAAGGCAAGGAATATTACATGAATACCACAATTCGGCCTGGTCCGCATGGTCATCTAAACAGCCAATCACTGAAGATGTAGAGGTGAAGACGAAAAGCGCTCTAACCGCCATATGGTCAATTTTTCACTACCACAAGGTTCTCATTCCAGTTCGAGTTAGCGAACTACTTATAAACTAAACAATAAAGTCCTTTAAAATAAAGTCTTTCTTGCTATACTAAGCGAACAACAGAGTTCCATCCTGCTTTACAACCATGTTATAATGACTTCTATTGATGTTCTCAATTACTATATTCGAGAACAGGTATGGAACTTCACACTCGAGGGCTGGATCCGGAAGAATACGATTAACAGTACGTCCATTGCTTTTCTCCAGGATCATTTCCTGTAAAATCCTCTGTATAAACTGTAGAAAAGGTAGCGATAAATAAAAAATGTGAAATCAGAATAGACAGCTAATGCTATATTTTGGTGGCCATCACCAGGTGTTTTCCAGGAAGGATTCGAAAATAAATAAAGATAACGTGAAAAGAAATCGTGCGCATCCGAAACATCCAAAGCCATGCAAGCCATTGTATGATCATTTATTTATTTCCTCGGAATTATAGGAACGTCGTAAAATTATCACCTCTATCACTTGAAGTCCCGTCGATTGTCGAGTGACTCGAGTGGGCGCCAGTAAACCTTCCACTTTTACTTGTCGCGTGCAGGAGTAGCCTAGTGGATTCTGCCCGCTATAGGGACTGGTCGAGCATCATATCTTTTTTCTATGCTCTTCGTGAAGAACTCTAACAATCGAATCGGTGGTCTTCTTGCAGTGTATGTGACATTCCGAAGAATCTAGTCACTAACTGCTTATGTCCACCGGTTGTCGTTCATATGAATTACGTATCTGGACCATCTTATCTTCGACTGCCTGATGCTCAAAACGGCATCCTTAATTTTTTGTTCGTTGACGCAGATCGGAGCTTCGGATCTCTTCACTTAGTTCTGTGACAAGGGATACTCCTAGCATCGTCCTTTCGACTGCTGGTTCAATAACGCTGAGTGATATTTCATTCTGCTTTCGCAGCGACCAGGTTTCTGACGCATTCGTTAAGGTTGGAAGTGGCCGTTGAGTCGAAAAGGTGCACACGGAGTCGGTTGTTCTTTGTTCTCTTCGCTACATTCTCGGTGCCCTTCAAAGACCATCAAGCCGCTCGTTTCATTCTGCTCAACTCTGGAGGTAAGTCGTTCATTATGTCGATTTCTCGACCTAGATAGACGTAATTTTAGCATCCGGAAATATTCTTTCCGTTGAGCGTGAATGGGACATACGAAACCAATTCGTTCCTCATGAATATCGTTTTTGTGAGATTTAGTCTAAGAGTAACCTTTCCACAGGCTTTATCAAAGTCGGCAACAATTCGTTGCGCTTCGCTATTGTTTGCTGTTACAAAAGCGATATCATCAGCACAGCGAAGATGCTGTAACTGCAGACCATTGATTTTCACTCCGTTGTTGCCCTATTCTAGTGTTCGAATGAGGTTCTTGAAGGTGATCGTAAAGTATTTTGAAAACATGCTATCGCCTTGTCTAATCCCTTTTTTGACGGGATATTAACGTCGTTGTAGAATGTTGATAACTTGGTTGTGAAATTTTAGTACAGACCTTGAAGAATCTTTATGTACTGAGTAGGGACTCCCTGACTATCAAGGGCTTCTATGACTGCTTCTATCTCAGTTGAGTCAAAAGCCTTCATTAGATCGGTGAAAGTGAAACAAAGCGGTCTTTTTGTACTTTCGAGATGCTTCAATGAGTCTTGTTATCGTGTAGATATGGGATATCGTACTAAATCCTTTTCGAAACCCTGCTTGTTCACATGGCTGTTCTTCGCCCAGTGTTGTGTCAATCCCGTTTAGCATGACTTGAACAAAAAAGTTTGTAGAGGGCAGACAGCAAGCAGATTGGGCGATAGTTGCCTATGTCATGGAGGTCACCATTCTTGAACAGTAGGTCTTGCTGGTCACCCATTGAATAGGGACCTTGCATCAGACAGGTAACGTATGAAGATCCGAGTCAGCGTGTTTACGAGCGCTGGCAGAAGGTTCTTCAGAAGTTAAGACCTTGTCCATGTCCACTCTGGGAGAGCCTGGCTAGCTAGACGCGAGTATACCGAGCCCTCACGTTCAAAACCCAGCAAGCTATACGTGGGTATCAAAAAAGCTGAAAACAGTAAAAGAAACGGGCCTCATTCCCCTGACCCCGAAAGAGACCCCAATTCGGCAGCGTTTGGTAGGACGACCACGGAGAGGCTGCTAAAATCTCAGAGCCAATGGAAGCTGCCTGGATCACGAAGAACTAAGGTGACGATCTGTACCTACAATGCACGCACACTTGCACGTGCGTTTTCGGCAGAAGACTTGCTCATGCAACCAAGTAGGATGAGGTACGACGTCATCGGCCTGGCCGAGACGAGACGACGCCACCCATTCAAAGCTGTCTATGACACCGGAGAAGAACTGTTCCTCAGAACATGCGACAGTAGAGGAGTCGACGGCGTCGGCCTCCTCGTCAACACGAGTTTGTCCATGAACATCGATTCATTCGAACAGCTTACAACCCGAATCGGACGTTTACGATTAAAAAGATGTGAATCAGTACCGGTCTTGACAATCTTCGACGCTTACGCTCCCACATCAAACTATTACAAAGAAGAAGTCAAATTGTTCTATATGGACTTGGAGAAGTTCTACAGAGTTCTACCATGCGTTCTTCAAGGTCATCATTGGAGATTTTAACGTCAAAACTCGACGAAAAAGAACGTCTGAAGAACGCCACATTGGGACCCACGGATTAGAATCGAACGAGCAGAGTGAGCGGTTGTCCTAGTTTATCATGGCGACCAAGACCATCCATGGTAACTCGCAATTCCGGAAGCCCACCTCAACGCTGGACGTGGGAGTCTCGCAAGGGAGAGTACCATAACGAAATGGACCACATCATAGGAAATAGAAAGCTTTGCCTAACAAATGTCGCTGTTGTCCCAAAATTCTACACGGGATCAGACCACTGTCTCCTTCGTGCAAGATTCCGTTTCTCGCGGAAAGGAGGAAAACCCGTTAAATTCAAAAACTGATGTCCCAGAACCACCGTAAACTAGGACTTATTCAATTCATTAGCCGGCTGTTAGCAAGATGCCGTTGACGATAACATCGACGAAGAATAAGAACATCTCATTCAACATCTTCACCTCAGCGCTATGAAAGCTGAGAGTTCGAAAGTCACCAGGAGACGTCTGTCTCCAGAAACACTCGAGCTGATACGCCAGCGTGGAATCACACGAGCTGCAGGCAACCGCAAACTAACGACCGAATTTGCAAAACAATGCAAATAGGCGATAAAAATAAGATCTTAAAGAGAGAAAAGCAGCAGTAATGGTCGAAGCTGCAGAGGCTGGGAAAAGCATTCGCAAAGCCCACCAAAGCTTCGCCAATTACAAGACCAAGATGATGATTGCAGCGGAACAGTTACAGCCTCCAGAAAGGCAATGGGGAAAAACCATTCACGAATATTGCTCAGATCTCTTCAATAGCCACGTCCACCTTCCCTCATATGAAATAAAGGAGGATGGATATGTTGTACCACCGGTTCTCCCTTCGGAAATCCGAAATGGCATTTCGTCGGTGAAAAATCGAACAGCACCAGGTCCGGACAGGATAGGACCAGAATACCTGAAGAACCTTCCGCCAGTCCTCGGAAACACACTGGCTCGACTCTTCACACGCCATCTGTCTGAAAGCAAGGTCACTGCTGAGTGGAAGACCAGCAAGACCTTGTTATTGCTCGAGAGGGATGACCTACACGATATCGGCAACTATCGCCTAATGTGCTTGCTTTCTGTCGTCTACAAACTCTTTCACTTGGGTAATCGTACACAGGATTGACAGAACAGTGGAAGAAAGGCAGCCATAAGAGTAGACAGGGTTTCGAAAGGATTTAGTACGATGGACCACATCCACAAGACAACAAGACTCATTGAAGTATCTCGAGAGTACAAAAGACCGCTCTCTCTCACTTTCATCGATTTGAAGAAGGCCTTGACTCAACTGAGATAGAAGCAGTCATGGAAGCCCTCGATAGTCAAGGAGTCCCTATTCAGTACATAAAGATTCTTCGTGAGCTGTGCAAAGTTTCACAACCAAGATATCACCATTCTACAACGATATTAAGATTGACGTCAAAAGATGAGTTAGGGAATGGCGATACCATTTCGCCAAAATTATTTACTGCCACCCTCCAAAACGTCATGCGAACACTGGAATGGAATAATATGGGAGTGAAAATCGATGATTGGCAGTTACACCATCTTCGCTTTGTTGGCGACATCGTCCTTATAACACCAAACCCTAGCCTAACGGAACGTACGCTTGCCGATTTTGATAGAGCCAGTGGAAAGACTGGTCTTCGACTAAATCTCACAAAAACGATGTTCATGAGAAACGGATTGGTTTCGTATGCCCCATTCACGCTCTAAGGAACGAATATCTTCGAATACTCCAGTTATGTCGATCTTGGTCGGGAAATCAATATGATGAACGACTTAGCTCCAGAGCTGAGCAGAAGGGGACGAGCGGTCTGGGGAGCTTTCAAGAGCATCGAGGATGTAGTGAAGAGTGGATAAAGAACACTTGACTCCGCGCCCACCTTTTCAACTCAACGGTACTTCCTGCCTTAATGAATGCGTGAGAAACCTGGTCGCTGCGTAAGCAGGATGGAAGATCACTCAGCGTTATCGAACGCGCAGTCGAAAGGACGATGCCAGGAGTATCCCGTTTCACACAAGTAAGGGAAGGGATCCGAAGCTCCGACCTACGTCAACGATCGTAAATCAAAGATGCCGTTCTGTGCGCCATACAGTCGAAGATAAGGTGCGGCGGATATGTAATGCGTATGAACGACAACCGATGGACGGAAGGTGTTACCGACTGGATTCCTCGGGATGTCGAACGCACTGCAAGAAGACCACAGACCGATGGTCAGAGTTTTTCACGAAGAGCCGAGAAGAAAGATATGATGCTCGACGAGTCCCTAGAGCCAGCAGAACGCACTGGGATACTCTTGCACGCGACGGAGAAAAATGGGAGATTTACTGGCGTCCGCTCGACTCACTCGACGATCAACGGGACTACAGGTGATACAGCCGGATATACTGTTTTGAAGTTGACGCAAATGATCGCAATTGCGAGTTCTGATGCTAAGATGCGCAGCTTCAAATTCTTCCGACTGCTACAGAAGCAGAACTAAATATAACAAGAGTCTTATATTCGACATGCTTAGCAACAGCATCCAGCTGACATTGACAAACACTCATTCAAAAAGTAAGCAACGAAAACGTAGGCAGTTGCCAGACATCATGAACAGAGCATGGTGAAGATGGTTAGTGCAAAGGATATATGTGAAAGATAACGCGCTCTGCAGCACAAACGGCAGACAGCTTGACGCATTGATTGATCCGAACTGCTGCGTTTATGGACAGCCCCATAAATGCGACCAACAGCACAACTTCATTCTACATGATACTTCGGCAAGGTCCTGCCACTAACGGATTGCCGAGTGCCGCACTGCCTTCGGTTCAGTGATCGATTCGACTCGATCCCGACTCCCAGATTCCGGAATGTTCTCAGATAATTCTTGTGTTCTGTACCTTTGACTTTACTCTTGCATCTCACAACGATGTCGCATTACAGCATCAGTCAGAATAATGTCTTGCTATCTACTACGTATAAACTTATCACTATTGACTGGATTTTTGACTGCTCATGCCGTTGTTAAATGGATGTCAGTTTTGGATGCACGTACCTTTTTGATTTTTTTCAGATGTACTGATCGAGTGTCGTCCCAGACGATGACTACTTCAGGTCGTTGAATATACCTCCCACTCATTCCAACACGGATGATGAGGTATGTGTCATTCCAATTGGTACATCGGTCGAGGATATCCGCAGATTCGTTCTTGCAGATTGCAGTACTCAAAGTTTCTGCCAATCTTTCCCTCTTATTCAGATCAAGCTCTTTTTTCAATTTTAGCTTGTGCAAAAATTACTGTGAACAGACTGCTTCCCACGTCCGAGTTTGTGCGTTGGACCCCTAATTTCGCGTTGGTTCTGCGCTTACTGATTTCCCCGCAATAGGCAGTAGTTTTCCAATAAATAGGAGGCTTGGGAAGTTGGTAGCATGGCAGAACTACAGAGGAGTTTAGGCCTTATGTAGTTGTATATATGCATATGTCCATTGTATTTGTTTCTTTTTGCTACGATTTACTGTTGTTCACCATTCAAACACTTTCCTTTCAACGTACGAAAGAGCTTCGCAGCTCATGTTGAGTCGATTTTAATCATTCTAATACCTTCCCCTTTGGTGCAACAACCCTTGTTTAATAATAGTAATGATCGTAATAATGATAATAATGGTAATAATAGTGATAATAATAATGATAAATTTCTCGGTATTGATCAATCCCTGAGGGATGCGCCTTGGTGTTCGACTTCACTAGGCATCGTTTGGAGGTGTTTGAGTACATATCTGATCTTCACAATATGTCCTACCGATGTATCGCGCCAGTGCTGCTACCCTCCCAGACAAGTCTGGCACCAATTTGCCGATCCCATCGATTTCGAACCAACGGCCACGTGCGACACTGTTACTACGTCTGTGCAAGTTCCCTATAAAAAGTAGCTTGATATTCATGGCTATTCATAGAACTAATACCTGTTACACGCGGAGGGATGGGAGGCTTGGTGGGCTGTGTGCACAGGGGTCGATTCCACGTGTGTGTTGCAAGGCGCCTCCGACCACTGCGCCACATGTGCTATATATATATATATATATATATATATATATATATATATATATATATATATATATATATATATATATATATATATATGTTGATAGTCTTCACAAATAGTGGTTCTTCTAATTAACGAACACCTGCCTTACATTGCAGTTCAGGGCCCGTGTACTCTCCACCCACGACATGGTTGTAAATCACGGAGAACGGTTCCGACATTTAAATAAAATAAAAATTGTCCCCTATTTACGTTTTAGTTTTCATTGAATGATTTGCGATAATTGGTTTCAGAGAAGTTTCGGATAGTTCCTTAAATTTCAAAACCATCGGGTTGTTGGCCACCATGGGGAGAGCGGTCAAGGCAGAAAAGATTGTCAAGAATCCGGTACGTCTTTCAAACAATTGTTCATTAGTGTCTCAACGTTATGGATTTAAATAATTTCCTACTATTTCCGAACAAGCTGTGATAATCTTTTTTCTGCCCTCAAATGCTTTCATTGTTACTTATGATGATCTTGTCCATGGAATTTTGAGCGAGCTTTCAACTTGTGTTTGCTTTACTGTAGAAGCTTAGAGCTTAGAGTGGATAACCACCACTGCTCCATAATAATGTCGTTTGAATTGTCACTGATTGGGAGTTTTGATAGCCTCCACTATGTGTACAACCTTTCAGTCTTAACTGGTAAATGTTTGTTTTTTTTTTTTCAACATTACGCTAATCAGTAAATTTGTTGACTACCTCTATGATTTTGGTTTCTCGTGGTGGTAGCTTGAGTTACGTGATTCATTGTTGTCATTTCAACTCTTTTAGTTCAATTATATACTGGCAGTTGATGTAGCGCAGTCGTAAGAAGAAGCCTACAACAAAATCTGGATTCATGGTCCGATCTTGAGCTGTGATTTCCTTCGTGGTCGTAAAATCCCCACCAAACTTTTCTGGAGATCGGAAGGGTAAAAACACTAGTTTGTTTCATTTATATGCTACCAGAACTCATTGTATAGGCTAAATATCCATTTAATCACCTCCGTAATGCTGCGAAAGGAGTCCAATTTACAGCCGCTCCCTCAGAATGTGGACCAGCACCAAAAGCTTTATCATTACCGTTTAATAGTACCTACCTATTCATATTCTTGTTATTTTTTTTCCTTGCGAAATGCTTTTACTGCTATCAGTTGCATAGTGCACATTTATTCATCTGAGACTGCGTGGAGCCGATTTAGTCAGAAAAGCCTTTCCAATGAAATGATGGATATTAAACTGGAAATGGTTCTACAATTTCTTGTCTATTACAGTACCGTCACTATAAAAAGGTTTTTAAACCTAGTTTCGAAATTAAGATACCTTAGTGATATCTGCGCATAATACTAATACCACTGCGAATAAAGTTTACGTTGATTTTTTGTCCTCAATGTTACTGTGCTAAGTATGGGATGGTGGTGCGTAAACGTACAGGCTTTGGAAGAATTCCTTTAACTCGTGCTCTGTACTTGTGTTTCTACATGCAGTTGTTGGAACTTTACAAGAATAAATACGTTCGAATGTTGGTGTTAAGCAAGACTTGAATAGAATGCCATTTGTTGTTTGTGTTTTACACATCACGGTCACATTCATGTCAACGAAACAGTGTATTCCGACAAATCTGGATCACACTGGTTACGACATACAACGGTAGAGTACGAAAGATCAGAAGAATCAGAATTGAAGCATCTGAAGAACAATTTGAATGATGATGTGAATTTGAATAAAGTTCGTTTTTGTTCGTTAAGTGTTAAATAGGTGTCGAGTCGATGACGTCTACTTGCAGCGTCTTTTTGCCTCGTGATGGTATGTAGCCGTATCTAAAAACAGCAAATCGATTTCAATCGTGGTCTACTTGACACGTCCTTTTTTCTTTTTTTATACCAACCACTGTATTAGTTTTCATTAAGGAAAATTCGCAAATATATGTATTACAACCACAATGGTGTTGAGATACTTGCAAAACAGCGGACCGCAAGTGTCTGCGGTGGGAAACGAACGCGCTATTGTCCTTTCCGGGCAGTAACGCGTTCACCACCACACCATGCGTGTCCTTCGTTTTGCCTACCTCTGATAATTCTACCTAGTTCTATCTAGTTCCATCTAGTTCTACAAATATCTCAGCATCATTGTGGATGTACCACACATAATACCCTTCCGTGAAAAAATTGTAATAAGCAGTAAATAAAAAGTTAGCATTCATAAATATATTCTCTGTGATTTTTCTTCTATGAGGTTTCATTCTCAGAATTCACAGCAAGCGAAGGCTTGAATCACTTCTTTTCCATTCGGAAACCATTAAAGGAAAAAGAAGAACTGAAAAATTGCACAGTTTTCTTATATATTAGCTTCAAAAAGTATTCGATTTTACCAATAGCACATGCTTCTCTTTGTTGCATTTACTGAGAATTTTTTGAAGAACTCGATGTTCGGAAAGGAAAAAACAAATCAGAAATTCAGTTTAATTTTAAATACATGTGCTATTTTCTCGTAAAAGGGTAATTTGTCCGCCTATCACTCAAAACTAGGAGGTGGGCGCGTGTAGCGCAGTGGTCTTAGGAGCCCTGCAATTTATATGGGATCGATCCCGGCGCCCAAAACCCACCATGCCCTCCATACCTCCGGGGTCGGCAAATAGATACCAGACTTGTCTGCGGGGATAACAGCACTGGCTGGATACGTCGCTAGGCCACCGCGAGTCATTGTAAAGGCCAGATATGCATTCAATCACCTCCAAACAATGCTTAGTGAAGTCGAGTGCATGGCGCATCCCTCAGGGATTGATCAGCGCCGAGAACTTTATCATGTGTCCTTTGTCATTTAACTATAGTTATTCTTTAATATTCCGCTAATTTTTTCAACATTTCTTGCAGTAATTTATGAATGCCGAGCATTATATATCATTAGTCTGTCTGTTCATCATTTTCTTTGGTTTCGTATGCGAGCAGGCCTACGGATTTTTTTTTGCTAGTCGTCAAACGGGTGAAGGAGCAAATAGTTTAATTAATGACAAT
Source organism: Angiostrongylus vasorum (assembly GCA_018806985.1). NCBI lineage: Eukaryota > Metazoa > Nematoda > Chromadorea > Rhabditida > Metastrongylidae > Angiostrongylus > Angiostrongylus vasorum. Next base: position 21,497 of record JADANN010000228.1, read on the forward strand.
GATTAAAAACACCTCTTAAGCAGCTGTGGATCGTACTTTTTGCCTCTGGCCGCATGGAATCGAAAATTTCGCTTTTCGGCTGCAATCAAGCTACGCAGATCATCCAGATCGAGTGTAGTTTTTCCAGGAAGCTAAAACGACTTAAGTGTTACTTTATGATGTTTATTGTTTAAAAACAAATGCTGTTTTCGTTAAACTTACAGCTTCATAATCGAATAAGCTCTTTGCGTTCAATACAGAGGTTGTCAAGCAGAGAACTGCGATGATTACCGCAGTTTGCGACATGAACCTAAAATTCATCCGCTTCTATTATTGCTCTAACGACTACGGTATAAGAACAACGAATGCGAAGATTTGTTCAAATGCCAAATCCCTGCCTAGTTTTCGGCTAACTCAAATCGGCACCAATGAACTCCCATATGATCTTAATTGTAAGCACACGCGCTTGAGGAACACACGCAAAGATCATCACATCTTTCATACGAAGCTTCCTAATTCTCTTTGCTAATGTTAGCTAAAGAGGGAGTATCCACGGTTAGCCAGACGGACTCTATTGTCGAGAGGTGGAAACTCGCTGAACATACTTGTCAGTTCCTGTCGAAATTTTTTAAGGTAAACGTGAGGCTTATCCGTTGAAGGCGTAACCATCTTTGATGTTAGTGGTTCTCAGACATTCAATGCAGGATTTCTATCTAATTGACGTGAATAATTTAGTTTGTTCGAATCCAAACAGATCTATATATATATATATATATATATATATATATATATATATATATATATATATATATATATATATATATATAAAGTTTAGCTGTAATTCTTACGACCGACTTTCTATTAATCTCCGCACTGACGGAATAGTTCCTTACATTCTTGTTGAGCAAACACGAGGTGTTCTTTTGCACTTCATTTTTGACGTTTCGGAGGATTTCTCCTTCCTCAGACCCCGGAAAAGTCTTTCCCTGCAGGTGAAGGCGGTGAGTGTGCGAACAAGCTATTCTGTGTCTAATGTGATTGAAATGCTCGTTTAGCATTTTCTCTATTTGGTTATGGAGGTGTATGATTGGGTAGGGTGCGGTCATGTTGATCTTATCTTACCAAGCTCTGAGGAAGGCGAAATCCGCCGAAACGTCAGCTTTACCGAAATAAATGATGAAATAACACCTCGTGTTTTATCAAAAGGAATATAAAGAGTAATTTAGCTATATATAAAACGCATAAGTCAACTAGGCGCATAGAGCGAATTTCTCCTCAATCGCAAGAGAATCCAAATAATCGTTTTTAGCCCAACTCTCGGCCAGAAATGTGGACAGACACGAGCTTGAATTCTGGGACTACTAAAACACAGTATGATTACGAGGTTCTCTTCATTTCATAGTGGCTAGTTGCCTTGACCACACACTCTGCGTACAACTCGACCTCTTTACCTCTGGCACATTGTTACCATATTTTTCTGAAACTTTAAAAGCACCGATCTTATACATTTCTAGGCCTCTGTAGCCACCTTTAATGGAGATAGTCAATGAAGACATTGGCTCACAGCGCATCTCTAGGAGATTGGTCAATGCTGACCGCTTTATTCTTTATCATATGAGTGCAAAATGACGAGCATAGCATTTCTTTGATCTGGACATTTCTCAAGAGTTTAATATTGTTTGATCTGACTACAACTTAAAGCCAAGTATGTTTGCAATAAATATAACCGATTCCTCTATTTTGCCGATGAAAATAATAAGAGAATATAGAGTAGTTGAGTGGGTTGTGTGAACCAATGTGGCATGAGGTCTCATCGTTCTATGATTATTCTTTCGACTGCAGTATGAGAACAATGAATACGCAAATTTTATCTTTGTTCTGAGTAATTTATAATCTTCTCTTCAAGATGAATGCCATAAGTCGAAGAAACACAGATCTTTTCAGTTCATAAGTACTTCTCACAATGTTTGTCTACGTTTTAATGTCTTTTTTATTACACACACACACTTATGTATGCATATGTATATCTATGTCTATATATATATATATATATATATATATATATATATATATATATATATATATATATATATATATATAATTACAACACTACAACAACACGTGCGCGGTATATGGCTTATACTGTCTTTAGATAATTGTTAAAGTTAGCTCGACTTAATTCATATAAAATAAGCTAATTTAACAGCAACGATGCTGAGACGTTTGCAAAACCTGGAGGAAACTCCAGACCAGGTTCGAACCTACGATTACCCTTTCCTTGAGCTCACATGTTACCCGCTGCACCATTCAGGCGTTTGATTTGCCTTTCTCTCAGCATGTTTTTTTTCTACCCTGAATTAATCTAACACTAAACGCTAAGCGCATGATGAAGAGATTCCCATAAACAAATAATAATCAGTCGAAAATGAGCGAGTCACTTTACAGAGCCGATTTGCACTTAACCTCGGGGTGAAAAATGAGAAACGTTAGTCCGAATAAAGGTCGTATAACAACCTCATTTAAGGTGAGCAGTCCAAACAAATGTATGAATAGGTTATTTCACATGAAAACATTGATAAATAATATCCGAAATTTTCAAGGGGAAGTGCAATGCATAGGACTTAGCTTTATAAATCACTTGGTTCATTCCGCATTGCATTCCAAGAAAATGAGTTGTGAATCCCTGGTTTGGACGACCAGAAAAGCACTTATTGCACCTTGGGTGTTGCTAGAAATTACAGATCTTTCACATGGAACAGAAATCCTTTTACGTAAAATCATGGTCAGTGTAATTAAATCAGTTACTTTTAAAACATATAGATGAATTGTTCCCATACTCGACATAACCGCTCTAGGGATTCTCGATTTGCTCAATCACTACTTTGCTGCCGAACACCGCAGATAACCTATAGGCCACTACCGACAACAAGAGTTGCAGGTAATCAGAATTATCATACTTCAAATGTGACACGATTCATGATCGTAAAGAGAGTGGATCTCACTAGTTCACTATTGCATGCGAAATATAAAGACAGAGATTTATGGTGCCTTTTGGAATTGCTTGTGGAATATAATTCATGTAAGTGCCACAGATGATGCAAATGATTGTGGTTGACCTATGAGTTGGAGAAAGTTGGGCCACTAGCAAACGGAATAGAAATGGAGCAGTGGTTAGGCCCACAGGCCAAACTTTTCAGAGACCTTGCAATCGAATTACTTCGTAACGTATTACTGACGGACGTGGGTGTATCAGGCTATTCATCTATTTATATGTCTTTTCTTAAGTCATCCTTATTAGCAGCAATATAAAAACTGATAAATAGCCTTGCATTCTAACATGGGTGCAGTAGCAGTAATTTTTTAGAAGTATCATTTAATTTTGGACTGTAGACAATATTGTGAGTTCTACTGTAGCCCACAACAGAATACCATTCGTGGGTCTGGTTATAATTGTAAAACAAAGGATGAATAGGAATAGACGGCATGATGGAAGTGTCTCGTGCGAAATTTTAAAAAAAAAGTTGCAAAGGAAAATGACGAGAAATGTTGGCCAAAAATCTACACGTTCCGCAAGAAATTTGGAAAGGGTCAGGAAAACGACAGTAAGTTTAGTATTGAAGTGAATAAATGAATATAGATTTTTAGATATAGATTGATGTTCATGACAGCTGTGCTCTGTAATTGGTCGTCTTCTTTCACTTGTACTGAACACTTCAACGTATTGCTAATTATTACGTAGAACGATACAGAATACTTGGATGCTCCGTTCTTTTGTTGAAATTCCGACCCTTCTTTGACTCGTTTCGTTGTCTCGCCATCGTCATTCATGGAAGTGCTCGGTCGGATTCGGGTGAACCCTGGACCTCGACGTGACCATGTTAAGAAGTTTCCAGGTATTAACGATCACTAGTCGCTAGGGCTTTATGGATTCTAGAGGAGAGCTTGTCGTCTCACAACTGGGATTCCTGCAGAACGCTAGCGAATCCTGCGATTAGTCGACCGATTGCCGCTTATCGACAGTGTAAAAAGTCGTTGCTATTACTCTTTTTTCGAATGCTTTTATCTAGTTTCGAATGAGGAAATTTTAATATCTGTCTGAATAACAGTATGGAGTTTCGAAAATGATTAATAGAGTAGACGTACCTCTATAGTGAGCTGACAAATGTCTTTTCTAATCTTAACCGGTTCTCGTGGGAAGCAAGAAAGCACTAGGCTCTTTTTAACGTCAATTATTGTGGTGAGGAAGAAAAAGAATTCAGCTATTTTCGAAAAGGTGGAAACGTCGACTTCCAGTTTACCTTCGATTTCTTTCCATTAGTACTTTCATAGTGAAAAAATAATAGTACACAAATATGTAAAGCATTAAGAGCGAAAAAAAAGGAAAGAAACACTGAAAGACGTGAAAGAAACGCTTTCTTCCTCCCCCTTTAAATTCATTCCTTTCATTTTGCTAACTTACACAGTTTAGCGAAAATAAACACTGAGAGCAATTTTTTTTTAATATTCACAGCCTTTCTAAGCATGATTACGCAGAGAATACTAGTCATGCGACATTGTACAAAATTTTTCAAAATGAAATACCACAACAGGCACTGGCACCGCCCATGACCAAAAAGCCTTTTGGTTAATGGAATTATTGCAAAATTGAGCAGAATTTTGAAGCATCAAACGAACCATTGCAAAAGCAAACTCTGTATGAGAGAATTTCGCTTTGGTTAAAGCATAAGATATAAAAGCGCTCAACAATCTTCGTGAGATCCTCCACGCATTCGTCTCCATTCATAGGTCCGGATAGGCGACTGTATGCAGGTTTGAAGTTTACAAGGACTTACATTGGCCTACCAATATACCAAATTAGTGTTGTTGTTTAATCCTTCCAAACAGGTCTGGTCCCAATTTGACGACCGTGGAGGGATGAAGGTTTTGGTTTGCCGGAGCGCAGGACCGAATCAAGAATTCTGTGTATTTTGCAGCGAAACTCAAAGCAGTTTGTGGAACGCAAGACAGTTATGTTGTATTTAGTATTGTATTTTTTTAACGTTGATGCTACATTACGTTCTTAGCCATTATCATTATGTATTTACCTCTGAAAGGTTCTATGCTGAAATTTTGTTTGGAATGAGACCAACATCACAAGGTATACTACGCTGGCCTATTCATGAGCAACGAAATTTTTTGAAAGTAGAAGTATTTCGAGGAAATATGAAATACTACAGCGAAAAGTGAACTCAGTCATGATATGAAAATGCCACGTTTAATTCAAATGACATATCCTCGTGTTCCGAAGTAGAAGAGCTCAATAAAATTCATAGTGAACAGATAAATTTGTTACTACGAGGTCTTTTCAGTTCCACTGTACTGTCTTAGAAGTCCACAGCTCAGCAACAATGTGAAGCATGTTTGATTCACAGTATTTTATTGTTTTACTAACATCAACATACATGACACTCATTTGGCATCATTTGAAAAGTAAAAAATTCGAAAAGAGATGAGTTCGTTTTAATTAATTCTGTGATGTTAACAAACATTGTAACACAAACTAGAAGAGTATGGAAATAACTTAAGCGCTACCTGAAATAGCGCTTAAAAAAAGCCTCTCCTAAAGGCTATTGTTAGCTGGGGAGCACAGCTGTGTCATGCTATGAATATCGAAAGAAAAATTCCAGAACACTTAGTTTTATTATATTTTACACATGAATAACTCATTTTGTGCCATGACCACGAAAAGTTCACTATGTCAATGATGTGCATTTTTCCGATGAGATAAAACGGATGAATGGAAGCGTGAACATTTCGTTGTTGAACATTCAAAGCATTTCAAAAATTTGTCCTCTAGAAGCTTTCTTCTTGCAAAAAATCAACGAGTAACGGCGAGTTTTAGAGTAAAACCTTACTACTGATCAACTGTAAAATAGTTAAATCTGCATCTGCTATTGTTATTTTTTTCCGAACTTTCGAGAATCTCAAAATGGGATTTCAATAAATATTTCTATGAGTAAGATTATACTTTATATCGCTCTACAGTCTTCTCTTCGTTTTCATGTCAATGCTTACATCTACACTATTTAGGTGAAAACTTGAAAAAAAAACTGAGAAGCGAGCATATCAGAACAATTTTTTTGTATACACAAATTCAGACAACGATGTAGGTCGACGACCATCGCTCAGTGATAGCTCGCCCATTGGATTTCACTGAATTTCACTAGGCATCACAGAGCTGATTGGTATTTGGATGTTTTTTGCCTATAATAGTGACCGACTTGTAGTGCAGTAGTCGGAGGCACACTGCAATACACATGAGATCGATTCCCTCACCCCCAGGCCCGCCAAGCCCTTCGTTTCTCCGAAGCCGGCAAATTGGTATCAGACTTGTGTGGGTGGATAGCAGTACTGGTTAGATATATCAGTGGGCCACTATGAGTCATTGTAAAGGCCAGATATGCATTGAATCACTTCCAAACGATGCTTAATGAAGTTGAATGCATGGCGCATCCCTAAGGGATTTAGCAACCCGAGAGCTTTATCCTTTATTCTTTATAGTGACCGACATAGGGCCTAACTGTATATCTATTCAGTGTCTTTATCCTACCACTAACAAGTCTCATGGTCGTCTTGGGATAAAGTGGTTGTTCCAATGAACAAAATTTAACCAAAGGCTACATTTGCATTGCGCTGATCCTACAACCACTCTGCTACAGCCGCATAAAGAAAATTTGTCATTGTTAAACCTTCTATTTGGCCTATGTGGCCTAAGAATAGCTTAAGATTGTATTTCACTACGCCAAATGGTTAAAGTTTAGTGATGGAGATGGCAGCTTCGTAGATGAGGATTACTGTTGGAGGGTGACTCTTTGTTGCTGACAATAACCACATTATGCAACTAACTGAAGCCGATCCACGCACCCAAGAAATTCCATACCTTGCTAAAGAAGTTGAAAGTGGATAGCACAAAACAACAGTATGAAAAAAAGAAAGATCTCGCTTTCCTCAGAGCTTGTATTAATAACAGCAGCAACAACAACAGCAAAACAACAACAACAACAGCGACAACGACAACGACAACAACAAAGACGACGACAACAACAACAACAACAGAAAAAAAATCTTCATTTCCGCCAAAACATTCCACTAACTCAAATACGAATCAAAGAAGGTCACGGCGATTGCGCCGACATTTGTTTTTAGTTGGCCGATAGAAGACTTCAAACATAATTTTTTCTTCCCTTAAGAAACCATTCGTGACAAAGCCATAACATGAGAAAACTATTTTCGTGAGATCGACAAAGTAAGCAAGGTGCAGAGCGACGTTTACGACCAACATTCCAAACGCACCGAATCCCCAGCAAGACAATGTCCCACGACGATAGGAATCACTTTGAATCACCAGTGTTGTAAGAGTTGAAAGGCTTTCAATGCCTATCGATAGCCCACGTGCCAACCCATATCAACTCTCAGTTGTCTTAAATTTAACTCGCTGTGGAAATCTCCATCAAATAAGCTGCTATTCAGAAGGCTTAAACTAGACCTCTGAGTCATAGAAGAATAGATCTTTGCCATGATGAAATCGTTCCAGTGGTCTTTACTTTGATAAATAATGTTTATCAAGAGCTGCGAGTTGCTTAGTTTAAAACATTAAACTCGAAAAATCCACATCACAATTTTCCAACAGCCTATAGTAATAAATAATGTAATGCGCGCCTTGAGATCGAAAACGGTCAAGATTCCAATGATGTGCATATTTTTTGTGTGTGAAAAACAGATGAATACAAGTGTGAACACTCCACTCTCTTCCACTCAAAACACTCAAACTCATTTGCTAACAGTTCTTGTTCCCTAGAAAGAGCTCTAAAATCCAGTTAGCTGAACTATTCAAGAAGTTTCCCAGAACAAGAAAATAGGAAATGTATGAAGTTCAAAACTCTTTCAAATCCAATCCCAAATCCATATTTTTCATACGTTTCCAATCACTTGATCAGCCTAGTATTTAATGCCATGATGATGATGAAACTGTGAAGGTCAAAACAGGAAAAAATCCGTAGTGTATCGAAAACAAAAAACATTAAGTGATAAGGGAGAACCAACCAATAAACATGAATTAGAAGGAAAAGAAGAAACAAGGCTGTTTATAATGCGCGAAAAATAGTGCTGAAATATTTGCAAAACTTCGGACCGCAGGTGTCTGCTGTGGGGAACGAACGCGATATAACCCTTCCAGAGAACTAACGCGTTCACCACCACACCATGCGGGTCTGATGTCAAACGTGATGGCACTGATTGATAAAACTATCTGAGAGACACACGAAAAGAAGGACCCGCATGGTGTGGTGGTGAACGTGTTAACTCCCGGAAAGAGTAATAACGCGTTCGTTCCCCACCGCAAACACCTGCAGTCCGGAGTTTCACAAATATCTCATCATTATTGAGGCTGTTTATACTTCAAAAATCTTCATTGAGATTCAATCAATAAAAAACGAATTTCCGTTTATTTTCACAGGAAAGTATATCGTATAGTTCACTCAAAAACAGAACCAAGACAGAGAACAGGTGATAATAAAATGTTAAGCTTCTCACATAGGAAGGATACTTACAGACATTACAGGATTACGGAATGACAAAGTGAGAGAAGGATTAACCACAAGAAAAGCCAATGCTTAATTGAGAGATTAGAACTGGCTAACACCAAAAATGACTTTGGCCGTTATTCCATAGTATACTAATCCATTCATGATCTATGATTCGTGATTTATTATCCTTCGAGTGAATTCTCAAACTAGTCATTGCATATAAGTATTCTTTTAAAAATCATGATTTTCAAATCAAATCCAAATTCACACTCATGTGAACTTCATGCTATGCACACATACACACACGAGTAAGAAACGTACTTTCAGTAGGGTTTAGACTTGAACACCTCTATCAGATATCAGTAATGTCTGAACTCTCCTCTCCGTATATTGCAAAGCCAGTAAGCGTTTTAAACAAAGTTTCATTTAAGACACCCAATGAGCATCAGAGGCAGGTCATTTATTCCAGCAATTTCGTCGAAAAAGATATCCACAAATACCACGAATATTCGAATAATACCGCAAAAGAGGCAGATATATAAACGTTAAAATCATGGGCTTTTTATGAATAAGCATGAGACTTATATGCAGGAAGCAAAGTCGAACCGCCTTCTACCTCACACTTATTTGACTGCACGCAAACTACCAAAACGACGTCTACAGCACGTTGTATATATAATTGCAAAAACATCAACGAGGACCCAGAGTAAATGTTCCGCGTTGATCAATCACTAATGAATTCTACATCGATGAGACATTTTGCTACTTGGTAGAGGCTATTGAATTCTTATCTGGCGTATACAATGACTTGCTGTGGCGTTCCGATATGTCAAGTCAATATTCTCCTCCCAGACAAGTCTGGCACCAATTTGGTGATCCCAAAAGGATGGAATCCTTAGTGAGGTCAGGAAGCGGGATTAAACCAGCAGTCAAACCTACCTGTATGTAAAGCAGCTCTAAAAAAATACGCAACATACATCTGGAAATATGTGTTATTATGCTGAAACAGATACAGGAACCCAGTGTTTTAAATCCATCTCCACCGAAAACCTTGTGCACGTATTACTTTTAGCAACCGCTAGTTCAGACATTAAACAATTTAGACATTCAACGTTTTGTGCTCTATAATTCATAGTATCTACAAAGTCCTCCCAACGGCTTACCGCCTCATCGTGTTGGGAGGAGTTCCTGCTTGACGGACTGCGACTTACAGCGGTGGATTCGTCCCCCCCCCCTTGGAGCGTCTCACAAGCTGAGGAGGAGTCCGGCATTTCCATCAGGAAGTCTAGCTAAGAGCAAACCAATACCAAGATCCACTACCGTCTTGGTATCAAAATCGCATGATGGCAAATCTCCCTCTGATCCACAAGGGCTGCGACTGCCTGTGGTGGTGAAGACTTGAGGCAGACTTTGGCCAGGCTAACCTCGAGATTCCAGGGCACCACAATGGCTTAACCAGCAAATCACCGAAAAATGGAGATTATGCTGCTGGACCCCACACAACCAGTGAGGACGGGCCATTCAAGTATCAAGTATCAAAAAATCAAATATCTACAAAGTTAGCGAACTATCGCGGTCAAAAAAACATCCACCTGCGCTGTTGCAGTCTATGTCTCAACACTGATGCGACGTTAACATACGGCGGTTTAAATGACTCAGCAAACACGAAAGCTAATCTAAAATCGTACTAGGCTAAACTCTAAAGTCTAGTAGACTAAGGCGGGCTAACGCGGCGGTTGTCAAACGAATCGAAATTATCGTAGATAAATTCGGCTCATTACGTGTTAGGAGTACTTGCACAGCACCGTATCGCCGGTAATAAAAGGCAAGAGGAACATCGCGTTTGATCCCAGTATTGCTGACGAATGGATGATGCGCTTCAGTATTTTGACAAAGATGACACGAAATTGGAAGATGTGCCTTTATCCGGGCAGCCGATCGTTTTTTAAGCAAAATAGTCTACTCACTGAGATACCGCAAAGTGCTCATGAGATGCTTCACAGTCTCACTAAATGCTGCTTGAGCATACAAGTCAACAACTGTGAATTTCTATATATCGTTCATGCCGTCAAGACTTATTGAAGAGTACAGTAAAGATTAAACTGCGTCAATCCAGTAATGAGGACAACTTAGCGCAGGCGAAACCAGATCCGCACATCGTAAGTTAATGCTATTCCGGTTCTGGGACTGGAAGAACATGATACTTTTGGAGACACTGCAGCGAAACCAGGTGGTCAGAGCAACTATTACACAGAATGGCTCTGAAAACCCTTACCTGTCGTCGAAAACTGATCGAAATGACTCAGAGACTGGCCTCTACATGAGCGCTGCTAGGACAGCAGTAGTGATGTCATTCAACTCTCAAGCAGCTGCCTAACCCATTTATAGAACTCAAGAGATTTGATGATGATGAATGCAATGAAACAAATCAAATCTAAGAAGTGCTCGGTTTGGCACAATATGTGATGTAAGCTCATTTAGAAATTCGCCGCCGTCGAGTCGTCATTTGCCGTTTCGGCCCACGTTTTCTGGAAGACTTTTCCCGAGCCGTGGATCACCACTTGTGTTACAGGAAGCCGCCGAACGCAACAACATCTAAAAGAAGACCCCTCGTTATCTTCTCTCACTTGTAACTCCGGCCTTTTTGAGAGAATGGGGTATAATGCTTACCCAAAGTGGTAAATAAGTTTGCTAGTGGTCACGAATATGTCGTTAACAGACGTTATTTTCTGAATAAATGAAATCTGATGACCAAATTCGCATGTGCACTGGCAAGAATCAACATTAAGTATTTATCCTTAACATTGGAGAATGGCAAAAGGCTAAGTGAATGGCTGTCGGACATTACATCTAAGGATTTTCAGCAAAGAAACTGCAAAGCAATCAAACGATGTAGTTTCTGTGAGATCCATTTGTAACAAATCCCGTGCTACTGATGAACTAATAACTAAATTTATAGACGATGCTGAAAGTGTCAATTCCATCGTCGACAATCGGCGGAATCGGCTTCAGTTCTGTCTTAGTATCATGGAAAACATGGAAAATCATCCCTCGAAGATCTTTCCCTTTCTCTTGTAGGATTGCCTCTAAATACCTTTGCGGTAATACCCACGTCGAATTAGCAGCTCAAAAAAGTTTTCGGATACTAAATTTGCCATGGGACGTAAATTTTCTCTATATAGATCAAGCCAAAATTTGAAGCAAAAAGAAAAAACCCAAACTGAGAAAGAGTTTCGAACCTACAATTATCCATTCCGGGCTCACGTGTTACCGAGTGCATCACCGAGGTCATTGCCTTTCCTTTCTCTCAATTTTACCTTAACGGTGCCATCGGCAATCACCCATCAATGGAAGTGATCTTAGAGACACAAATCAGCATTGAACTCAGTTAACCTGAAGCTATATTCGAAATCCGTGGCAGACCTTAGCGAGGCTGATCTTGGAATCCCAGGGAACCACAATGACTCAACCGAAAAGTCTCCAAAAAGAGAGGAAAAAGTGGAGATTGTGCTGGCGCCAGCATAACTAGTGAAGACGGGTTATCCAAATATCCAAGTACATTTGAAGTCACAATGTTATTGACTCTGGGTAGAGAATATTTTTTTTATTTTACATGATCGGTCATCACACCTTCTGTGCAGATCCCAGCACTTCTTGCATTCGATTCAATCTCCTCGCAATCATCGTCTACAATGCTGTTCGAACACTTTCAGTGTTATTTCGATTGCTGCTTGAGGATTTCGTCTTTTTGATTAATGTCGTATAATACTGGTCGAGACAATTCTCCTTGCAATCTTGGAGACAGCTTGGATAAGGAGTTCTCACGTGGACTCGAGAAGAACGGTGGGATAGGGATCAAACTAGCTCCTTTTGCTTCTTGGTCGACGGCATCACTAACCACTGCGTTATGTCCGCTCCAATAGAGCATAGATATTAAATGAAAGCTAGTGCGGTGGGTTCACGTGATCCGTCGCTAAGGGTAATCGCGGGTTCGCTACGAAGCTGTTCGAGTTTTGCGCATAGCTCAGTATTTCTATGGTTGTACTTCACATCCTTGTTACGCTCCGCTGTTTTTTTCCAAGTCAGTGTTAATATCTTCCTAGACGGCTCTGCTACCAATATGCCGACGCAAAAGCGATGAAAGATTGGTGAACCCGAGGCGGGTGAATGAACCAATGACGGCGTGTGTATTGCACGGCACCTCTGACCACTTCGCTGCACGCACTCTCAAAGAATAATGCTAATTGCATACGAATTTTAAATAATCCTTTTTAAAATTTCAATCATATGATGAGAAACCATATGAACTAAACTTCTTCATAATTGTAAAGGCCTCAAGATAGGTATACCCTTGGCCTTCAAAGAATATGTAAAAAGATTGAGAATTTCATAGAATAAGGTGAAAAGTACGAATTATATTATTAAATGCTTAGAAAGGCAATCTATTAAGAACCAGGCTTAAAACTTCCAGCTAACCTTCGTTTTCCTGGTAGTCTTCCTATAGCACCATCGACGTGCGTTGACACCTTAACCACGTCGAAAATATTGCACGCCATTCTCAGAGCAAAGTCATCTTGGATCCCAGCAAACGTAGTGCCAAGTCGCCCTAAGCAGCTCACGTCTTTAAAAACTTTCTAATTGCCGAGATCCAGAGGAAAATATATCGGAACCAACAAATAAAAGAGAAGAGTGGAAGAAAGGGTTGCAAGAGGATACAAAAGTCTTCCAAGAAGCGTTCAAGCCAAGCAAGTGACCTCGTTCACAGAAACGAATTGTGATTCAGAGAATCGATATGAGGTATGAGTGGAAAGCTTACGAATGTCAAGTATGTAGGAAAAATATACGGGATACTCAATTACTCGTATAGCTCATCATTTTCGCCGTTCTTCTTTTCACAACATCCCAAGTACGGTGAAGTTAAGTTAAATCGTAGTGTGATCAACGCTATGGAAGTCGTCATCGAAATGTCAGTGGAATGGTGACAGTAGAATCGTTATTTTCCAAGTAAGCAAGAATGAATCCTGATTACCAACCTACATCGACTTTCTAAGCTGATAAAATGAGACATCTCGCCATATTCCACTAATCGACATGGCCCATGTGTTTGAGTTGTAAACTATTATACTACTAGATTTCTAGGACGGCAAACATTGGAGAACGACAACTAATTTAGCAGTGAAAATTCTTCAAGAAGACCTTGAAAAAAATCCTAAGGCTTTTTATGTTGCTTCACAAAGCAGAGTCCATATGGGAAGTCTGGAGGGTGAAAGAGGCGAATGACGACTTTCTTGGTGGCTGCTCGATTGCTTCTTGACCATTTAAATGAAATGTCAAAATATATAAGTATTGACCATAATGACAACTCGCCCTTTTATTTCGCGCATATAAAACTGTTAGAGAGGGGGGACGTAGCAGGGTGGTTAGTGATGTCGTCAACCAGGAAACAAAGGCTCTAGTTCGATCCCCGCTTCCTTCCAATCCACGTAGGCCTTAACGTGGTTATCTCTAGTAAGGAGGATTGACTCGACCAGCGTTTTACTACGTTCATAAGAAAGCGAAATCTTCAAGCAGCACCGGAAACAACACGCAAACTGTTCGAAGACCCTCGTAGATGATGAATACGAGGAAAACGAATCGAATGCATGAAGTGCTAGGATCCGCACGGTAAGTTTGATGATGGGTCATGTGAATAGATAGATTCGAACACTTCTATAAAATAAGGTGCTATAAAGAGGCCAAATGATCTCTGATATTCGAACTACAAAGCAGAACCCTTTCTGTGAGACTAAATGTTTTCTTTATTTTTTCTACTTTATAACTTGCAATTTCTTTCCCATCTCAAAATTTCATATGGCCTTCTAGAATGTCTGCACATTAAGACTCAAGCTTTAAGAGCGAGAAAGCCAAATTTTCTAGTAATCGAAGTGATAGCTATAAGTCCTGCCGCGCTTCATTTTCGGGACAGTGCAGTTAAGGCGGATGTGGGCACGTTTAATCGATATTATGGTTCCAGTTTGAAAGTGTATAAGCATTATAACTTCGTGAAGTAATTTATGGTATTGTGAAGGCCAGCGTAGCGCAGTGGTTAGAGGTGCCGTAAAAATAGGCCCATGACTGTAAGATCCGTGACTCGACTCTACACTGCGGGCTAACCAAGCCTTCCATCACCTCGAGGTCGGCAACTTGGTTCCAGAGTTGTTTAGGAGCATGAAGACGTTCATCCGATACAACTGGACAACCGCAAAATACCCCGAGAATTCAAATGATTAATAGAATCGAGTGCATGTTTCGTCCCTAAGAAATAGGTCCACGCTGGACAGTTTTATGTCAACATGGCAAATTTCAACCTCCAATTTTTAACCTCTCAAATTCTCCAGCCATTGATTGGTTTGCCAAAGAATCAGCAATTTCTTCGTTAAATACTCGTGCCCTCATACCTTATCGATGGGTGTCCTCAGAAACCTATACCACCGCTTTCGGTCTACGTTTGTCCTCCTATCTACTACACAACGCCGGACCATTTTTTTCCGGATCGAAGCGATTTCAAGATCACATAAGGCATCTTCCGCACAAAGTCTCGATAATGTTTGTGAAGTTTGTAATAAGAAAATTTATGTTCTCGCAGCAAACAGAACATTGAATCTGAACCTAGCTAGTCAAATTAGGATTCAGCGCTAAAAATGTTATTTCACAGTTCCCCAACCCACTTCGTTTTGTTCGGAGAAGATGTAAGTTGAAATAGATCCATGACAACGTCGGGAATAAAGTCAACCAATACAGCTTGTCGAAGCCAAGATGACTACTATTTCTCATGAATATCAACCGCGTTTGACTTCCATGAATATTAATTATAACTAAAAAGTTTCCGTTGCAAAACCACATACTTTTGATTTTTTTTCTCGGAAACGTTCTATGAAACTATTATACACGGACGCTAAGATGTGAGTAAAACTCGGAATCTCAGTTGGACTTCGAATCCTATATTGTCCTTATCGGCACTTCACGGGTTATCCACCACACCAAGCATGGGTCCTGCTTTGATTTGCTCACATTAATGTTTTTACTCTATCGGTGCTATTGGATGATGTAATGGATATCACCCGAACACCCGATGAGGATAATCGCGGGTTCGAAGACTAACTTAGGTTGCGAGTATTGCTCATATCTCAGCATCCTTGCTGTTGTGCTTCACGTGAAACACGAAACAAAAAAGAATAGGTGGTAGAAGACCAATGGATGGAAAACAAATGAAACTATTGTAATTAAGAATACTTAACGCTTCCTAAAACTTCCTCTCTGAGTCATGTTACAACTCATTTATCAATTTTAGTTTTTTTTATAGCCACTGGGTTTAGCAAAGATGTTATGAAGGACCTAGAAGGTAGCTGGGCATTACTTCTTAAGCTAGCAAATTAATCATGTAACACTTACAATATTTCTAATTTTTCAGGTTGTTATTGTAATTAAGTATCTTTGGATAGAACTGCGTGCTATGCTCTCTTGTTACGAAGTGTGTAGTCGACTGGTGTTGCCAAGCAACGTAGTTGGTTTTCATATTTCAACAGCCTATTCTCCAACATCCAACACATCCCGATTTTTGTTATCATATCAATAAAAAAACCTCACAGTGAGTTAACAAATAAGAGAACATGACTTAGTAATGTCGCTCGGGTTTTTTTTTATCTATCAAAAAACATAAAATATGAACCTACTTCTTGCAACCAGTGATGAGTCATATATGCCTCACATAAGGTGGCTTTTGCTGCAATATGTACTATATATATATATATATGTTTTGCCATTACTGCATTACTAGATTAACGTCTTTTACCATCATTGTACTGATGCATTTTTCCATTTAGTTAAACCTTTTATGATTCAAAAACAAAGCTTTCATGTTAAGAATTAAGCATTCATCTTTTAACAACATAATTTCAGTAGTTTAGGTTGCATTTTTTCAAAGTGCTTTATGGAACCCTATTATTTCAACCACGTGTGAAGGAAATGATCTCTCTGCATTTCTTTTTTGCAGTGATTTTTGCCTTCATTCTTATATCTACTTTGCTTGGTAACTCATGTACGTATTTAATAGTAGTTCTAAAAATTACCTTTTGTGATACGAGGTAGGTTGAAACTCATAAATGAGTCCGAAAAGCTCGTATACTCCATGGATTAAAGTCCTAAGCCCTCCACTTCGGATAAACAATACTTTTCACTGATGTTTAACCTCTCAACAAAAGATCACACAACCAGCTGCGAGTTAAACGGCTTTATGACAATTTTGATGAGAAAACGATTTTTTTTTGTTGTTGTAGTAATCCTAATGTGATTTAAAAAAGAAAAGAGATCACAGCAACACAGAAGCGACAGTTTATCGTATTGGTTGTCTATATGAACTTATTGATTAGAAGATTCTAGGTGAAGCTCGTCAAAACACTACGACCAGTTAATATGCGAAAATCTAAACCGGTTCTCTTAAGTGAATGATGGTCAAGCGTTCCGTGTACACCTTGGTTCTGGTTCCACGGTCGAGTTTTTCATTCTGCTTTTTTTGTCCTCTAATCAATAATGCGATAAGCGCTTTATTCTCAAGTGTAAACTCTTCACGTCTACGATCAATACTCTCTTTATTATTCTACATTTTTTTCCGATTACTTTTACTTAGACGACCGTTGAGATTTTTTGTGAGCGCGATGTATACGATTTTTTTTTCACGGCTCTAAATTACTGTAACAACAAGTCGTAATTTCGATAAGTTCCCATAAAAATTGGAGCTTCATACGCATATGTAAGGTTCTCTTGGCTGCCATGTGATCTATGAAAGATGCCAGCTTAAAACTCAGTACATAACCATCTCCCTTTCATGAATTTCGTCCTACTCTTTTTTTACACCTCCGCTATAACTTTTTATTTATTTTACATTCATTGTGCTTTTGTGTTTTTTACTGTTCAATTTCGATCATTACTTTCATGGAGACGATGAGCGTCAGATTAGAGCAGAACTCTCAACTGTAAAATTTTCTTCTTCTTTTCGCTGAATCGTTGAAACAACTCTATTTTGATGTTGAAATTTTTATTTTTTTCAAACTGACTCCCAATCCATTACTTTCTTAGATATCTCTGTCAGCCTCGTACTAGCTTAATAATCCCAGAAGGTGTAGTGATTCTTAGTTCCTAAGAGCCAACATTTCCATTATAAGCAATGGATGCTTAAAAAAACGTCTTAACTTGATGCATTAAAAAAACCCAATCAATAGTCTTAGATGGAGATCCTTGAATCAGTTGAGAAATGATCATCTCCTCTGTAAATACAGCCACAAATCGTAAGCCGCTCTTCACTTCGCCATAGTGTTGCACTTCACTTAAGTCTCAATGTGCACAACGAGGAACAAAAATCGTCTGTACTAAAAAACCTACCATTAGTTAATCTTTTCGCCAATGGTTTTTCTCTTATCAGTGTTCTTGCCAATGAACTTCACCACTTTACCTTGGTGTTTTCCAAAACAGTATCACCTTATTCTTACTTAAACCAGCTTAGACCAGCTTAGTACTTAGCTTTAAGCCAGATTCCTCTTTACCCGTGCTTGTTTTATTTTCTCAGCCTTTTTTGTCATCTTGTCTCTTCATTATTTGCCAACTTAATCTCCATTTCTCATCACTGTGTACAACTTGTAGGATGCTATTAAATACCAAAAGCCATAAAATTCGCAAAAAGATTATTGTTGTAGTTATTCCTAGCACGCGGTGCAACGTTTAAGAGATTTCTTCTTAGTCGACAATTTACAGTATAATAATCTTCCTGGAAGTTAGTATGAAACGATTTTAGACTGATTTAAATGTCATCAGAACATCATAGTCCAATCGGTTCGTTTTATGAGTTCAAGCTTGAACATAAAGCAACGATAACTATTTGAAATGTCATCAAATCACGGGCCAGGGAATAGCTTCCAAATGAACAATGCGAACATTGTTCATGAAGGATTCATCCTGACGATATGAAGAAGAACGTATTATTATTACGTATTAGAACGTTTTATTTATTGAATAGTCTTATTTTAGTGTTCATGGTTTACTTTCAACCATGCAGAGCAAACCACAATGCACTTTATATTACACTGCGAACCATTTAGTTGGTTAATTGATAGGCCTACGTAGTACATATCCTCTAGGAGACTAGCGATTAAACGCGTTTCAACGCAAGCGTTGTTTTCACCATGCAAAAGCACGTGGGCTCACAGAATGGGCTTCTTACCTGTGTCACACAGGATTGACTTATAACTCCCACTTATATATAATCGTATTTCATTCATGCAAATTAACGTGTTTTTTTATGCTCGTAGAATGCTTCCATTAGATGAACTCTGTCAGAAGCCTACAATGAGAGACTGCAAAATAGATAATAGGTGACTTGGGGGGTGCGTGTAACAGGTAAGCCTTATGGAAGTAGTTTTTTCTGATCGACGCCATAAGTGACTATACTCAGTAGTTTCTACCTACACCAGAGCTACCCATAGGTGCCGCCTTGTCAAGAATAATGAAAATGAAAGAGCTTTTATTAAGGTATTGTTTCCCATCAGCGTGTACGATTCACTGGGCTGCATCGAATCGTGAAAAAGAATGGAACATGGTATTAGTTGTATCCCCCATGGATTATTTAATGATTTTACTCATCACAAGTAACGTATTTGGCAAATTATATAACAGCATCCCTTATAAACAAATGCCTTCATTATGATCGTCTAAGAGAAACGCTAATTGGCACAACGCTTGTAGCTTTCCGGCTTTTTTTTGAAGGGAACAGGAAAGCGAACAGATAGGATCAACAACGAAGAGAACGTGATGACCGTACGGTGTCCGGTGGAGGTGACGGAAACTCCTTTAAAGGGTCACGGGTCACGACTCGCCTTCATCGACACACGGAAACAGTTCGTTCTCACTCACGCATATCACCCCCTTCCTCTTCCTCCTTCCTCTCCCCTGTCTTAGGATCTCTTCGAAAACTTCTCTGCTTTGCAATCATTCCTTCATAACTTCATTTCCGTCTCTTTTTCCTCAAGAAAGTTCTCGTGTCAATTTAAAACCACTCTCGTGTGATTTAAACCACCATCTTTTGTCACTTAACAAGCCACCTATAGTGGAAAAATGAGCTGTTTAATAATTATGTTCAAACGTCTTCCAATGTTGCACTGAAATGGATACTACTTCATTAGCTGTCCATTTAATTACAATAAATACCTTTAGGAAGTTTCTTTGACGAGTGAACACGTCATCCTGGAGTGGTTTTGTCTTGTTATACGCTTCGAAGCGGTGCAATGACAGAACTACCTCCAATTTTTTCTTACTGTAGTAAATCTAGTGCTTTTCACCGTTCTTAAATAATTTCTGTTCGTATAAATCGTATATTGGCGTGTGTGGTGCAGTGGTCGGAGGCGCGCTGCAGGGCACATGGGATCGATTCCCAGGCCCATGACCCACCAAGCCTTCCATCTCTTCGGGTTCGGCAAATTGGTGCCAATCTTGTCTGGGAGGATAGCAGCACTGGCTTGATACATCGATAGGCCATTGCGAGTCATTGTAAAGGCCAGAAATGCATTCAGTCACCTCCAAACGATGCTTAATGAAGTCGAATGCATGGCGCATCCCTAAGGGTTTGATCAGCGCCGAGAACTTTATCTTTTTTCTTATAAGTCGCATTAGTTGTTAATTAAGAAAATCAAAGATTTCCACTTATTTATTTAAAAACTGAATTACTTCCTTAACTAAAATGCATAACTGAAAAAGTTGATTATTTACTGCTTATGATCACAACTATACAGAGCCGAATTTTATACGTACTAGAATTGTCTTTCAAATCTGTGTTTTCTTGTTCAGCAATCGCGAGGTTGTTAAACAGCATACATTTACTTCCATACAAAAACACAATACAATACAACAGTAGCTGACGTTTCGGCAGTATCGCCTTCTTCAGAGCCTGGAAGGGTATACTGACATACAATTTACTAGGCCAAACGTTTCAACAACACTTACAAAAAGACGAAAAACTCTATGGTAATTACATGGTCAACAGCTTCTCGAAAAAACTCACCGCTTTTTTTACGTGCCTTCCCATGAGGAAGATTAAAAACAGCTGGTAAATAGTTTTTTCGTCTTTTTTGTAAGTGTCATTGAAACGTTTGGCCTAGTAAATTGTATGTCAGTATACCCTTCCAGGCTCTGAAGAAGGCGATACTGCCGAAACGTCAGCTACTGTTGTATTGTATTGTGTTTTTGTATGGAAGTAAATGTATGCTGTTTAACAACCTCGCGATTGCTGAAGAAGAAAACGACGCATTCATATTCCAATGCCGAGGTTAATAGAAAGTCGATCCTGGGATCTGTGTTTTCTTTTTTCTTTCATTTTAAAATTTTGTAAAAACAACATACTAGTCATAGAAGCGCATTGGCCTCCAGTGATGTCTTAATCATACTTTTTCTTGTTCCTACTCTTACTTCTCGTCTAACGTCACTTAGCACATCTATGTACTCTACTATATGTCTATATTGCGCGGTTAACTAATATTGTCTAGTGAAATGTGAAAAAAACATATAGGACGTAATATCCCCTGGACAGTCATCGATTCCATCTGAACACCTTCAAAACTGTTAGGACTGCGTCGTTTTCTTGTTCAGCAATCGCGAGGTTTCTATACAGCATACATTTACTTGCATAGAAAACACAATACAATACAACAGTAGCTGACGTTTCGACAGTATCGCCTTCTTCAGAGCCTGGAAGGGTATACTGATATACAATTTATTACGCCAAACCCTTAAATAACACTTACAAAAAGACACGAGAAAAGCGTTGAGTGTTTCGAGAAGCTGTTGATCATGTAATTGCCACAGAGTTTTTCGTCTTTTTGTAAGTGTCATTGAAGCGTTTGGCCTAGTAAATTGTATGTCAGTATACCCTTCCAGGCTCTGAAGAAGGCGATACTGCCGAAACGTCAGCTACTGTTGTATGTATTGTGTTTTTTCTATGGAAGTAAATGTGTGCTGTTTAACAACCTCGCAATTGCTGAACAAGAAAACGACGCATTCATATTCCAATGCCGAGGTTAAAAGAAAGTCGATCCTGGGAACTGTTAAAACTTTCAGAATTTCGAATTATTTTATTCATAGCTCTTCTCACGTCGTTAGATATGTCCGTTATAAGATTTCCTTTAGTTTTTATTTCTTTCCGCAAAACTACTTGATTTATGCTGCTCGTCTAGTGACACTCCGAACATTCTCACTTCGTTTTGACAGCAGATGAATAGTGAAATCCACAAGATTAGAGAACGATGTTACCATCTTCAGTGATAGCAACGTTATGATTTTTGACTAAATTGGTGAAAACTGCGTCATTTATCCCACAACAAGTTCTTATTTCTGTTGAATTCGCTTTGCTGCTGGACAGTGTAGCTATTCACTTCCAATCATTTTTAATACCAAGGTCGCAAACATTTAACTTTTCAACTTTTCACTGCTAAACGAGAAACTGTGCGTCCTTTTTGTTTGGTTAGTGACCCTAATCTGAGAGAAGGCTCAACGAGGGAAGACGCCGGCCAGTACAGAAATGGCCATCATGCATGGAAGCAACGGGTTCCACACCTGCACAGGGACACTGTGGACGTTATGAAGGAATTCGAACATACTCTGGTGTTTCCACTCCAATTTTGGAGCATGTCATAAGTTTTAATAGTTGGCGAAATAGTACGACACACATGGTTTTTTTATCAAGGAATTCTTAGTAGGGTACATTTAAAGAGATCGAAACGTAACGCAACGCACACTGATGAGTAGACCTATCTGTGTCGCCTACTAAATTTGTATTGTTTACTCTCCAAAAAATTGGTAGGAGCGCTTATCATTTTTTTTGTCACCAACGGCTCTATAGTTCTATACGCCCAACCGTCGAAGATGTGGCGAGCCGGATATATAATGCGTATGAACGACAACCAATGGATTACGACATACTGGATTCCTCGGGATGTCAAACGCACTGCAGGAAGACTACCGACCCGACGGTTAGAGTTCTTCACGAACAGCCTGGAAGAAGTATATGATGGTCAAAGAGTTCCTAGAGGGAGCAGAACCCACTGGGCTACTCTTGCACGTGACGGGGGAAAATGGAAGATTTACTGGCGCGCGCTTGAGCCACTCGGCGATCAATGGGACGACAGCTGATGCAGGTGATACAGATGATCACTGAAAACTGAACAGTACCATTATGTAGCACGATAACTCAAAGAATTTGTTTCGAACATCATCATTTCATGCCTTGCACCCGGATTTTTTTCTACTGTTCACACACTCTATGTTGTTCAAGTCTCAGCAAAATTTTAGTTGGACAGCTTTTTTTCTAGTGAATGATAGGTACTGTTGTTGAGATCTAATGAGATGTTTGATGTTGTAGATAGAATGCAGTTTTAAAATCATCTATCACGTTCCACATTCTATGCCTCATTCAGTCTTAAAAATCTTGTCAACACTGAAACAGGCGTACTAGTTTCCGTTTTCTTCTTTCTTTTCATTTTCCTTTTTTTTTCGTTAGAACAATTTCTGCATCTAATACCACTTCTGGTATCAGCCTTTTCCATTTTTTACGAGTGAATAAAACAAATTGATACGGAACTCATTTAGTGTCTCTGAAAAACTACATGACTATCATATTGCTATTTACTGACGAGTTTACTACGAAATTGGAGGCTCTGCTCGACATGATTATCAACCATTAAATGAAACACCATCATCTGTTACGCGCCAGAAAAACGGTCTAGCAACGTCCTGGTAGGAGGTGGTAATTGGAAGTAGCTGGCAATCAGACAGTGAAGACATCAAAATAATCCACTCTCCGGTTTGGTAAAACTGAGGTGCCCATTCGACAGCTAAATTGTCGTGAACGTGAGCGCTGCTAAAAGACGTGGTGAATAAAGCACACTAGATGCAGAACCACTTGCCTACCTAGCTCCAGAAGAACTTTCTCACTGTAAACCACGTTACAAGTGCTGAATAATGAGCAACGTTTTCCTTATTAAACAATTCTTCGTTCAAGAAATTTGAGCTAATTTTCAATCCTCGTTGCGCACGGGTTGGGGACAGGTGTCTTACAAGGAACTCGTAGCAGTCTAGATCTTCTAAATTTCTGACATAGTACAGCCACATCTTTTTTACGACATGTTTTCGACTATATTGCAAATCTAGTCTCTAGTTCTCACTCTACTCAGTGCCGTATCTTTTTTTTCTTTGAAATGTCGTACCTAATCGACTTGTCGCCAGCAACGTCCTATTATGAAGGATTCTTTCTTCTTCTGCATCGTTAATAATAAAACGCATATATCATCGACTCGATTCAATATGAAGCACTCTCAAAACCTCTTTGGCACTTGTTTATTCGTACTTCTGAATCTCATACTTGTCGTGCTGGACACGATGGTCACAACCATTTAATCTACTTCTTACTGAGTGTCTATGCAAGTCAATAATTTTTTAGCGTTAAGTTTTCCTCAAGAAAAGGTCTACATATCTACGTCGTCGATTTATCATAGAAACATGACATTAACGTGTGATTAATTTTTAAAGTCAAAAACTCTAAAAACGTCACTACCAATCCTTTTCTGCTTGCACTGGTAAGCTGGGGATTTTGTTCATGTGGAAGCTGTCGAGCTCCTTGTGATGGTTCCGCCAGATTAACTTATGGTTTCTTCATACAAGTATTAACAACCATACATCTATAAGCAGATGTGCTTGCATGTATGTGACTGATGCACTTCACGTAACGCTCAACCGAAAACTTCTAATTAAATGAATGAGAAATATATGGATATTCTACCGGTGATCACTAAAGCCATTTAATACTATATGATCACTGGTTAGTGATCTATAGCTTACAAGTACCACATATAATGCTGCTGTTAGCACTATATTACCATTGTTTTTGATGACTTTTTTGGTACACTCTTGATAAACCACAATAGCGCTGAGATATTTGCAAAACTCCGAACAGCAGGTGTCTGTGGTGGTGAACGAACGCGCTATTACCCTTTCCGGGTGGTAACGCGTTCATCACCTCACCATGCGGGCCCTTCGTTTCGCCTGTCTCTCGGCTAGTTTTCAATCGATCATTGCCATCAGCAATCAACCTTCAGCGGGATTGATCTGGGCAGCCAAAATCGGCCTTGAACCCAGTTCATCTGAGGCTGTAGTTTACTAGCTGAGAGACAGGCGAAACAGAAGGAGCCGCATGCTGTGGTTGTGAACGCGTTAGCTCCGGAAAGGGTAATAGCGCTTTCGTTCCTACCGCACACACCTGCGGTGCGGAGTTTTTGCAAATATCTCAGCACCACTGTGGTTGCATTTCGCATAATATCCTACCATGAAAAAATTGTAGAAGTTAGCAAATAAAAGGTTAGCATTACTTCTGATATAATCTTTTGATATGGTATGATTTGGGTTAAGGAAAACAAATCACGAAAAGGAATTTTATAGGCGATCATCTCAAAATGATAAAACAGTTGCTAAAGGTGATTTTAAGGAATTTTACTCTTTAGGTTGCGCCTAACAGGCGGCCAGTGGGTGATTCATGCCGACAATGCGGAATATGGCGGACATAATGATCCCATAAAACATGAAAAAACTGGCTATGTGGATATCAGCAGATATCAGATATCAGTATTCGTTAGTTTCCTTTCCCATTTTTTCCTAAGTAGAAAAGCTACGATTAGACATCAAGTTCTTTCGTTTGTTGTTCCAAATATTTTTTTTAGTACTAAATTATCGAAAAAAGGCTTTAAGTTCCAAAATATCAAACTGGATAATTAGCAATAAATGGAGAACCATCTATTCGCTAAACTATACTAACAATTAATTGATTACTGTACGCAATCAGTTTTGTGCAAAGCTTCAATGTACAACACTGAGGCAGCTGCTCCAACTACTGTTTACGAGCAAATTGTGCCGCATTTCTGGGACAACAGGAATCATCGGATTCGTCGGATTATCGATCTCTCCCACTAATCCAGCAAAGTAAACAGTCTTCCAACGAAGGTTAATCTCATAAAAACCGGTTTTGAAGAAATCTTAATTAAAGCTGAGAATTTCAGTGATGTCACTTTTTTCGTGAAATTTCACTGTAGTTGTTTACTATCATCATTCCATCAGCTTACTACTAAAGCTACTCTTTCGTTCTAGAAAATCGATAATCGAGACGAATGTCTCTCGTTTCCTTATCATTCTTTTAGCTTTTCGAGTCATTACTCTTTCCTTATCGCGAGACGTTTTATCACGGTGTGTGGTCCGAATGTTTGCTTACTCGTCACAATTATTAATCATTTAGCGGCATTCTTTAGCTAAAGTCTAAGCTGTTTTTTAACGTTCCGAATTCGTTCCCTAATTTTGATAGGAAATATTTGTTGATAGTTTAAGTGCTACATGTTTACAGCCTTCGATGTGGTAATGTTAATTGTGACCACTGCGCAAAAGTCACACCTACGTAGCTTGTAACGTGGAGTCAACACAGACGTTTAGACTTTTAGTCATCGACCAGATAATGAAAAGCTTAAGTGTGAATAATGCAAATAAGTGCCGATGAAAGTAGTATACCGATAAGGCGTTTTGACCTCAATCTGCCGACAAACAACTAGTTTTCTCGATATTTCAAGTTTTTCTTAGTGTCTAGACCTATTTAAATTCAATGATCGGCGATTGTCTGTAGGTGAAATGACTCTAGTTCTAAAGGTGAGGGTGCAGTCATTTTCTTATCGTTTATTGTCGCCACTGCTCCAATATTAGTTCGTTTAGTTTTAAAGTAGTTAAAGTCGTTATTTCATCTCAAATAACACTCCTGTAATCCGATCAGGGTGTAGCGAACCCAACAAATGATTTATTTACGAACAAAAAAACCATATAAAAAGATGAATGAACTCATTAGGTGTTCTTTTTGATTCCCTTTTTGCTCTCAAAGAGAAAAAAAAACGAGAAAAAATTAGGCCGGATCATGGAATACGTGTGAAATCGAGATAGGAGCTGTGGTGGTGGTGGTGATGATGATGATGGGAGAAGAGTCCGTGACTGGATCGGGATGATCCTCATATAATACCGTTCGTGACGGCCGCCAGCCACCAATGGGGGGTAGATAGATGTGATCGTTAAGTGCTTGTTCATCCACATCATTGCCTCCTCATTCGACGACTCTGCTGGTTCACCCACATCATTCCGTCCCCCATTCGACCACTCCGTTGGTTCACATACATCGTTCTCTACCGAATCCACTACTCCGCTGGTTCACCCACATCGTTGCGTTCCCGATTCGATGACAATCCTCGACCGGCACCCGCCCGTCAAGTCCACCTCCGCCAATCGTCCGCCCGACAGCCGGGGCCGGCTGTGATCGTGGTTGTGCTTCCACTTACTGCTGTATTCATGGTGATACATTGTGCTGTTGCCCACTTCATTTAAACTAAATAGAGTTTAGAAACTCTAGAAGAGTCTATAGAATGTACCAATTCTGTTTTCTTTATCTAATAATGACTTGGCGTTTTCCTTTTCTTTTTGTCGTTTACTTTTCAACTAACTATAGGTTGACAAGTTCTCAACACTGTCATGTCAGTCTTACCATGTTCTCACCAAATATAGGAGATAATTATCTAGTTTGAATTAATTCAGGTTCTCGTATTGCAGATTCTACTTCTACGTATCTCATATACGCATTCTACGTATCTCATATACGCAGAAAACTTCTAAAGAAATTTGTTGTGAAGCTCATTTCAATACATCTTTGTGGCATTGTCCTTACTTCATCACGTTCAATTCGATCTCTGTAAACGGTTTCAGTCCAAACTAAGCTTGTGTTTTTCGTTCTAGTAATCGAGCTATCCATATAGTATTCGTCATTTTCCAGTCGCTATTCATTCTTCCATTCACAATTCCATTGTTCTGTGTGCTTTTCATTTCTGTCGTCTTCACCACACACAGTATGCTGGCCAATTGTACAATGTGATACATCGTTGCATGGATTATTTTTCATGTATTGATGACAATATAATACTATTACAAATGTTGAAACTTGTTTTGCATTCAGTCTGCTTGACGTCGTTCGTTGGTGTTCTTCTGCCATCAGATACAGGTTTCAGATTCATTCGTCCGTACTGTGATTACCATTTCAGCTCTGCATTGGTGTGTATACGTGGATTTGGGTGTGGATCTCTTTTTTGCAGTTCTTCCAATTTTTTACGCCATCCATGGCGGCTGCTACTGCGATTCGCCACAATCGTGATCATGGTAATGTTCTTCTCTTTGTTTATCCTTTCTTGCTCCTTTTTCTAGGTCCTTTTTTCCTCATCCTAATGCTTTTAGTTTCACCCTGTTTCCATATGGTGGTCTTTATATTGTTCTTAAGATAATATGTAACGAATCCTTATCAGTACCTCAGAAACTTTAAATATACAAGACTACAATGTTCCTACGACTTTCCATGCATATTCAGTGATGATTCCTTAAACTAAAGTATTAGATTGTATAGAATTTTCAAACAGGGCAATGTTCACCAAAAAAGCGAAGCCTAATCGTCCGTCAGTGGACGTTTTCTGATGATTCCCAACAGAAGAAAGAAAAAAAGAAAGGAGAAGAAAAGAAAAGAAAAGAAAAGAACGAGTAGAGGTCCTGGAGGCTAGCAAGAGTCGTCGCCTCACCTTGTGTCGTTAAATTTTGCAGGCTGTTGTTCGAATCGCAACCAAAGAAGAAAAAAAAAGAAAAGAAGAGCAGCAAGCACGTTGTAAAAGGTAGATGATATTGATCATCACTACCATGAGTTTGTGTAAGAACTTTGTAGACACAATTATGAATTTAAGGTTTCACAGTAACCCCATTCTCTGTACTTTCATCCGTTTGTCCATCACAGTCTTCTTCAATAAGAACTGAATCACGATTAGATCGATGATCTGTTCTGCTGGTACCGTGGCCGATGACCATTCATTGAATTTCGTCATGGATGTCCCAGATCTACGCCTCCTTTCCGTTCTCCTCCTCCTCCCCCTTCCTCCTCCTCCTTCCCCTCCTCCTCCTCCTCCTCCTCCTCCTCCATGTCCTTGTTTTCTACGTGTGTGTGCGTGTATGTCCTTCTTGTTCCTTCTTGTTGCATTGTTGCGACGACTATCGATCGATTCGTAGCGGTCCGTGTTTGGCTGTGTTTTATTAGTGACAGCACAGACCAACTCTCGCGCCTCCCCCGTAGTCCCTTAACAATATGTCGTCCGATCACTGCACATATTTATCCCAAATTTCTTTGTATCATCTCTTATTATGATGTTTACAGTACTGTAGTGAGTTTACCGAATGTGCCCTTAGGCGTTTTTATTCCATTTTTTCCTTCTTGTTTCTCTTCGTTTTTTCTTCATCTTGGCCAAAACCACACACACACACACACACCCACACATCTCTACCACTAACGAGCTGTTGCTGTTGTTTATTTCCTCCTTCTTTCTTTTTTCGTTTTCTGACTGCATCGTTCAGTGTTCCCCTACCAGAACAGCGTCCAGAATGTTTGGGACAACGTGTTGTACACGAATTTCATACATTACTAGTGAGTACAAAAGTTACTGAATCACCAGATCAACAGAACCGGAAAAGTCGGTCATAAAGACTTCATCTCTACAGATGACGCTTTTGCCATTCTTTTCTTTTTCATACGTAAATTCATTCTCACCTTAATTTAGCTATCTAATCTATTGAGGTCTTACTTTGTTAGAGTTGTGATGATTCTCCATATGCTTTGGTATTTCGCTTAATACTTGAGCATGTTGTAAGAAGAAGAGGACAAGTGTTGGGATTTTGTTATAATAAACGACATCTCATTCGTCATTTTCTGTCCCCTTATGTGGCTCGTTGTTTGTCTCGAGTACTTTGATGGAGCATTTTCTTCATCCCTTCGGGACTCATTTGAAACTGTCTGGTGTTATTTTCTACTCAGTCTCTTACCTAAATTGAAATTCGTCAATTAGCGAATTCATCAAGCGAAACCCCCCACTCAATTTTCTTTAGTTCAATTTTTTTTTGAGTATTTCATAGCGATTACTCAGGTCGAGAAGGAATTGAGAGATTTTCGGAGTCGGTGTTTTTCTATCTGAGTTCAGTTCTTCGTTCTCAGCTTAGCTTTTCATCGGATAGCTATGAATTCCTATTATAGAACATGAGTGCTAACATCTAAAACATCTTTTTTTTGCCACAACGCCATGTTTACTTGCAATAAAATGCAAGCATGTGCATAAGAGAAGTTTGGCGAGGTCATGGAAATATCAAGAACTCCACGACACCTTAATCGGAATCGTCTTCCCAACGGGGCTATATTTCTAGATATTAGAGATGTTGCAAAACAGATGTGCAAAGAGAGTGCTACCGTTTGATGTTGGCGATATTACTTCACTAAATGAATTCCATCCATCAACTAACACTTAGAGGTATAAATGCGTTTTGTTGGAGAAGTTAGATGCAGAGGTTAGGATGTATGCGAGATTGTACTATCGTGGTCATATGAGTGAAGATCCAATTGGTTTATATATTTGGCTTTTTTTCTCCTGATTTACGGATTTTCAGGAAGAACAGAGCCGGGTGCCGAGGCTTTGACACCGCCCACTTGTGACACTGGCCTTTCTAGCCCGGAAGTTGATGTTCTCATCAAAATGGAACAACTCAATAGGTATGTGTTCGATTCGAGCCTTTTTTCTCTCATTTATTACTCATTTCTTTGCATCGTCTGATTTGAGCTATCTGTAGTATTTTCAAATCTGTTCATTTTCTCAATGTAGACTTTTTAGCATCGAATCTGTCACATGGATTTTTTTTCGTAATCCTAATCCTGGCCTTTTTTTTATTTTTTATCTTCAGTGAAATCATAGTATTTCATCAATTAAGTGATAAATGTCTTGAAACTGAGTTTTTTTTCGACCGCTACTCGGAATCTTTTGTAGTTATCGTTCTTTTAATGGACCAGTAAAGATGTCAAACGTCTGTACCCTAAGCCGTTGTTGATAATTAATGTTCATTCCCTGAAGGATTCGTCATATTGTCACTAGGGATTGAACATACGCTATAAGTTCTGCAATCGCTTAAGAACTAATCGCGTTAATCTTAGTCATTCGTTAATTGTAATCATTGACGATTTGTTCTGGATCATTGGAACATACCCGACACTCCAGTTATCTGTATTAATATGTAAATGTTATTCGCATGTCCATTGCACTAATAGTGCAGCATAGCATAAATTCATAGTAGGAATTCGAACTCTTTAGAATCTGACAATACAAAAAATCCAGAGTTTCGAATGTGCTTAGTCATCCTGGGCCGATTGTCATTAATCATTTGCATAAGTGAATTATGATTCTAGCGATGCCGTTTTGTTCGGTTTGGAATTCCATAAATGGCTAAGTGTTTTCTAAACGAGATACATTGTGCACTCACCTCTAACATTGTAATAACTTTCATAATCGTATTAATCTTAGGTCAAATGAAGAGGACACTAAAAGTGTAGCATCACGTAAAAGTGGCTCGAGTGGCAGTCCAAAAACTCACGAACCAAGCCCGTCAACTGAAGACGACGAGGAGGATTTG
This sequence comes from Angiostrongylus vasorum, assembly GCA_018806985.1. Lineage (NCBI taxonomy): Eukaryota > Metazoa > Nematoda > Chromadorea > Rhabditida > Metastrongylidae > Angiostrongylus > Angiostrongylus vasorum. The sequence continues at coordinate 52,663 of JADANN010000228.1, forward strand.
TGGAGCATCTGGGGTGATGTAATTCGTAACTGGGAACTAGAAGTGAAAAAGAATCCAAATGCTATCAAGGTACAAATAGTAACTTTTCCTACAATATTCCTTATGTGCTAGAAAATTATTCCATAATGCTTTAATGTGGTGTGTAAATGTTCATCCAAAAACAGTTTTTTTCACTCTACGTTTTTTTTTAATCTGCTAAATGTTTGCAATATAAATTTCACATATCGCAGTAGGACCGACCTATCAGGCAAAACGCGCTAAAGATTCGTTCGATTGTTATCCCACCGAGAAGATATGAAACAACAAATTCTGATCGACCACGACTCGATTTGCATCCTAATGGGAACTAAGGATATACTGATTAAACCTATACAACTAAATTATCCTTATATTTCTATAATTGTGATTTCAACTACTCTTTACATGATACAACCACAACAGTGCTGAGATATTTGCAAAACTCCGTACCGCAGGTGTCTAGAGTGGGGAATGGAAGCGCTAATACCCTTTCCGGGTGCTAACGCGTTCACCACTGTTATCTGCACCATGCGCGTCCTTTGTTTCACCTTTCTCTCAGCTGATTTTACTCTTTACATGTTCACGAAAATCTTATTATTGCTACAGTTCCTTTTGTATGTTTTTTCGCTTACAGTTGCAATTATCTTCAAATGGAAACTGAAATAGATGTGTAATAGTAGATTTTGACAGTACAGGTGCAAAAAAAATTGGTAGTTGAGCCCAGAAACAGTGAAATATTGGGAGAAGAATCAAGTGATAATGACCTTCTTAGTTAACGTTAGGAATTAGATGTATTGAAAATATTGTTAGCACTGAAATCTTGCTTCTTAACCAAATCACGTAAAGTTTTGTTTTTTGTTTTGTCTTGTTCTCTTGTGTTCTATTATGGACGAAGACAAAAAAAAATGAAGAAAAAGGAACGTTCATCAACAATTCTCGTGTGGTGACGCTTGAAAAACGTGAACTGGCACATATGTGCTGCTTGCAGGCCGACTTCACATTAGTCATTACTGTTGAGTTTTGAGTTCATCGATCGTTTTAAGTTTAGTAGTTTTTAAAATCATCGATATCCTCATGATTCAATACTGGTGTTCAGTTTCGTATCATGAGATGAAATATTTTTAGTTATGGGAATGCCATTGTTGTTGTCGTTGTTCTTACAGCATCGAACATATTCGTTTATGCACATTAACTTTATTTATATCACTAACCATTATTACACTACACTAACTGCATGTGATTGTGAATTGTTTACAGATGTTAGTGAAACGAGGTATACCACAGCATTTTCGAACGATTGCTTGGCAACTACTTTCAAATGCATCCATTTCATCTATACATGAAGCATATTCGGATTACATGAGGCAGTCATCTGTCTATGAGAAGGTGAGAAGAGTTGATTATTTTAGTAAAGTTAGATTTTTATCTAAGCATAGGAAAAAGATGAATATTTGTCCAGTATGTACGGTGTGTTCATTACATCGTATGAATGACGACTTTACAGCCGTGATGTTCACATAGGTTTTCCGACTTTTGAACAAAACTTCTATGCTAACTGATATTTTTGTTTTGTTTTTTTTTCTTGTCTTTTGTCTTTTTTTTTCCTTTCTCATCTTGCAATTGACTTCAATGCATATGCAGAACACACGTTGAAAATGCAGAGCGTTTCAATTTGTATTCATCTCATTGACTGGATATTAACACCCTTTCGTGCACTATAGGGATGAAGCTGCTTTGTATTCATGGACTAAACTTATGGAAGTGACAACAGATTTCAGCCTAAATATAGTGATCGGTATCGGTGTAATTACTTCAACACATCTGTAATCTAATTCGTAGCTGGTTTTCAGGTATAACCTTAAGACGTGACACATTTCTCTATTCCGTCCAACGCATGGTGACCAAAAAACAACCAGTCTAGTTTGCAAAGAACGAGAACCGCTGGTTTCTTGTTCAAACAATCGGTCGCATCCGAAGTCGATATGGTCTTGCTGTTTACCGTCGATGTCATCGACAGAAGTGTATGGTGAATAGTGATGTGTCTGTGAAAAAGGGATAGGAATGGAGGTGACCTATGGTAATCCATGGGGCACCTAACCTTATCGTTTATAGTGTACTCACACCAAGTGAGTAAAGCTTTCCAGATCAACTCTCAGGATTGTCGTTAGTGCTCTAGGGTTGTACATTCCAAAGCTTCACTTTTAGAACATAAAACTAACTGTGAACGGATAATGGATAGTATTAGTTGAATTGTGATTGAAAATAGGTGAATGGATATTCACCGAGAAAAAAGTTGGCTTTGTTTAAACAAAGTGGAACGAATATTCTTTGGCTGGTATGATTTTCTTGTGATATGACACTAAGATAATGAATAGATCTTATTGTTCGTTGTGAGAAAATGGGGGAAAAAAAGGTGCAGAAAAAAAATTAGGCAGTACAAATTAGCCGTATTCATGTTAGGCTATTAATGGCCTATCTTTGTTGTTGGACATGGACAATGAACACGATAAACGTTGAGTCCCACTAGAAGGCAGAAATCAATAAAAATTTTGCTGCTGAGATATATTCTGTAGAATTTTAAGGATTTGGTTTCCCCTCATTAGAGAGGATTGCTTGATACTTGATGCCCTGATTGTAATGTTGAGAATGAACGCATTCGTTTCGCAGTCTCATATCTCCGTTTTGGTGGTATGAAATTAATTAAGACAGGACTGTGTATTTCCAGCTGAAAGTTCCGTTTCGTTAGTCGTCATTCTGTTTAGGTGTTTGTCTTAAATAGCTTGAATATACTAACATGAGTCTGAGATCGTCATTTTATTGGCTCTGTTATCGTTGTTTCACTTCTCAGATGTGCTACATAGCCTAAAAATTTAAGCAAAAAGGCAGTTATAACGATTAAAATCTGATTGTTCTATTACGAATTGTTGCTTCTTTGTGTGCCATTCGCAACGTTATGCATTGAACTCAATGCATCGCTAGATATAGCTAGGTTTTAAACGTTAATAAAACAAATATTTAAGCCTGTAGTGGAATTTATTGTTTGAAATGAAAGCAGTTGGAAATCTACATATGCCTCAAATAAGATGAAATCGTCCTATAACGACCACATTCTAATTTTTTCGTAGATCTCAACGAACTCCTTTCTTCTGGTTTTCGTTATCGACGGTAGTGTCGGCGACTCCTGCATTTGCATTAAGTTTTAAGTTTTTTCTTAATGTGTCAAAGCTTCCTTAAATTTCAATGAAGAAATAAAATAAGACTAATATCTCGGGGAAAAAATCTGTACTACTAAGGCAACAGCGCGAAATTTTCCGACGCTCCCAGGTTCACTTTGTAATCAGAAGAGTATCGCTTATTAGGAATGGAAAAGTCGGTACTATCACGAATATGTTAAAGATTTCGTACGCTATCGAAACTTACTGGCATCATCTTTTGAATACAAATGTTTTTACTTTTTCTCCTTTTTTTCCCTTTAAATTGATTTAAACTGAAATGACTGTAATAGTATTCTATCCTGTAAGGTAGTAAGCAATTTCTAGAATGGGTATTTACTCGGTAATCTAATGCTCGTTCCGTATCGCTTCTATGTGAGAGCTCATATTTCGACCCGGTCTTTTGTTTCAGTATTCTTATTTTTCAGGAACGGGATTACCTTAGATGTAAGATATGTAGCGTTTTTCTAGGTGTGATTGTGCAGCTGATAAGATCACTATGCACTGATACGGAAAACGGTTTTCTTCATGAGAAACCGAGATTTGTTAAGAAGATAACCTTTAAGTTAATGTCAGCGTTTATCACATCTGTTCTAGTTTTGACTCCAGAACAGATTTGAGTTTCCACATACTGAAAAGAAGTGCCTAATAAAAACCTACAGTAATTTTTTACACTTGTGAGACATTCTTAAACGTTTAATTGTCAGCATTAACAGTATTGTTTTTACAAATCTTATCCATACGCTTAATTTACTACGGCGGTGACTAATATTTCTGCTAACGTTAAAGGATTGTATTGACTTGTTCGTTAAGTGCTTTAACTTATATGTTCTCTCTTCCAAAAATACAATACAATTTCTTATCTTCTCTTCAGGTCGTCCATCGTGATATCTCACGGACCTATCCTGAGCTCGAATTCTTTAAGGATGGAGGACGTGGTCAAGCATCGTTGTTCAACGTTATAAAGGTTTGTAAACGTGGTTCTTTTGATCCGTTCTTTTCCTTCTTCTCTGCTTTAAAATATCCAAATATATTTCTATAGTGAGATTTTATCTATTAGAAAACTACCCTGTAATGTTCAGTGTTTAGTGTTTGCTAAAAACAATCGAACACGTTGAAGAAATGTATTCGATTACGAAGTACTTTTTCCTCAATCTGGTTAATAGACTTTAGTTAATGATCAACTACTCGAATGAATTAGGTGGATCTCTGGATATCTTTTATACTTTCCTATTGGTCAACGTAGGACACACAACTAATAGTGAACTACGTCTTTGGCAGTGATTCTACCAATGCGATCTCATCATTGTATTCGTCCCTTTTTTTAGCCTTGTTCTTCGCTTTTTTGGTACGGGAATCTGCTTTAATGTGGTCTTGAAGGGCAATTTTTCTGTTCACCCATATTCGGACCAAATGAATGATGTTGTATTGAATTGCCATACATAATGCTGAACATTGAGAAATGCTTGTGATGTAAGCCCAATCTACCGTTATTGAGATTCGTAGTGCGAAAACTCAAACCATTCATTTTGTTGTTAGTAAACCTAAAAAGTCTGAAAGCTTTCTTCATACCATGTTGGACATGAATTTAGCACTAGTTCTTTCATTATTCACAAATCAGTATGAATAACCAGAAACTAAACTGAAACCAAGTAAAACAGTAAATGGTGATGTTTTCATTCACTGCAAATAGCGGGTTGAGATCAGAGTCTTAATAGTATTACCCTTTCGTCGCCGCTGGGAGATGTTTCTGAGCGCCGAATTGCAATGAATATCCGGAGACTCATTCCCGAACTGGATCATCTAAGCCGAGAAAGGGTTCAACATTTTCGTCCGAAGCCGAGTTAGGAGTGTGGCATTTGGCACGGATAGCCTGACAAACTTGCGATATTATCGTGATCTTTAGGAACAGTGAGAAACCAACCATAAGAAGGAAAAAAGGTTTTCGATGTGATGTTCCTAGAGCTTTGATCAGATGTTCGTGATCATTTCTAATGCGCTACGGGAATAAATGTAATCTTCTCTGCCTAGACAGTTTACGGTGACATTTAGACATCAAATGACGAACAACTATGGTTTTAGTCTTTTGCATATAAGTCGGCTACCATTTCGTTAATCCCAAAAGGTTGAAATGCTTCATTGCTCAGAGCACAGGGTTCAATCAAAGTGGTAGTGTACTTCCGTCACTAAATATCCATAAAGGATAAAATGAATGATAAGGCGCTCGGCGTTGATCAATTGCTGAGGGATGCGCCTTCCATTCGATTTCATCGAATGTCGTTAACGGTGATTAAATGCATATCTGACCTGTTAAATGACGTATGGTTGCCTTCAGACATATCAAGTTAGTGCGGCTACCCTCCCAGACAAGATTCCCCCTACCAACTCCAAAGAGATGGAAGGTTTGGTGAGCCCACGGTCATGAATCGAACCAGAAGCGAGGTGTTTATTTAAAAGCACCTTCAACAACTGCGCTATATGCTCACCCGTTGTTCAGTCCTGAACATTTACTAAAATTAAAACAATACAGAGATTGAATTCATAGTCGAATTATTGTTGAAATTACAGAGAGAGAGAGAGAGAGAGAGAGAGAGAGAGAGAGAATGGGCGCGTACGACGCAGAGGTCGGAGGCGCCCTGCAATACACATGGGATCGATTCCCGCGCCCCTGGCCCACCAAGCCCTTCATCCCTCCGGGCTCGGCAAACTGGTACCAGACTTGTCTGGAAAGATAACAGCACTGGCTCGATACATCGGTAGACCACGGCGTGTCATTGTAAAGGCCAGATATGCATTCAATCACCTCCAACGATGCTTAGTGAAGTCGAATTCATGGCGCATCCTTCAGGGGATTGATTAACGCCGAGAGCTTTAGAGCTTTTTAGAGCTTTATCAGACAGAGAAGCTGAAAGTGTTTCAGGGTTCTGTGCATAAAATTTACTTTAAGGCCACTATATTGCATTATTTAAGGCTTACTCAATACACGACAAGGAGGTAGGATATTGTCAAGGCAGCGCGTTCATCGTGGGATTGTTGCTTATGCAAGTATGTATCTTCTTTTTTTTAAATTTCACCTTCGTCTTGATGTGCTTTTTTGTATTTTCCGATTTTAAACATCGTCTCTCTGCTTCATGACTTTTGTGGAACTAAGGTTGTTATGATTACTTTATTGTTTCTGTTTTTTTATAGATGCCAGAAGAAGAAGCATTTGCTGTACTTGTTCGTTTAATGGAGAATTATCGTCTACGGGAATTATATAAACCCACTATGACGGATTTGGGTCTATGTATGTTCCAACTAGAATGTTTGGTTCAAGAGCAGGTGTGTTTGCCTATCCTTAGATTAGTGAGTTTTTTCTTGCCAACATTTATTCTTCAGAGAAATCCTTCGAGGTTCTAGGCCATGAAGAAATCCATAAATTAAAGAATACACTATACGTTCCCGATTATTAGACATACTTTTGAGGAGATTTTACAGCAATGAAAGTTCAGTTACAGTCCAACGTTTTCTTTAAACCAATGTAGTAGAGTTTTCTTTAGTGTGTTGTTGAGAGTTACAAGGAAATGGAAAATTCATGGAAAATGGAATTCATGGAAAATAGGATATTTAAGGGTGGTACTTTCGTGATCATGACATCGTAGACTGGGCAAATTTTGAACCTTTTTTGTAATCTAACATATGTTAGGAAATACTTCTACTACTTCTTGCTTCGAAGACGTCTGCGGGTATAAGTGGATAGCCAACTGTAGATCTTCATAGATTTCATTGCTTCCGCTACCGTCTCGTCCTGATCAGCTTTTCCCCCTTTCTCTTCCGAAATCTACTCCCTTTTTACCATTCGTCGTACCCAGAAATTAATTGCTACCAATGACACTGGAATATTAGATGGAAAAAGTGATGTTAATGTAGGTGAATGTAGATATTTCGATTTTGAATGCTTAGGAATCAATGGAGTATAGGAAAAAAAAGTGGTGAGAAAAGTGTCTAGGATATCTTTGACTATAAAGAGAAAAAATTTGAGTTTTCAGATGCCCGATCTTCATAGTCACTTTAACAACATGGGATTTGACACGTCTATGTATGCTTCGTCGTGGTTTCTTACCTTATTCACAACCACTTTGCCAATTGAAATAGCAAATCGTATTATGGATTGTTTCTTAGTCGAGGTAAGGGGAAATAATGACTCTACTTTTCTCTACAGTTAGTTCATTATAGTTTTTCAAAAGTTCATCCTTTTTCTCTGTTTTGAATTCTTTTTCTTCTTTCCTCTTACTTTCAAAGATATTTTTATTCCATAAATCTATCGAAAATCCCGGTTGTAGTGCAAGAGATATGAGGATGTGCAGTAATTAATGTCGATCTTGCCCTTAAAATTCGTACAGACATACTTCTTTCATGTTTCATTTTTTCTCACCGAGTTGCACGTTTGTCCTTTAATTAGCTTCTAAGCTATATTGAGCCAACCAATTCTCTAAGGGCATTCTAAGCAGTGGTTTGGTTTTAGAACATTTTTTCTATGCAGGCAGTCTTCTTATTAACAGAGTGTTGATCATCTGAAAAGAAGTTTTTTGGGTAGTGGAAAACCCAGTACTTCATTACCTTTCGTCAGTTCACCCAATATTGAGAGTGTGCCTAGCAGTGCTTTCTATTTCAGCAGAGTAGGTTGATGTTTCGGAAATATCGATCGTAAACCTTACAGCTTTTAATGTATTTTATCGATTTTCCCAGAACGTCTCTTTTGTTGCAACGCTTTTTTACTGGATCTGCTTTAATTAACCGCTCAAATTGTCATCTTCGCTGGCAACGATTCGTTTCCTATCGACTCTACTCATCCTCAGGGTTCAGTACAAAGTTGTTAGCAGTTATCGTCTAGGTCCCGATTTGCTTCCTTTTTCTTCATTTTACTTTGGATTACTGGCCGGTAGTAACAGTGAGTTCAGTCTGTGCTAAAAAAATGTTTTATGATATGGGCACAGAAAAGTCAGCAATGATTTTCCGACATTCACACTGCTACCTACATTTTTGGCTTAGCACTACCCTGTTAGTTTTAATTATGGATCAGGAAATGCTACTAAAAATGTAATATTTGCGTAGAACTAGTTCCTTGAAGTCTAAACAGGTGCTAGTGAAATGTCAACGAAATAGAATCATACAATTATTCTTTGTTGGATTTTTGGTCCTTTCCAAGAAACTGGGGAAGCCAATTACAGGAATTGCTTCAATAAGAAGTCTTCTTCATAGTTAGACCGCTTGTCTACCAATATAGCAAAGTTTCTATGAAAATATAGGTGAAGTATAGCAACTGAACAGCAGTTTTTTTTTCCTTGTTTAGGGTATGGAATTTATATTCCGTATAGCGATGTCAATACTACAACAAGCTCGTATTGATCTGCTTCGGTTAGATATGGAAGGAATGCTGAAGGTGAGGAGGAGAGTCCAATTTTGTTTTTCTGTTATGGATTTCTTTTCGATTTGCCTGAATATATATCTCTTCTCTGAATATCCTTCTTCTACCACTGAGATTGATAAAAATATGATTCAACTACAGTGGTGAAAGTGGGCAACTGTTTAAGATAGCAACCGACTTAAGCATTATTTTTCAGCATATAGAGCTGAAGGAGCGCGTGTGGCGCAGAGGTCGCAGGCGCCCTGCGACACACACATGTAATCGATCCCTGTGACCGTGGCCCACCAAACCCTCCGTCCTTCCGGGTTCGGTAGATTGGTATCAGATTTGTCTGGGAGGATAGCAGCACTGGCTCAATACGTCGGTAGGCCACCGCGAGTCATTATGAAGGCCAGATATGCATTCAATCGCCTCCAACGATGCTTAATGAAGTTGAGTGCATGGCGCATCCCTCAGGGGATTGATCAACGCCGACAGCTTTATCCTTTATCCTTTATAGAGCTCAAAGATGGTCTCAGACAAATATAAAATATTTCAACACATTGCATAAGTTGGCAAAAAATGCTATTCGCTCGACTGAATATTCGCTTTTCGAGTGTTCGAAACTAGATAGACAGTTATCGACGGTCTTAGATACACCGAACTAGTTGAGTATTCGACACAAGTTTTCCGTATCTTTCACTTCTGTGGAATCCCATGAAAATTTTTTTTGTTGTGTTTTTATTTATGTTTGCATGATTCCGACCGTTTTGGTTCTTGTCGTGGTATGAAATATTGCAGTATTTTCAACGGGACATTCGTGAACGTTATGAGAATGACGCTGATTTATTGTTCATGGTAGCGAATAAAGTCCAACTGAATCCGAGAAAAATGCGAAGGTTAGCGCTTTTCAATTGATTCCTCCTTCTGTAGATGACATTCATATATGCAATTCATTACCGGTGAGTCATTTTTTCTTTTTTTTTAACTAACTAAAATTAACTATCCTCGGTGATGATTTCTTCGAAGAAAGCATGAAAAACAAAAAATCGCCTCGCTTAAGATCATGTCCTTACTTGATGCTTGATACTTGATAATTGAATGGTCCTTCCTCACTGGTTTTGAGGACCCCAGCATAATCTCCACTTTTCGGAGATTTACTAGCTAAGCCATTGTGGTTCCCTGAAATCCCGAGGTCGGCCTGGCCAAAGTCTGCCACAGGTCTTCACCACCACAGGCAATCGCAGCCCTTGTGGATCAGAGAGAGATTTGCCACCATGCGACTTTGATACCAAGACGGTGGTGGATCATGGTATTGGTTTACTCTTAGCTAGGTTTCCTGATGAAAACGCCGGACTCGTTCTCAGCTTGGGTGACCCTGCCAGGGAGATGAATTTCCTGCTGTACATCGCAGCCCGACACCCAGGAACACCTCCCAGCCACGATGAGGCGGTAAACCGTTGGGAGGCAGGTCCTTACTTCTTTTTGAAATTCGAGTACATGCGATTAAGGCTATTGTTGTTTGTTTTTTTCAAAGCTTGTAACACCTCAACACCACGTAGTAAGCGAAGAGATACAAATTTTACTTCTGAGTGCTTAGTTGACTATAATGCTTTTTTCGAACTTTATTTTTATTAATACGTTTGCGACAAAATTGACGAAACTGCCTGCCGAATAGTTTCTCAGTTACTAGAGTACTTGGAGATCCATGGATTTAACGGCTTTATAGCAGAGAAAGTGAAGTACCATTCTCAGTATTTTGTTCAAAGATGATATCTTATTTGAAAGTTGTTTTGAATTTAGAGCTCAGGGAACAATGAAAACGAAGTTAGTATTTTTTAGAATTTTTAGCAAAAAACGTGGCAGTCACAAACGATTACGGACACTACCATGTCTTTGTCTACGTAGTTCTCATTGCTCACTCTCTTTCATACTTGTGAAAAACGTTTTTTGGCTTTCGAAAAGTTAGAATTCAGTAGCTGTAGAGTGAAATCAACCTTATATCTGTTAGAGAAAATGTGCAGATTTTTTTTGGTTGTTAGTTCTACAAAGAAGTTCAGTATGAGCTGAACGCTGCTGTTTGAAAATGGAGAGGCATAACCGTTTTTGGATACAGATGCATTGAAATCAATGCATGTCGCCGTGAATGCGTTAATGACGTTGTGTTGCCGTGTATTATGTATCTATGTGTGTTTTTGTTTTCAGGGAAAAATACATTTACGATTTCTATACTTCTAACGATCACAAACACATCTAAAATATCTTACATTGTGATTAAGTTGATGATTCGACGGCAAGGCTGGGCTGTCTTTTTTCTTACTACCTCAACAATATCGAACTTTTTAAAGATGCCTATTTAGTTACAATTACAGAGTCATGTCATCTATTAGTCTAGTTGAAAGTGTGGGAAACATCGTGCATTTCCATCTTTCAAAATAGCTATCCAATCAAGCTTTTAGTTTCTTTTTATATTTTAAATGTGTGTCTGCAATGAGGAGTAAAGTGCTAAGACGAACTTCTAAGTGACTTTTTACTTTCTGCTTATTGCAATATTTCACAACAGGGTATTAGGTGTAATACAACCACAATGATGATGAGATATTTGGAAAACTCCGGACCGCAGGTGTCCGCGGTGAGGAGCGAACGCGCTATTACCCTTTCCGGGGGCTAACGCGTTCACCACCACACCATGTTGGTCCTTCGTTTCGCCTTCACCCGTCAGTAGGATTGATCTGATGAGCACACGTCCACATTGAACCCAGTTATGCTGAGGCTGTAGTCGAAATTCTAAGCGTTTAATTTTTTCTTACAGATACGAAGAATATGAGAATTTGATTGGTCTGCTATGATATTATTATCTCAATGATCGATTGGTTGGTTGATTGATTTCTGATATTTGCAGATTGGAAAAAGATTATTTGGCAAAGAGAACAAAAGAGCAAGAAGAGGCTGTTGAACTACGAGTGAGTTTTTCGTAAGTTAAGTATATAAGTTCATTACAGTCTTTATCACATCAGGCGAATTGAAATTCGTGAATCTACTTTGACCTTGAGTCAGTTGACGGTGTACGAGGAAAGTTTTTACTTACACTGATCGTGGAATGAAATCTCTGGGATTTTCGCTGTTTTGTTATTCTTGCGAAATGTTTTCGAATGATTTTTTATTTAGTGAAGTAGATATCCTATTTAGTTAGGAAATAGATGCTTGTTTTTGTTCTTTGAAATCGTTTGCTTGAAAAAGTTACTACGTTACGAGATCTTCTTCTTACTTTGAAGCTATCGTTTCGTGTTCGATCTCGATCAGATGAAAACGCTTTTGTTCTAGAGATGGCTTCCAAAAAGTGAACATATTACTAGTGAATGATGAAATAGTTGCCTCATTTTGAAGAATTCTATATGGCTTATTGTTCTGTTAAAGAGATATCTGTTAACGGCTTAGAAATCGTGCTACGTCTGACTATATGACTCAGCTATTGTAACACAAACATCCCTGTGACATTCGCCTATGCGTGGGATGTTATGATGGCCAACGAATTATTTAAGACATCGAAGCGGTACAGTTAATAATTGGCGTTCTCTGTAAAGTGAGTCATGAAATTTTGTTAGAGCTCTTCTATACGAGCTCTACAAAATTGTTCTAGCTTCTTTAGAATTCTTTCGTCAAAGAGTTATACCATTATAGTCGTTATGTATTGCTTAATTTCTTGATTGTTATCTGACTTTTAATTATACGCGCCCACTAACTATCAGCGAATCTCAGCATTTTTGTTTCCACTCAGTTGCTATGTTGATAGCCTGACATACTTTTGTTTGACCAGAGATATTAGAGCCACCATATGATCGCAGCTTGGCCTTGTCGCTACTTTGTTGAAGGAAGGTTTACCACTTGTCGGGCTTAGGGCATAGCCTTGTTACGATTTTTTTTTTTTATTGTAGCCACTCTGCTAAAGTGGTGAGGGCATTTTGAGAATATCTAACATGGTTTATAATAGCGATGACTATTAACATCTTTTAGAATTGTGACTTATGTTGCACATTAATTTCGTGCTCCTATCCTCTACCGATTTAGCTTTCTTTTTCCGATTTTACTAGTACAGTTTTCAAATATAGCCACGTAGAGTTGTTTTGCACACCGAACTGGTTCAAAATCTCTGCACTATCGGTTCAAGTCACTGCCCTTGTTTTCAGTATATCTTGTAACGACCTTGGACTCCTGGAAAGGCGATTTTAGTTAGTAGATTGAAATGCGAATGAGAGATAGAACTTGTGCTGAAATGATAATGGAGACCTGGAAAGAAATAGTGGAAAAGTTTATGTAACATAGAGCATGAATTAGTTGGAGAATAAGCTCAAACATAAAAAAGTAGTATGGAGTAGAATCGGCACAATAAAAAGGCCAAAAGGCCAGGGATTTGTTTTGAAACATAAGAGCTAGCTATATGGCTCATTTGATGAAAATTAATATCTGTTGGAGTAAAATGATAGCTTGTACCGCTACATCTAGTCCCATTATATTCTACTATTTATTTCTCCTTTCGAAGTCCGGAAATCCACGATTTTGGCGTTTTACTAGAAGTTTCATTTCTTATGGTAACTTTATTGGGATCAACTTAGTAAGTCCGGCTATTTTTTATTTTATATTAAGGAAATAAAGTATATAGTTGGTTCGGTTAGTGAGAACGTTTCGTGAGTCAATAGTAACTTGATATCGTGACTGCTCACTGACCCACCACCAATCGACCACCGTAACCACCTGTCATATTACAATATACCTAGTCGTAGATGGCTTCTGAAGTTCATCACTAATAGTGCCAATGTAACTAGTTTTGTTTATTCTACTTAGTAAAAATTTTAAATATTCCCAGTTATTATGCTACTATAACTTTATTTACCGTTTTATTGATGGCAATTGTTTCGAGAAGTCCTGTTCATTCTTCGGGCATGAAAAATATCTCTTTTCTGAAGAACGTTCGCGTTGGTGCTGGTCTGGAGGTGGCGAATTTCATTCTCATCGACCCTCTTATTCATCCTTTCCTTGTATTCTGTCATTATTCTGGTAAAAGATCTAGCACTATGATTAATTCGTTGAAGTATGCGAGAGTTACTAAATAGGTTATTACTTGTTCCTGAATCGAAGAACTTCTCCAGTCGTAGTTATAAGGAGAAAAAGAGAAAACGAGAACATTTTTGGGTGTTAGTGTTCAAGAAAAGACGAATAGGATAGTCAGTGAATGATTGGCAACCGTTAAAGTACCACGCCCTCTCTCGTTCCCTTTCTCGTTGCTGGTAACGTCTCTCTGTGCGTCCGACTTTCTTAATTCCTCTCTTCTTCGTTATTCATTCATTCACTCATTCAATTATTCAGTTACTCATTCACTGATTCATTTATTGCATGTTTTTCTTTCTGTACCACATAGATTAACTAGGTAACACACAGTTTGCTAGCAATGCGACCTTGGAAACGACGACTGTCGAAGAGATTCATTTGGACCAAAAAAGGTAATTTATTCTTCATGATATTCAAAAGCGGTGATTTAATTCTTTTTACAAAAAAAAACGAGACAAAAAGCTTATTGAAAATCGACTAATTTGGGTCGTCGATATCGATTCCTAAGTCACCTTTCGGGTACACATTTAAGAGGAGTTGTAGCCTAGTTAGGATTGAACTGCTGACGATGACAAGACAAATCGCAGTGTGCAAAAATATGCTTAATGGTTTGGTTGGTTTATTGAAATCTCGGGATTTACCGTTAAGAATTCGAATAGTCGTGAATAGATGATGATTTCTTCAAAAGAAGTTGGATTACTGTCGTTGGATTAAATAGAGTGAAGGTTATGCAACGTAATGAATAATCAACGAAAGGATGATATTACAGCGAAGTAGGATCAATTCTATCGGGTATGATGGATGGTTTAGGAATGAAAGAACTCATCGTTTTGTTGTCATTTAGCCATCAAGACCGTAGTGACATCACACAACGCAACGGTTTCGTACCCTAAGGAAAGTGCTTTAATCGAATCACTTATTGTATATCGATTAGCTTTAATATGTGTTCACATCTTATGTTAGAGATGAGTGCGACATTTCGTGTTAATCATTCATGCTTATGTTTTGATTTATTGCTGGCGGCGTCCACTTCACTACCAGATAGAGCAGCAACCAGTTTGTACGACAATTATCGACTTGTTTGACGCTCCGTATTTGAAACGATAAAAGGTGTCCATGTTTGCGACAAATTTGCTCTCAATCGCTTGTTTGGGTAGTTATGAGAGGGAGTGAACATGTGAATCGTATGCGATTCATCTATTCATTCATTCCTGGCACTGTGGTCAGTTACATTGCACATCAATGATTGGTCATCGCTAATCTCCTGTGCATTGTGATTATCTGGCCTATTGCCTTTCGCCTACGTTATTTGTACAGGTTGAATTATCGCCGGAACACTGCTGAATTATGGAATCCGAAACCATAGATCATAGGGATTTTTTTCTGTGACGTAAATAACTACAGTATTGCGTAATCTTTATTTGAACCACCGACGTCTGTTAAGGCAGTCCAATTACTGACAGGTTCTGAGAAGTGGAAAAAATCCTAACAATTATGGACAGTGTCTGTCTATGTTCAATATGCTCCTTTTTTTGATACAGTGCTTTTTTTTGGTTGCACTATCCTAAAACGAGTCCCTCTTAAACTTTTGGTGTATTCACCTGTATAGAGTAATTGCATTGGTTTTTCATGGGATTTCAATTTGAGCCGTTTTTCTTTGGTTTTCTTAACATTAGGTACTGAAATACAGCATTATTTAAGTTACGTCAGTCACGTTGAATTGACTTCCGAATAGAGTACTAGTAGAAGACGATACTAGTATACGTTTCTGAGATAAGAAATAAAATGGCCTATTATTATTTTTCCGTTAAATGTGTAAATAACGGAGAATGATTGTCTGGTTTTCCTAGAAGTGAAATGGAGTTTTTTGTTACGTCGAGTTGTACATAGGTAAGTGTTTGCTTAGTGTACGAGATTTACAGAATAACATGACGTAGTTACAAAGAGTGGCTGCCAAAGTTTCATAACAGTTTCTTCTCTGATGACGAATAATGATGTTATTAGGAATGCAGTAATACTGTATATAGCCATTCGATAATGAGCTCAAGCATGATGTGATAGAAATGTTTAGACTCATTTTGTTTTCCGTTTTCTTCTATTGAAATGAGTAAATCTAAACTGCTTATGTTCCGCTGAAACACTTGGAAAGAATCTTGCATCTGGAAAAAATGTGTGTATGAAATGCTGTCCATCAATGTATTCACTGTGGAACTTCATCTGTTACAACAGAAAACGATAGCTGTGAATATTAAGCTTGGTGAATCAGCCAGTTATCGTCAGAAAAGGAGATTTTGAGATATTCTGAAAGTTTTGTTAATTACAGTTGTATGATGACGTGTAGAGGAACAACATTCCCATCATGACGGCATTTTTACTTGAATGTTTGCTCTTTATTTTCTAGCGACTACGGACTGAGAATCGTCTACTACGGCAACGAATCGACTATCTGGAAGCTGAATCAGCGGCACTTGCTGATCGGCTTGTTAAGGGTCAGGTAAGGGTTTTTTTCTGATGTCGATCCTATTCGCAGACTTTGGTTTAGATAACTTCAATTGAAAACATTTAAAGAAGATGCAGAAATCTTCCTTCATGATGATAATCAGAATGCATATGGCGAAATCATCAGAGATTTCGGACAACATAAGCAGTCGTTGGCTCGATCCCCCATCCTTCAGAGCAAACCAGCCCCTCAGTACCTCTGGGGTCAGAAAATTCTTATCGTCATACTTTTCTTCGGATATGAGAACACTAATTTAATATATTGGTAGGCTTTCGGAAGTCAATGTGGAGGCCAAACATGTTTTCAATTATTTCAATGATGTTCAGCGTAGTCAAACGTATAGCAAACGCCGAACACTTTATCCCTTATCATTTATCCTTTATCTTTACTGGAGCCAATTCTTCGCCATTTCTGTCTATTGATCACAATTCACTTTAATCGGGTATAATATACACTAAGCGATATTCTGTTCCAGGTTAATTTGGCTCAGGAAGCAGAGAACTCAATCAATATTGCACATGAACTTAACAAATTGCGAGATATTAACTCAGATGCTCATCGTAAACTTGAACAAGCCTACGACACTATAAGGTGGGTAAGGTACTATCTTCAAAATTTTTTTCCCCACACTTTTTTGTACAATTTATAGGATTTGCCTATATCTATATGTTTCCTGCCAAATAAAAAGAAACCAAATTTGTTTTGAAGACAGTCCGTCCTTTATTTCCGGAATTTCTGTCCTATTGGATGTAATAATATGAAAAAACAGTACTTAACGGACTGCTAAATTAAGGACGGGTTCTCTTTTCCTTCTTTCAGTATAGTCTTGTAAAAGGCGTGTTTTCTTTTCTTTTCTTTAATCTTTAAAGGTTATGCGATTTACGGACAAAGGGTTACTAAACTACTATTAAACTATCTCGATGGGCAAATTTTTTGTAATATAAAGTGTTAACCCGATTTTTTGACGCTTTCGATATAGCGCTTAAGGAGTTAGACTGTTGTAAGTTCATCTTGAATGTGTGGCTGATGATTGTAATAATCTACTAAGATCGAATTTACGAATGTCTGAAAACCATTAACTAGCTTTGTTTAAGATTTTGACGCCATTCTAGCCTACAAAAAACCACTTTATGTAATATAAAAACTAGTGAATTTTTAAGCTATTGCTTCCAAGAAAAAAGTTAACGGATTGATTACAGAGAGTTATCCTGCTCACGTCATGGTGAAATGTTGGATGCGGCTGTTCAAGTGGACGATACGAGTATGATCGAACACATTCATTCACTTCAGCAAGAACTCATCGAGAGTCACAATCGTCAGGCAGATCATGAGAACACAATAAGGGAATGCAAAATTCGTATATCGGTGAGTAAGAAGAAGTAGATGAGTGATGGGATGACGGCGATATCAACAGAAATAGGCCATGAAGTACAGAGCGATGAAGCGTCACTGTTGTACAGAGAAGTTTTAGTTCGATCGTTAGCAACACCGTTCATCGTTGTAACTGTGCTTTCGGCACTATTTAATCAATTGCTAACAGAATTATTTGTATAAAGTAAAATACGAGCTACTTTGTCTGTCGAACAAAATCGTTATGACTATTGTTGCGTTGTGACAGATACCGTCTACATTCATTTCCCGAAATTCATCCTTGAGTTTCGTCCATCCTTAAGATGTGCCATGATGACTAATTTGAGCATAGGCATCTTCCTTAACGTAGATTTAGCTTACTCGAAACTGTTTTAAAGCTTGAACTGCTTATATTGGGCGATAATGTGCTTGCATTCATTACATATAAACACTTATCACCTATTGCGACTGTTTGGTGAGTGAGCATTTGATACGTTTTAAGAAAGTCGCGTTGCGCATTAGAAAAAAAAGATTCTTCTGGGATTTTTTTAAAAAGTGTTAGAAATCATTAAAAATAACAACACTTGAAAATTAGTGTTTATGCGATTCTTAAAACACCTGTTGTGTTTGTACCAATCAAGTGGTTACGATGTGTTGCAAAGATGTAAAATGCTGTATTCCTACAGCATTTCAACTGTCTCTGTTATGTGGATTTTACACTTCTGTATTTAATTTGTCTTCAGGATTACTATATATTAAGTGTGTGATAAGTACATACTGTATGATCACAATCTTAACCTTTTTTATTTACTACCTATTCTGTTTAACGGCAGGTTACTTATTCTTGATTGCTGATGGCAAAAGATCGATAGAACTAGCTGAGAGACAGACGAAACGAAGGAGCCACATGGTGTGGTGATGAACGCGTTACTCCCCGGAAAGGGCAATAGCGCGTTCGTTTCCCCACCGCAGAGACCTGCGGTCTGCAGTTTTGCAAATATCTCAGCATTATAGAAGTTATACACTGTATGATAAACCTCCCAACGGTTTACCGCCTCTTCTTGGCTGGGAGATGTTCCTATATGTCGGGCTGTGATGTAGAGCGGGAAATTCATCACGCGGTAGGGTCTCACACGCTGAGAAAGAGTCCGGCTTTTCCATCTGGAAGCCTAGCTATGAGTAAACGAATACCAGAATCCACCACCGTCCTGGTATCAAGTTAGTCGCGTGGTGGCAAATCTCTCTGCGATCCACAAGGGCGGTGACTACCTGTGGTGTTGACGACCTGGGGCAGACTTTGGCCAGGATGACCTCAGGACTCCAGCGAACCATAAAAGCTTAGCTAACAAAACTCCGAAAAATGGGGATTTTGCTGGAGCCCCCACAACCAATGAGGACGGGCCGTCCAACTATCCAAGTATATGATAAAAGCAATTGGTTGGAATATTTACGAGTTGTTGAAGTGTTCTTTTTTTTATTTTGGAATGGATGAACGGGATCCAAGAATTTTTCGATATTTATTTCTTTTTTTTTGAAATTGTTAGTTCGTTTTTTTTTGTTGTTTTGAGCTTTTTTAGAAGGTGTATTAGTGAAATCGATTAATTTTTTCACGAAATTCTTCTTCTGTAGAAGCTGAATTTGATGTGATGGAGTAACATTTTCGAAAATTGCAACTTAGTTATTTTGAAATCTTTTTTAAAATGCAAAAGTTCTTTAGTTATGAACCGGCTAGTCTGTAGCTTTATTTCAACAAAGTCGTTGATATTGATCACGCGCTGTTCTCTTGCCATTTCAAAGCAGTTTTGCTTTTCGCGTTAACCTTAGCCACTGCTATCCTTTGAATCTTCGATTATTCAAAGGCTCAAAGTTATCCAGTGAATTAATCTTTTGACTGCATGTATACTGAATGCGTAGTTTTATTCGTTTTCTCCTTATTCGCATTTTCCTAATCGAACCAGTCGGATCATTATAGCAATTTTCTTGCTGTAAAAAAAGCTGCTAAATGACATGTTTGGATAGTGAGGCTAGCATTAACTTGCGAAGAATTTTGTTAGAATATTGGCAAGGCTTTAGAGGTATGCGACAAACCGTGATTCTTAATTTTTTTGTAAAACAAATGGTGTACATTCTATACAATCATACGCTGCGCCGCAAATGGTCAGTATGAGCTATATAAAGGACATGTTCATTTTACGTAGAGAACCCTTTCCATGCATCTTCTGTAACCATTCGATATCCAACACAAGTTTTGTATTGGACGTTGACCCTGAAAAGTGACATTCTGCGCTTATAAACTTACAAAAAACTTTTTCTCGAACGAGTTCATTGATTTGTAATTTCACAGGTAATTAGATGTTATTTCAACTCCAATCGCTGTAATTAAACTAATCATAGTTATTGTGAGGGATGTGCGAGTATAAAAAAATGACCGAATCGACACACCATAAGTTGCAAAACACTTCTGATTCTCTAAGAGCAATGTGTTTGTATGATAGTCCATCATCTATATCACCATCTCCTGTCGTCCCGTTGATAGTCAACTGACTCAAGCTGGCGCCATTTAATATTTCATTTCTTCTTGTCGCGAGCAAGAGTAGCCCAGTGGTTCTGGTCGCTCTAAGGTCTCGTTGAGCATCATGTCCTTTTCCCAGGGTTTTCGTGAAGAACTCTGACCATCGGGTCGGTAGTCTTCTTGCAGTGCGTTTGGCATTGAGATGAATCCAGTTACTAATGGCTCTTGTCCATCGATTGTCGTTCATACGCATTAAGTTTCGGCACCACCTTATTTTCGGCAGTTAGACGTATAGAACGGCCTGACGACTGACAGAGTCACGATGACTGACCAGGTTATTTATTAACAGTTGTTTGACAACATCATCCAGAAGTTCGATGAAAAGAGAACCAACATCATAAATAACTGCCGTCATTCCACTAGTCGTGAGTTTGCTAATCTCACTCCGGTTTACAAAAGGCCGAGACTGAATGTACTGACGGCATGCGAAAGCCGTAAAACCACTCTTTCAGGACACTAAGAAGAATGAGTGCTCCACTGGCAAAATCCAGTGGTTGAGAAAGGGACACTGACCTCTCCTCTCAACGACATCGAACAAGTCCTCTATGGTAGCTTAGATACTGCTCGTTAATAACAATAATTGTAATAGCAGTGAATTGTCAACGAAAGTAGTATTTATTATGGCCCAGCAAAGCAAAGTTGAAGTTGAGTGGAACATCAGATGAGGAGAAGCTGGTTCATAACTGCATGGAATGGCAATCCATACTTAGTGTTGTGGAGCCTCTGGATTGGGAAGTTCTAGGCGCTGTTATTTTGCCACACAGATCGGACCCTAATTTTCCAACCCCGAAGGGATGGAACGCTTGATGAGCCTGGGGCGTGGTATCAAACTCTTCTGCATTGCAGTGCACCTCTAACCACCTCGCTCAACGCGCAGATGCTGGACACGGGTATAATGGTACTACAATAAGAACTTAACGAAAATAATTTAGGAACTTTCTAATTTTTGATCGTTGATATAGATCGGAGCTTCGGATCTGCTCACTCACTTTTCTGATACGGAAGACTCCTAGCACCGTCCCTTCGACTGCGCGTTCAATAAAGCCGAGTGATAGATATCTCATCCTGCTAGGGTGTGAACCAGGTTTCTGACACATATATTAAGGCAGGATGAATAATGGAGTCGGAAAGGTAAACACGTAGTTCGGTGTTCTTTGGTCTCCTCACTAGGTCCTCGATGCTCTTGAAAGCTCCCCCAAGCCACTCGCTTTCTTGTGCTCAACTGTGATGTTAAGTCGTTCACCATGTTGATTTCTCGACCTAGATATAAGTAGCTGGAGGATTCGGAGAAATTCGTACCGTTGAGCATGAATTCACGCTCAGTGATGGACCATAATAACACAAAATAAGTGGTAGCATACAAATCGTTCATACCTATAGAGTGATAGAACAAAGTTTTTTCTCCCGTCATATCCATTGATTATCGAAAGATTGTCATTTATTTTTGGAAAACCAGCACGTACCTAATGGATGAAATTAAGCTTCGTTTTATGCATCATAGCGCCGGAAACTAAGCGGGCGTTATGCATTTATATAATGTGGAAGAGAAAAGTTATTCTGCGTCATTTAAGCTTTCTGTCTTCCTTTTCCTGCTGTCCTCTCCTGCTGCTCCCGAACTGCGATATAACTGTGCTGGTTTCTTAAGCTACCTGTTAGAGGTGGAAGTCTTGAAGATGAAAAAGGTGGGGCGCAAAAATCTCATTGCCACAGATTTGAAAGTGAAAAAAAATGACATGTTTGTGCTCAATAATTGGAACAAAACTCTGTGAGATAACTGGGAACTGTCGATCCAGCTAGGTTTTGATATAAGACGATAAATGGATTCTGTACGACAGTCCACGACATTTTGTTCAGTTTCGACAAGGACAAAGCATCCGAATACTTCACGAAGCCAGTTTTGCCTTAAAGTGGTTTTCGTGGATTCTTCTTTTTCCCAGTTTTGCTGACATTCCAGGAGAGGAACATTGTAATGATATCGACTAAATTTGCCGAGATCTTTAACGTTCATGACGAGCACCTATCATTTGAGAAGGAACAGTTCTGTCGCTCCAATTGTGATAAACACCAACGCATAGCATAACTTTTACTGTAAAACTTTCAAGAACGGCGGGGAAAGTTCTCCGAATCAAATATACTATTCGAATCTTTGTAAATCGATTGCTATTTATCAAAGCAGCTAAGCAACTACCTAAAAAACCTTTTATAACCAAGCTATCGCTACAAGTGCTTTAGAAAAAATCCTTTGGCTTCGGATGATTGCAGCTATGCCGTGGTTTAATAAACAAGCCTCTGTCTTGCCAGTTAAGACGTGTTATTCCAGTGATCTTCACTTTGGCTAATAAAGTTCTCCTTGAGCTATGATATGTGTTGTCGAAGTTTAGGATTAAGTGGCAAAGTACACCCTCGGCAGTTTTTATTCTAATGACGTTAAATTATACGGTAAAGATTATTTTACGCACTCGTGGTTTTCGAACTAGTTGTTACTTAGTGATATGAGCTCCACACGATGTCATGTTTTGTTAAATTTAAGCTTCTTAACTGTATTAGGTAATGAATGTTAAGTGGAAATACCATGTAAAAATCTTCAATATCATCATGTCAATAAAAAAAATCATTTTAGGAACTTGAAGCAGCGAATAAACGGTTACGCGAACATGAGCCATTTGAAGGTATTGCTGGTTTACAAGAAGAACTGATCTCAGTGAAAATGCGTGAAGCTGAAAGTAATCTGGCTGTGAAGGAGATGCGGCAACGACTTTCTGAACTCGAACAGCATTGGGCGGCACGTTGTTAAATGTGTTCTTTTTCTTTTTGAATTCTCGAAGAAATTGACTCGAAAAATTCGCAGGAATAGGTGTGACGTCTAAGCGTAACGATTGAACATGTTTAGGAGGTCCAGTCCTTAAAATAGCGTTTTTATTGATTAATTATCACTTGTGTCATTTATTGGGGACGTAGTATTTTTACGCATTTGGTTACAATTGAGTATTTTGATGTATATTACTATACTGACTATTGATGGGTGATTGCTGATGGCACCTTTGGGGTAAAAGAGTGGCTGAGAGCAGAACGAAGGCCGTAGTGGTGCAATGGGTAACACATGAACCACCGGAAAAGATAATCTCAGGTTCGAATCTGGCCTGGATTTCGTGTTTTGCAAATATCTCAACATCATTGTATTTGACTACAATTGGTTACATTCTTTAGATAATTCTGAGACACTAGCATAGCGTTCAATTATCCGCGCTATGGTGATTACGTTCTCGTTCCTCACTTTTTGGTTAGGCTGCCTTTTATGTTCGTAGTGGAGTTCTAGTCTGTCGATCAATAACCATCGACTATAAACTTGCGTTAGTTTCATTGTTTATGCATAATCCAGGAATTCGACCTTTTCCAATTTGAGAGCATTGAATAAGAGAATAATAGGCAGTTTGCTAAATCCAAAGTGTTTCTAACATAGTCATTTCGTTTTTCTGATATAAATCGAACAGATGTACATAATCTTGACATTGCCAGGCTATGTGCTGTGATCCATTCTGTCTTTATTAATATTTAAATATTTGTCTGATGATTCAAACAGGAATTCTACTGTTTCCGTACAGATGTCATTTGTTTGATAGATTCATTTGATTTAGTAGAATTCATTAACTTTTATCTACCAGACCTGAATACTGGAGATGAACTTGAGTTGAGTGTTTATGACAGTATTTTTTCCTTCAACAACATTTTTCTAATAATACATTATTAGTTCCCAGGATCGACTTTCTATTAACCTCGATCGCGAGGTTGTTAAACAGCATACATTTACTTCCATAGAAAAACACAATACAATACAACAGTAGCTGACGTTTCGGCAGTATCGCCTTCTTCAGAGCCTGGAAGGGTATACTGACATACATTTTATTAGGCCAAACGCTTCAATGACACTTACAAAAAGACGAAAAACTCTGGTAATTACATGGTCAACAGCTTCTCGAAAAAACTCACCGCTTTTTTACGTGCCTTCCCATGAGGAAGATTAGAACAGCTGATTATGGTCGCATAATGTTGATGACTGCACCATCCCACATCAGAAATTGATGCGAACATACGGGGTCAGGTCGCGTATGACCTCTGGGCATTCATCCCTGCTATTCATTGTAGGGTTTTTGGCATTTATCCAAAAAGCCTCAAGAATTTTTCGCGCTGGTGTTCTAGTTTCCTGCGCAAGGATATTGACTTTTACTTCAAAATCGTCCCAGCTGTGCTTTTGTATCCTATGCGTGCCTAGTGGGGTACTTTGTCTTAGTTTTCGTTTGCCATCTAGGTGTTCTTTTATACGGATACACAAAGGCCTGCCCGTTTCGCCAATATATTCATCTCCGCAATTATTACAAGAGATCAGGTATATCGTACCTGAACTCATGCAATCACCGTCCCTGCCATAAGGGCAGATTACGCAATTTGTTGTTTCGCATAGACGGTCATACAGACGGTTACGAACTAACTGACGACGTAGAGTAGCCGGTGGTATTTCAAATATCGCTACCGATTCCTCTAGACCTGCCCTTCTTAAGCATCGTTTAATCGCTACGCTTACTTCATCGCTAATAAAGGGCAGCATAAACGGGACTTTCTTTTGGCCAAGTGTTTCGCTTGGGCGCGTCGCTCTCCTTCTAAACTTATCTCGTGGGGTTACTATTTCGTAGCCATTGGAGATGGCTATTTGCCGAGCCAAGTCGCGCGATTCTTCCTTTAGTTCCCCCGGTTGTGCACACAGTGGTGGCTGTTCGAAACATGTTTCTCACAATCGCCCTCTTTGTGTGTGAAGGGTGGGAAGAAAGGAAGTGAACGAGGATGTTCTTGTTACTTGGCTTTCGGTACCACTTTGTCAGGTAAGCGCTACTTGTTAGGCTTATCATACGCGACCTGACCCCGTATGTTCGCATCAATTTCTGATGTGGGATGGTGCAGTCATCAACCTTATGCGACCATAATCAGCTGTTCTAATCTTCCTCATGGGAAGGCACGTAAAAAAGCGGTGAGTTTTTTTCGAGAAGCTGTTGACCATGTAATTACCATAGAGTTTTTCGTCTTTTTGTAAGTGTCATTGAAGCGTTTGGCCTAGTAAATTGTATGTCAGTATACCCTTCCAGGCTCTGAAGAAGGCGATACTGCCGAAACGTCAGCTACTGTTGTATTGTATTGTGTTTTTCTATGGAAGTAAATGTATGCTGTTTAACAACCTCGCGATTGCTGAACAAGAAAACGAAGTAATACATTATTACTTAGTTTTCAGAAGTACGTGCATATGAGAGCATTTGATCCGGCATCGGCTTCAATTGAGAGCGAAACTGCGTCCACTGACTCAGTCACTACACCATCTCTCAATTCTGCACGGTCTGTTGTTTCATATTCTCATGTTTTCATATCTACTGTAATCCTGTATTCTTCTAAAGCTGAAGAATTAAGATTAGTCAAACCATATTTGGACAATCTTACACGTGATTACCGCAGTTCACTTGCCATGTGGATCTACCATTATGTTACCATTTGAGCTACTTTTGTTCCTTCTTTAGTGATACAGTGCGATTAGAGCATTCTTAAAACGTTGCTGTATAGTATGCGCTTATTTTTGACTCGGAAATGTTTTAGCTAGTATCACGTGAGTAGAATCTACTGGTTACTGTCAAAACTTCCTCTTAGTTGCCGTTTATTCTGAGCAGAATCCTTAATTTCACCTAAACAGTCGAATTATTTGTTAGCATCGTGACCATGTCTTTTGATGAAGTTGCAATGAGTTGTAACTCCATATATCTAGTAACAATGTTTAGCCACTCTAGTGCGCCAAACAATAGGCCAATGTGGCCGATCTTCAAGAAGGAACTAACTAATAGCCTATATTATTCAAGCTTAGCGTTCTCTAAGAAAATCCGAGCTGAAGTACTTTTGTAGAGCGTTATTGTCAATTACAGACTTATAGTACAGACATTCTACTAAAGCTTTATATTTAGCTTTAATGGAATGCAATTAGGCGCTTTGCTTCCAACAAAGCAATTTTTTTTTCCAATCCCAGAGCCGTAATACACCAATTCATCCATCTTCTTTACGAATCAGTAAATTGGTTGTAGAGTAGTTTCCAAAAGATTACCGCTGAATTGCTCATTGGTTGTATTCTGCCAGTAATTATATTTGTCGGATCTCCATTAACTGCTTATACGATTTCTTTGTCCTTTACATAATATGGTGACTCATTCTAGTCCGCAACATACGAATTGTTTTCTATTCATTTTGATGTAAAATTTACCCATTCTAGCTTTTTTGGAACTATGTTGAAAGCAGGATAGATCTTCTTTTATAATATCTGTATAAATTTCTTTTTTAAATGAGCAGAATTTCACACCGTTGACCATCATCTACAGGGATAGAAAAGATAAAGCTCTTGGCGTTGATCAATCCCTGAGTGGTGCGCCATGCATTCGACTTCATTAAGCATTGTTTAGAGGTGATTGAGTGCATATCTAGCCCATATCTGGCCTCTGCAATGTCTCGCGGTGGCCGTGGCCTACCGATGTATCGAGCCAGTGCTGCTATCATCCCAGACATGTCTGGTACCAATTTACCGACCCCGGAGGGATGGAAGGCTTGGTAGGCCATGGGGGCGGGATCGACTCCACGTGTGTCTTGCAGTGCGCCTCCGACCACTGCGCCACACGCGCCCTTACAGCGATATATCATCTTATTATTCTGCAAATCCGATAGGATGTGAAGAAAAGAGGAATTTATTTTACATATCTTATGAGATTCGACAGGGCGCGTGTGGCGCAGTGGTTGGAGGCACCACTGCGACATACACGTGGAATTGATCCCGGCCCCCCATAGTTCGCCATGCCTTCCTTCCCTCCGGGGTCGGAAAAATTGGTACCAGAGTCTGAGAGCATAGCAGCACTGGCTCGATACATCGGTAGGCCACCGCGAGTCGTTGCATAGGCCATTTACGCTAGCTTTATGAGATTCGACCAGCAAACGTCAATGTTTTATTCCCTAGTGGGTGAGTTTGTCACCAGTTCGTTTAGAAGAATGAGGTGCTGAATTGCCTTAGCGAGGTTGTTTAATCTGTGATAGTTTGTTTCATATCAGCACCGTATTGGACCGTAATAGGTCGCTAGTTCTTTATTTTTTCCCTCAATCTTTTTTGCTTTCTAGCAATGTGGGAAAATGTAACGTATATTTAAAGTGCAAATTGTCCAACATTAGTCTATCCCTCACGAGTGCGCTGTGCATTCTGCTCCATTCATAGCATCGTGAAGGCGATTGGATGCCTATTAGGCGTACACCATAACTTGTAGAAACCTACGGCTGTATGAATTCTTCGCTTTTACCCTCCCATACATATCCGTTAGCAATTTGTCGACGTTTGAGACTTAAGAAAGGTGGTTCCACCGGTGCGCTTAGTGAAACCAGAAGCCAAGTATGTGTTATGTGACGCAGTTCGCACGCATTCTGTGAAATTCGTATATAACTTTTTTCATATATCATGCATTTAATGTTTTCGTAAGTTTTGTACAAGTATGTTCTTTTAAAACATTTTACTTTTTTATTTTCTGCCTTCTATACTTTTTATGGCAGGTTATTACGCGAAATACAACCACAAGATTGCTGAGATATTTGCAAAACTCCGGACCGCAGGTGTTTGCGGTGGGGAACGAACGCGCTATTGTCCTTTCCGGAGAGTAACGCGTTCACCACCACACCATGCGGGTCCTTCGTTTCGCCTGTGTCTCAGCTAGTTCTTATCGATCTGTGTTAAAGTTGAATTCAAATACAGCCTCAGCTTAACTGGGTTCAATGCCGATGTGGGCTCCCCAGATCAGTCCCGGTGACGGGTGATTGCTGATGGTACAGATCGATAAGAACTAGCCGAGAGACAGGCGAAATGAAGGACCCGCAAGGTGTGGTGGTGAACGCGTCACTCCCCGGAAAGGACAATAGCGCGTTCGTTCTCCACCGCAAACACCTGCGGTCCGGAGTTTTGCAAATATCTCAGCAATCTTATGTTTTTTTTATTTTTTCCTCAAGGTACTGGTAGTCTTTCAGCGCGAAATTGGCAAAGATCACTGCTTCGATTATCGGTGGAGCGTCAGATGGGGATGATGGCTGTATAACTGTAAGGGAGTTAGAAGACCAGCTGATGGGTGTTCGTATTAAAGAAGCTGACAATTTGGCTGAACTGAAAGAAATGCGTCAAAAGGTGGGCTTGCCACTATGTTTAAGGTTCCTTGTTCTTCTTCACAGTAGTGGTTCCATTGATGCTTTCGTTGAAATGCCAGGTAATGGAACTGGAAACACAAAACCATGTGTGTACTAATCAGCTCCGGCGGCAAGATGATGAGATGAAACGAGTTCGGGAAGAAATTGAAGCCGTGCAAAAAGGTTTCCAATTTTTTCATTAGACCTTGCATTCTCTTTTTCCTTTTTATACTTTCCTTAATTATGCACATCTGAAAATCGCTAACGACGTTTTTACATAAATCTCAGCATTAGTGTTTTAGATGAGACGTGAGTTGGAAATGTCGTTAAGACAAGAACGACAGCGGTGTGTACAGAGGGAATCCGAACTTAATGAGCAATGCATCATGGAACGACTGAAATATTCAGAAGCGATGCAATCCGTTCAAGAACTGAGGCAGACAATCACTCAGCTTGAACTGAAGGTGAGGTATTCTTCATTTTTTTTTCGAATGCAATAACATTCATATTACTAGTATTGCAAATTCATGAGTGGTTTGTATGGAGTTCAAGTGGAAGTGTGGGAGCAACGAGGGTTTTGTAAAGCCCGCAGGGTGGAGCAAAGCCTGTCCTTCACCCACCCACTGAATGATAATCGTCGCCCAGAATTTGGTCTGCATGAGCATCCAGTGATGCAAGAGAAGCATGAATCAACAACTGTCACTGAGTACAAATCATGATAAATGCTGCTTGCGCTTTGAACATCTCCATGGTCTCAGTTCCCCAAGAAGCACAGTTGGACAATCACAAATCTCTTGTTTTTCATCTCAACCATATGCTGCAACATATAACAAATAATGTTTGTCTTCCCGGTCTTATGTGAATTTAGAAGGCAAAATTGGTTTACTTAACATATTTTCAAATGGGAAGTTTCCATAGAGTTCATGTCATTCCTGAGCACCTCCTTGCATTTTTTTTTCTTGCTTGTCATGGTATCTTTTCCAAACAAATTCGGTTTGCGCTTGATAATCTCCTTTTCATTTTTTATCGATCATCTGCGCGTTGGTGATAAAGTCATTACTAAAAGCGCGTTTTCTTATAAGATGCTGGTATATTAGTGGTAAGGCATAAAAAAACTTCGTTTAACATGGTTTTAGTGTCAAAGGAGACATCATGCAACTTCATTCCAGCAGATATATTCAATCGCAACGAATAGCACTGAACGCTGCGTAAAAGACATTTTCTTGCACAAGAGTGGTGGAAAGGCGCATATGTCATTAAACACTTGAAATGCAATATTTCATTTGTTCTGGTTCACATACAAACACTCCCTCTGCTAAATGAGTAACGCCCAATGTTCACCACCCCATGAACAAATGTCGAAATTTTATTAATGTTAAGAAATTGGCAGGTCTGTAAAGGTTGAGGTACTTCGAGATGGTGATCCCACTGCACAGAAATCCTACAAGTCAAATTTGTTAAAGACAACTTTACGCAAGAGTATCACAAAGCTTGTTAGGGATTATACCATCTAGTAAAAAATAATATCAATGTTGAAGACAATTAAGAGCAATCTGAACCCTTGCACTGCGCCCACTCCTCTGCTTTGAGGTGTCTCATGCAGGCGTGGCTTAAGATTCATTTCTGCCGGCAGACTCCAAATGCAGAGAAGGGAACCTAAGGCTTCATCAGGAAGTTCAGCCAGAGAAAGTCCAAATGCCCAGCATCCATCATCATCCGGTGGTTTCACAATGCATGGTAAAATCTCTCTGAACCAATACGGCTGCGCTGACTACCTGCATGGTAAGATTAATCCAGCACTCCTTATGGCACCATCCTTGTGATCCAGGAAACTACAACGCTGGCAGCACTAAAAATTATTAAAATGAAATGAAGATCGAGTTTGTCTGGCACAAACGGAAAAGCGCTTATCAAACAGGCTGCCTTCAGGCGGTTACGTCCGTTGAAAACCATTGAAAAATGACGATGTTTGGCAGTTATCGTCAATGAAGATGTTACCGAGTCATTTCTTTCATGCGATAATACAGCATACTGTACTTGCATATTTTTTTCTATTTATTATTTAAAAGTACTTTTTTTGTATATCGTCACTTTGCCCAAGTTTAGGGATTTATGTAAATGTTTTTTGCAGAAGGCTGAAGGATGGACACAAAATCAGCTTCGAGGTTCTTCTGTGTGTGAAGTTGACGACGATTCTGTAAGTAATGGATAGAATACATGTGTTACTTTGTCGGTTTTTCCTATAGAGAATATCTACTGTACAATTCATAAAGAACAATGTCATAATAACTTTCATCGTTACTGGATTTTTTAGGGTCGATGTTGCTAGTTTTTTTTTCAATTTCTCGTTTGTTGCGATCTCGATTTATAAAGATAAATAGCATTTAGCGCACTTTTTCCTCATTTCTTATCAAAAATTTGTGCGTGCTTTCAATTTTTTTTCCCAAAATTACACTACTAGGCCTAAAAATTGTTCTTTCACTTTACTTGTTGGGTTTTTTTTATTAGCTTTCTAAAGAATTATTTGTTTAGACTTCACATTTATCAATGGGATCCAACGGTGACGTGTTTTCATTAGGATCTGAAGATTTGAATGCGTTAGTGGCTGATATGACAGTAAAGGTGCCTGTACTTGATGAAGAAGGATCGAACACGGAAACTGAAGATCACCGACCGAAGGTATTCCTTATTCACTTACCTATGTACTCATGTTTTCAGTGAGGCTAAACTGTGTGAGATCAAAGTGAACTAACCAATGAAGAGATTGTCAGTCCTGTTAGTAGTTATTGTAGCCAAATTAGGAAATTGGCTATAACCACAGTAAATTTACAATGACGTATGTATTATAGCTTAAAGCATTTGGCCTTTATCTGTTTTTTTAGTAGATTATATAAGTTATCTATTGAAGAACAAGTGAGACTTCATCATCTGCTGTTCTGTTGTCTTTTATTACACTGTTAAAATAGCTGTAAATTCCTATTTAAAACAACATGATGAGAGCATAAGTAGTCAGCAGTAGTTATTGAATCATGTACAAGTTTTGCAAGACTAAGCAGAATTTCGGACAGAGCCTCTCGTTGAATACAAAGAATATTTCTCCCCTACGGAATTGTTCCGTTATAGTAACATGAAATGAGGTAGTTTTGTTGTAACGACCAAGTCTAGAATTCCTAAGCAGCTGCGGTTGTCAAGCTGACTGTGGACTTTCATCAAAACATTGGCTTGTTTTTTATCTTTCTGAAATTCATTTAAAGTACATTTCACTTTATGATAAGTGACTCAGCTATTTTAGGAAGTATACAATGGAAACGCGACTGGGGATTCCGGTGTTCACAATTCATAGCGAAATTTTGATATTTCAATGCATGTGATGTTCTTTCTATTCAAATCGACCGGTAAATGTTACTTTTAGAGGTCATTTCTTGCTTTTGTCCTTGTTTTTTATCATTATACTTTCTGTACAGAGCTTTGCTTATGTGATACAGATACGGTACATCTCTTCTTTGGTATTCGTCTCGACCTATTGTGATTCTTCCATCACCGATCTGCTTTTTTTTTTTCCTTTTTGTTAGCATTTTTGTTATCGTGGAGAAGTAAGGGTTGTGTCTGATGAATACAATTTCCTGTACTTAAACGATCAGTAGTATTAGGAATTTGAAAGGTCTTTACGGTTTGATGACCTCTTTTTCTCTATACGGATGTGGTTATACATGGCATTACATTAGAACTGGTAGTCATAAACTGTGAACACTCTGCTTGATTTGGGTTTGATCCTCTTGCACTTCTGTGATAAAATTTTCTTTAGCCAAAGTTCTATCTAATAATGATCACTATATCGACGCTGAGCTTTTGTTCTGTTCGCTTACTTCATCGTTAAAATCAAATTCGATGAGCTTTCTCAAATAGACAAACACTCAGACAATTACTATAAAGCTTATGCCTTCACTATCGTACAGTTTTATACTGTTACCGTAAATGTTATCTCTCTGTGTGAATGTCTAGATTTATTCTTTTTAGTATGAAGAAGAACGAAAAGAAGAACCTCCATAATGATCGTAGGAACTTACAATGTACGTTTGCAAATCTGTCGAGACTTTTCGATTCCTCTTTATTGACGAAATAGAGTTTTGTAGTGAATATCGGTCTTGTGATGAAATCCCGTGTTACTATTTTGTGCCTGTTAGTGGGGTCAATTTTCAATGTGTTTGCTCATTCACAATAAACTTGTGAAGCCTATTTAAATATGTCAATAAATATGTCGATGAAAAAGTTCGACTTAATAAAGTATTTAAATATTATATCATAGAAAATATTCTTCGCTACCTCGTAGGTGTTTCACATTTGAAATACTTCTAGTAAGATTTATAGATTTTCTTCATGAGTGCTAATGAATTTCTTAGCATCATAAAGCATTGAGTAGTATTAGGTCATTCAAGATGGTCTAAGTGAACATGAAAAGGAGTGAATATGACCATTGAAAGCTAATTACGCGATAACGGATAAGAAGGATTAAGCTCTCGGCGTTGATCAATACCTAAGGGATGCGCCACCTACTCGACTTCATTAAGCATCGTTTGGAGGTGATTGAATGCATATCTTCACGGCTTCACAATGACTCGTGGTGGCCTACCGATGTATCGAGCCAGTGCTGCTATCCTCCCAAACAAATTTGGTGCCAATCTTTGGACCTCGGAGGGATGGAAGGTTTAGTAGGCAGTGGGCGCGGGGGATCGGTTCCACTTGTGTGTTGCAGGGCGCCTTCGACCACTGCACCACACGCGCCCTTTCGATAATGGTTACACGGTCTAATTTATGAAGAAGAAGCTGATCGAAAATATCTATCTCTGTTTATTTGTTGAAGACACTGATCGGTAGAACTAGCTGAGAGAGGCGGAACGAAGGATTCGCATGGTGTGGTGGTGAAAGCATTAACCTCCGGAAAGGGTAATAGCGCGTTCGTTCCTCACCGCATACACCTGTGGTCCGGAGTTTTGCACATATCTCAGCACCATTGTGATTGTATGTCTCTTTCGGTATACCTAATCTGGATCTATCTTGCTTTATTTTGGATAGATTTATAAATATAAGTGGAAAATTCGATTTCAGGTAAGAAGTAAATCAAATGCAGAAACAAGCGTTGATCTTTCTTAAGGTGTCATTTGTATCATGTGTCTGGTTGTTGATGGGATAAAAGTGTCAATATGCCAGAATTATCTTGAGGGATCGCGCTGATCTTCAAAAAACGCGAAAAAACATCATATTCGGCATTTAGGACTATTCACGAAGAAGTTCGGTCATCTGGTCTTTGCGTTCCTTTTGCTATGTGCTTCACATTTCTTAGCACCGAGTTGCTAACAAACGTTTCTTTCCAATAGTTATCGTTAAGGAACACCATTTTTCCAAACCGTGTTTTTTTAAATATTTTGGCGCCTATGTAAACAACTCGAATTTTGGATTGCTGACGTAAAACGGTGTTTTGCAATCAATGTCTGATTTGCATTAAGCGGAATATCCTTCAGAGCATCGCACTTCCGATAATGCTTTTGCCAGTCACAGGAAGATTCAGATTATGTAAAAAGCTCCATATGTTGTCATACATACGGAAATCAGGTAATAACGTTCTTAGAAGACTCCTAAAGACATCATTTTATTATAATTAATCCATCATAATTTTTTTTTGCACTTATCTTGGGGAAAACGGAACCACATCTACAGGCTGCAACGAAGGAAAAATGGAAGCCTTAAGATTCAGTTAAGCAGATTCTAACATATCCATGTTTTATGTGCAAATTAAATTTGAATTTGATCAAAGCGTAAGGTTAAGAATTTCATTAACAACTGAACCCATAAAATATAGAACTTGTAGAACATCCAGTCGCAAGCGGCGTTGCTGTGGAAGCTGCAAGACAGGAAGAAGTTCAGTTTATGTGTTCAGTAGAAACTGATTCATTCATCCGTAAATCACAACGGAAAATTTCGATCGATATCACGGTGCCCTTTTCGTGATAGCATGTCACTAACGTTATTTCTTTCTTATACTTTATGCCATCCAAAGCTACTTAGTGAACGCTTAAGAGGGATTCATAGTGCTAAGTAATATCTTAGAAGGAGTCTCTTTATATGGAAAGCATCATTACGGCTAACGTTATAAATATTCTGCTCAGTAATTTGCAATCCTAATGGTTTCTGGCTGAAAATTTCCTTAGCTAACACAGGCGATGTCACTAGTAAAGATGTTAATGGATTTTTCACGTTTGGTATTTGTGCAAATTTTTATTTTTTCTGTGACTACAGTTGTATGTAATGTTTCTTTGATGTATGCAATTAGCAGTGTTGAATTTTCCTCTTCAAAGTAGCACCGTGTCGATTGCAATTGCTGCGATGTTTGGGTTTTATTCGCTTATGACATTGGCTTTGTTGTTGCATTCTGAATTTCTATTTTGAACGGACAACGACTTAGTAACCAGTTTTCTGGATCGGTCGAAATGAATGTCAGTGAAATGGCTTTGTTTTGCTATTCATCAAGTGTTGTTAGACTCTCAGAGCGCCAACCTATTCCAAGAGTCTGCAGCCGTTCGTGGTTCAGCCTTCTTCCTCTTCCTCTTCTTCGTCCTTTTCTCGTGTCTTACAGAATGTCCCGGTCCTGTATGCTATCAGATCAGGGCTGTACAGACATTTCACGAGAAATCAAATCTATTTTGTAATTCATATATTTGGTAGAATTCAAGGAGGAAGTGGAATTCCTGTTCCGAAATGTCTTAAGGCACAGTGATGGAACAAAGTGCTAATAGGAGAATCTCAATCTTTTCCCATTATGTGAGTTGTCAATGCAGAAAAAAGTGTTGAACACTGAAGGCATTTAGCTAATTCCTCGCCATGTTTTCTTTTTTTCTGTTAAGGAAACATTCCTTTAGATACAAACCGATCCTCATCAAGAAAGAGTTTAATAGAACTTGCATACCTGGAACCTTCACTAAATCCTCCCATGTTGTAAGTCGTGCTTTCGTCCCACTTATCGATCAACCTTTTTAGTGGAATTATCCCATATAAAGTCCCGAATGTATTCCAGATGCTTGGATTAGGCCAAAATCTTTCAATCAGGTGACTTGAATGCACATTCGGTTCGATCTTGCTTCCACCAAATAACGTCCACATTGTCTCATACCGAGGACAGACTCCAATTCATGTGCTTCGATTAAGTTAAAATTCTTCAGTCGAGTGGTCGAAAGGTAGATAGGCTTTGCAGCGCTACCACCAAGCAAGTTCCACTCTACTCCAAGAACTACTGGCAAGTATGGGTAACCCTCTGCAAGAAGGCAAATAGCAACCGCTAATAAAAAATACAAATAGAAGGCTTCTCAAAAAGTGTGTGATGCCCTTTGTGTTTTGTAGCGATTTGGACCACCGTGATAGCTCTGGAATAGGATAAACGACGAATGAAGATTGTACTGGCTTCCGATCTAGGTGCTCATTGATTAACAAGGTTACGAGTTATACGCGCTCTGATTACTTTTTACGTCCAGTATAAATTAATTTTTAAGGCTTTCCCACTTAAGAGTAACTCGTTGCAAATGACATAGTGCTGTTTGTCATTGGCTGTTTTTCTAGGCGATACTATTGTTTTTCTATCATTCATTACACGACCCGACATCACGCGTATAACATTGTGCATCCTAGCACTGCGTGCATTCGATTAGTTTACCTGTGTTCACCAGCCACAAAGGTCTTCTAACTTCTTTTGGTGTCACTTCGGCTTGTTTGCTAAAGATTTTCGTTTTTGTCATGAATTTCGTTGAATGTTGGTCGAATCGATTATTTCTGGAATCCTGATTTCGCCCTACTAAGGCGTTCCTACATTGACTAGAGAGAGCAACGAGTCAAGAGCATGTCTGGCACCAAGATCCTGACCTCAGATAGATGGGAGACTTAATGGCTCCGATGTGAAGTCAAAGCAGCGCCTGGGGAGGTTGGCCCTTCACAGTAATGAACGGCACCATTAACACTGCTTACCCGCTCCTTTAATATAATCAATAATTGGAAATTCCTCAATTATCTGTAAACTGGAGAAAAGCTTATTAATGCCCGCATTATTCTTAATGAAGGTGAGCAATTCAAGTGTTTGTGTAAATATCTGTTAATTCATTGTCCAGTTAATATCATGGCGAACAACTGTTCCACTAGGAGTAATTCCTAAGACCAACTTTCTATCAATGTGGGTACTGATCAAATAATTCACATTCGTGATGAGGAAATTATTCATTCCTCGTATCTGCTCATCAACGAAACAGTGAATTATTTGTTTCAGGAGGGTGCAGATTTCTCTTTTGTGCAAATCTTCAGCAACTCATCTCATTTCCTCCGCTAGATTCATCTTCTCGGTCACTTTTATGACATTTTAAGATAAAAATGATTTATACAAGAAGGTTAGATTTCGTCAGACCTAAGTTAATTGATTTCATAGGCTCGTAATGAAATTTTTTCTTAGATGCTTCGCATTCAAACGTATTTGGCGGCTTGTAAATATCTAATAACTGTTGTCAGTATGAAATATCCATCTCATATTTCATCATATCTACTTCGTCTGACTTTTTTATTTCCTCATCGCCATCCAATAAAACTACTCTGCATCGAATTTGGTCTGCAAAGTTTGGGGATGTGGAGATTTTGTATGTAGCTTATAACACACCAACTGCAATGTGGCCTTTGTTCCTCTGTTCTTTCCTCTGGAATCATTCTTTTACTTTTTTTTATGATTCAGTAGAAGTATATAAATGATTTACGGCTCGTATTACTAGCAATATGTTATGATATTACGGGAGCACAGGGTTTATGAATGTAACATCTCTACGTCGTGCGCTTTTTTTGTGAAAGCAGTTAATGCCTGTTCATTACTCACAACTTGTTATCAATGATTTACGGGGTTACAAGGTATAATGAGAAGAAATATGAAGCACCTGCTAGTTATTTAAGCTATTCTCCATTCCACACATTAATTTGGTAGATAAAAGCTCATCGATCACCATGACTTGTACACTTATGATTTTTTGCTGTCATCTATTCCGTCATCAGATTACTACTTCATGAAATTAATGCCTTTAACTAGCAATGTAAAGGACGATAAAATAATTTTCACGAAACCTCATGGCGACGGTGACGACGAACGAATGAATGATTACGAAAAAAACTAACGAGATAGAAGGAAATGACAGATTAAAAGAAAAAAAGGATAACCAGGACAAATCAAATTCTATCGATTTGGATAAGTAAAGTGTTTACAGCTCTTTAAAAAAAAGTTTTGAAATGAATATGGCAAGAAAAAAAATGACTAGGAAATTAACTGACAAGAATAACCCCTCATGAAGTGGTTGTGCACATTGTCTAATACTAAAAATCAATAAGTCAATTATTACTGAATTTCGTAAAATTGCTTTAGTAGTGTTTTTTCAACTCCTACTTGGTTGAGAGTTTTTTCAAAGAGCAGTTTCCATCTCCACTTTGCCGCTATTAGAGTAATAGTTAGCTTCTTTCGTGAATGCGCATTTCTACTGCATAAAAAATTCCAAGAATATGAGGAATGTAAGTGAATGTGATTGAACTAATACTGCTAGAGACTACTGGAGTGAAGCATTTATAACTGAAGGATAAATGAGCCCTCCAATAAGGAAATTCGCTTTAGGAAACTATTAATCCTGTATATTTACGATGTATCTATTTTTTTTACTTTTTTATTATTTTTTATTTGATCCGTCTTCACGTCTACTGTGCAGGTCCCAGCATTTCTCACATTCGATTCGTTTGCTTGCATCCATTGTACACGAAGATCTTCCAACTTTTACGTGTGGCTTCGGCTGCCGTTTGAGGATTTTCATTTCATCTTCAATGTCGTAGAATTGTTGGTAGCGCAATCCTCTCTGTGACCTGAGATAGTAGAGCTGAAGCGTTCCCAGTTGGATTGCAGTGAGCGATTTTTTTTCAAGTCCGGTACCAAACTCCCTCACCTCGGAGGAATGAGAGGCCTGGTCGGCCTGGAGCGGAGACGAACTAGCACCATGTTGTTAATGACGGAGATCAATGCCACTGTGCTATCTGTCCCCTGATTTTGCATTTATGATACACCTTATTAGAATTGTAAATCTCACTGTAATGTACTTTTGCTCTAAAACCGTGAAAAAAAATCAGTGTGTGAAAACGATTTTTTCTTTAAAAATTCGACGGATCAAGCTACAATTTGAAACGACCCTCTCATCTACGGCTTTCAAATTATTCGCTCTTTTTTTTTGCCTTATAAGTTATTGTAGAGTTATGTGAAATACTACAACCATATTTACTCAGATACTTGGATGATCCGTCTTCACTGGTTATGCGGGCTCCAGCAAGATTTCTATTTTTCGGATTTTTGCTGGCTTAGGCATTGTGCTTCTCTGAAGTCCCGAGGGCAGCCAGGTCAAAGTCTGCCCCCGGTGGTCACCACCGCAGGCAGCCGCCGCCCTTGTGGATCAGAAGGAGATTTGCCACCATGCGACTAGTTTGTTACCACGATGGTGACGGATCTTGGCATTGGTTCACTGTTAGTTGGGCTTCCCGATGCAAACGCCGGACTCCTTCTCAGCTTGGGAGGCCCTGCCGCGGGATGAATCCTCGCGTTGTACATCGCAGCCCGGCACCCAGGAACACCTCCTCGTCACGATGAGGCGTTAAACCGTTGGAAAGGTTACCACAATGTTGCTGAGATATTAGAAAAATTCACCCCCCAGGCCAGATTCGATCCTGCGATTACCGATTCCTAATTTTCTGATTACCGATTTTCAGGAGATCACGCGTTGTTCGCTGCACCACTGAGGCCCTTGCTTCACTTTTCTCTAAGCAATGGAATCTGTCCTGTGGTCTGAGTCGCGTAAATACCTCAGCATGCTGTGGTCTTCCTGTAATGCCCTGCTCTGAAAAAAAAGACTGTGAATGAAAAGTTGTGCATTATAAAGTTCCTTTTCTTCAAATAGATATGCTGCTTAACTGTTCAGTCACTTAGTGGCGATGTACTTAATAAATGCTATGAGCCGTTAAGCAACCATTTATTAGATGATCAGCACTAAAAGTGCCAATCAGAAGTTTAAAAAAAGTGACAGCAATCAGAAAATTAAAACGTTGTTGTATTTTATAAAAATTCCCCATCCTTCAGTTCTTCCACAATGCTTTTTTAAGCAAAACTATCGTAACAACGGTTCTACGTCTAGTACAATAATCTATAGTGAGTTAGCAAACCAGAATTTCTGCTAAACAACTAGTACTGACGAAAATAGTGATGATCTCGTTTTCGTAAGTTTCCCGTATGGCACCTACTCTAACGTGAAGCTGTTCGCTAATGGTCAATTAGCAAAAGGGAGGCCAGATAGACCGAAAAATGATTCAATATCACCGAAAAGAGCATTCACTATGCCACTTCGCATCCGCGAAAACATCGACAATTTGAGTGGTTGTATGTTGTCAAGAATTTTGGCAAACTCTTACAAGTTCCTTCAATATTATTATCTGCAGTGTCTCTTCACTACTGTTTCAATCTATCATCGCGGACGAGTTTTCAATTTACATGCGTGGCCGAATAATCAGGGGATCAAATAGCGGTCGAGTTTTTCGTGTTGAACAACGTCCAAGTAGGAGTATGTCCGAGGTGGAAAAGTGGTATCGTGGATTTTTGCAGGCAAACACTCACTCACATTTGAGGACATAATTTCCTTTCCATTCGATGTTTACCTCAATTTTCGATCGATTACCTATGTCTTGTTTGTGTTCTATTCATCAACGTTGACAATCCCGACACACGTTTTCAGTATCCATGATTATTGAACGGGTCTTTTTTCACTTCTCTTTCGTGCTTTTTATTAACTGCTCTTTATCTGACTTGATTATGATAATGAGCTGTAGTATGAGGTAGTAATTTTATTTCGGTTACGTGGAAAATTCTGTTTAGTAATGTTAACAGACTAACATGATAATATCCCTCCATTAAAGCACTTTTTTTTCCTTGCACTTATAAGACCTTTCACAATTTGTAGCGTAATGGTTCCAAAAATTGTTCCACGCAATTTCTTTTTGCTCTAGCAACTTTTCCAATACTTCTTATCCTAAATTATATACAATGGCATGAAATACATTACTCACACCTCTTGCGTATTTTGATTTTAGACCGTGTAGGTTAAAAAAGTGGAATAACCTTAAACCCTTATGGGATTTATCGTTGGATCTGCTCATTAAAGGCGTATAACCTTCTAGTGATCTTCTACTTATGTTACTTCTGTCAGCTATACTCTTAGCAATTGATTCTATCGAATTGGCCAATCCTTTGGATTTAAGTTCGAAAGTATCTCATTCTTTTTGGTGGTTGTGATCGGTTAATACCTACCTAGATAAGCACCGCGTAACTCTACGATTACCTTGGTCGCCATTTTTCCTGAAAGAGTGCCAGTTACAAAAAAAGCGAATCGTCTTCCTACTCATTAAGAGCAGCGGTTGCCTATCTGAAAATTTGGGAATGCTCTGGCACGGTATCTCAGAATTCTAGAAAACTTCATACTTACTGAGGTAATGTATCCAAATTCACACTCGAACCGAACCGCTTACCTCATTGAACGGTAGTTACAAAACAACGAAGCTGATAGATGAAATGGGCTATAATAAATGAGTGCAGCTCTTCTAAGCATCTAAGCAACTAAACTGTTTAGAATACATGACAGTACTAAATCAGAGAATATTTGCCATTTCTCCTCTTTTCTTCTCGAGTTTAAAAGAAATAAACGTCTTATGAATTCGAAAACATTGTTGATGAGCATTTTCCAAATTCGAATAGGAACTTAAATAATCTGTGTTTTCTGAGTCCTATAGTATTTGTACCAGAACCGGAGGAAAGGGATGCACATAATAACAGCTTTCCTACAGCTTATTTGTAAAATCGGTTCTAAAGTGGACATAGAAGCGTTCATGTCATCTGCAGTGGCAGACGCTCATCAGGAGTTTGATATTATAAAATGATGCATTTGAAGTATATGAAATTCTCGACGATGTGTTCTTAAAACGATATCAACTACTTTTTATCGTCTACTTAGAGCTGACAAGCTTTCCATCTCTATTATCATTGATTTTCTACTGGCAGCAAAGGCTTCATCATGACATCACTTCTGTTGTTTTTTTCTGGTCATTCAGCATCTCAATTCCTCCTTCGAAAAATGCCCGCAAAAAAAATAAAATCGATCTGATAAGTTTCTCTTAGAGTATGAAACTCCTTCTGAATCCTGTCTTTCAGGATTTTTGGATCTTCTAGCCCATGTTTGCCTTCTACTTCTTCTACATTACAGATCTTCATCGGGATTAAGTTCTTTGGTGAAAGCATCAAAATGCTGCATCGTCGAGACTTTTTCAAACCGTAACAGGAAGTATTTAGAAACTGCACATCTTAGAGGACATTTCTTGATGTCGCCGTTAAATTCGAATCTTTTTTTTGTTAATGTGACATAAACGCGTCACAGTTAAACGTTAATGCAAAAAATTCGAGAACTACTTATTATAAGCTATTACATGGCTACTTCCTGTTCTGATAGTGCTTTTAAAAGCATCTTCGATTTTTAAGCGCTTATGATGTCCAGAAGCGCACATTTCCTTTCCGTTACCTAATCGTAACTATAATGGAAAAGCGCACGATCCAGCTTTTCTCTTAGCAGTGATGACTTTTCTGGGCATTCATGTGTTCATTTTTTGTATTGGCAATTAGATGTTTACTTTATCTGTCTTTGTTTCTGAATAACGAAGCTTTTCTACTTGGATTGAGTTGCTCGTGAATATCTGGTTTTACCTTACTAAAATCTGTAAACCATACATCTCTAGATTCTAGTAATGCGAACGGCCTTACACTATGAAGGCGGGGCCAGGTGGGTAGCATGTTAGTGCTTCAATTCGTCGTAAATTTCTCTTCGATATCTGTCCTACTTTCCGAAATCTTAAGTCTTTCGTAGGATTTCTTATTCGAGACATCTACTATGTTAGAGTTTATCAGGTGTAACGATTGCTGGTATACGATATGAAAAAACCATTACGCAATACATTGTTTATCCTGGGTATTTTTCAGAAGCATAAAAAAAGAACAGTAAACACAGGAATTAAGACTTACGCAGAACTCAGCTAAAAACTTGAATATAGCTCTTTTTCCTTGGTTTAACCATGCCCCCTCATTCTCTCATATATTGTGGCTGAGGTAAGGTGTACGATCCTTAAAAATTCTTAACTAAAAACTCATGATGCCCCTTTTCTTATAAGGTTTTGCCTTATGATTATGTTTCATTCGCTGATCTTACTATCATAGTTACCAATTTTGCTCCGCTTTTGCGTACCCTACTTGATACGGTCGTTACTGTAGTTGTCAGTAATGTAGAATATTACTGAAGTGTAGCGAACAAAACCTCGTTTCTTTTCCTATAAATTTCCATTTCACACAATTAACATTTCATTTGTAATTACTTGCTTTGTATGTAGAGTCGTTGACCCTTGAGGTTGAGGTTTTTCAAAGAATTCTCGTTTTTTCCCGTTTTTAATGGTTTTTGTCTTCGAAAGACATCAAGAACCAAAAAGAAAAGAAAAAGAATGAAAAAAGATGAGATGACCATGTAAAATTTCTTAATTTACTAATATTAGTGCTGCTATTCATTATGCACATCGATGAATGTGCTATAACGGTTGAATGACTCGAATTCCTGAATACGACTAATGCATAGCTAAGGTCTATGAAAAGGAAGAGAATCGAAAAACGGTCGAAGGCAAACTGAATGCACAAATGCCTAATCCAGGCCCAATCCCCTAACGAACAAACCCACTAAAGTATATGAACTTACCATGTCATCGCATGTGCCGGATACCTCTATCCGAGAATGGAAGGAAATTCGTTCGACTGAAGAAAAAACCTCCCAGGCGCGTCAACAACACATCTACTTGCCTATTCTCATTTCATTGCAATTCTGAAAGGCATACTTCTGTTTTCGTCCAGGCATAATAGAACTTTTTGCTCTACGGTAGAAGCAGACAAACCATTAGTTACTTTGCATTATATTCATGTTTTTTGGGTACGAAAATATTGATTCCAGTCACTTTCGTCGCAATGAGTAACATTAGCGGCGTTCCAGTGAAAACATGGAAGATGAATTGGATCATCTTTGTAATGGATTTTTTTTAAAATTACAGTCCTTGAATATGTTAGAATTTTGAGTAGCTTTTAATTTGAATGCTTGGAGAATTGGCCGAAAAAGTCGCCGTATACCTGCGTTTTTAGATATAGGGATACCCAAAACTTTCCATATTTTATGGGTCCCAGCATTTTGATTTATTGTTGTTTAATAACTTTCATCTGTACAAATGAACGTGCTATGTATGCTTTCGGTTGTAGCTTTAGAATGGGTTCTTCTTTCCTCGTTAGTAAGTCGTTAAATTCTTTTGATTTTACCTTGAATCTTAAGGCAGCCACCTTAAGGCGTTCCCAGGGACTCACCACAGCTATTTTCTGGGTCCTGACGATGAAACAGAGGTCTACTTATTATTAGATGGGGCCCTTCGAGTACTGCAGCATTACTCCGATTGGATGACGACTCGAACAGCGACAATGTTAAAGGCCTAACCTAGAAGTCCTTATATAGTAGTTAAATGTGGTGTAGATTAATTAGCATTAAAACTCGAACAAATTAAATCAACCTTAGTT
Organism: Angiostrongylus vasorum; assembly: GCA_018806985.1. Taxonomy (NCBI): domain Eukaryota; kingdom Metazoa; phylum Nematoda; class Chromadorea; order Rhabditida; family Metastrongylidae; genus Angiostrongylus; species Angiostrongylus vasorum. The sequence continues at coordinate 96,766 of JADANN010000228.1, forward strand.
ATTGTGCAAGCAATGTGATATTCTAGCAGGAATTTTACCAAGCGGAAGACAAAGTTCGGTCACATATTATTTGAGAAGTTGAGCGATAGAAGAATGTTGGAAGAACTTTAAAGGGATCGTATCCCTAGAAATGACTTCAGTATTACGAAATAACTTGTTATCTCTGATTCACAGTTGTTGCTGAAGATAACTAATTATTGCTAATGACTTGAGTCTAGTGTTGATTTTTAGCCCGAAACTCTTCCTGTCTCTTGCTCTCTCTCTTTCTCCCTTCCTCTTTCTCTCGTTCTCTCTTCCTCTCACTCTCTATCGAAGTAAATTGCTGGTCTAATACTACTAATGAGTCAGTTTCTTTCATGAGTCATTAAGTTTGCTCGACAATGCATTAATAATTTGAATGTCGTCAAATCCGTTCCTGATAAAATGACTGTTATCCTGATTCATTATAGGATTCTAAAGCTTTCCAAAACAAAGAACAATGTTCCTGATTGCGAAAATCGTGCGAGGTCGACGACTTCTTCATGAACTTGAACAACGAGAGAAGAACCAAGCTGCTGCGGCAGCACTAGAAGCTGCACAGTCAATCACCCAAGTACGAAACATTCCTATTTAAAAAATCATGTCCGATTTCGGAAATATTAAATATCAGTCATCGCAAAACGTTTGTGCTTGAGTGAGTTTTAGTGGTGTCGTTATCGTGGTTGCCAGTCATCGTCTTCTTTTGAAGAATTGCCTCCTTTTTATTTATTGTACTACTCTGCAGTACACTTCTCTTCCTTGTTCAGAAGAGCGAAACGCATCCGGGTTTTCCTTCCCGTTCTTTACTAGAGTCATATCATCTTTACTAATAACGTCTGATTGCTTTTGACACCGTTTAAAAGAAGTGGGAACAAAAATCTCATATAGGCATCGGCATTCAGCATTCATATCTGTACAAAAAATCATAGACCTGATCAAATTTCATTCTATTTCCATATCTTCCATACTGGCGCTATCATTTTTGCGTAGAGCTTTATATAAAGACTACTATTTTAGTTTGTTTTGTCAGTTGCGTTAGTTGGTTTCGATTTCTAAGTTGCCGTATTTATGAGATGAAATAGAAAATCAGATTTCTGGTGATTTTAGGTTGTTCGGAAATTAATGCAGGATTCCGCTCCAAGCTCGCCTTTTAAATTGGCATATCTGAGCTGGGAATAAACTTTATTAATTGAAATCAAAACCATTAAATTTACATATTTTTTGGTAGTGAGAAACAAGTTTACATATTCGAGTTGCTTGTAATTCCGGCGTTCTGGAGGCTACGAAGTTTCTAAATGCAGTCTCGGCCTTCGCTTGGTTTCCAAACCATTTCTCATATAGGAAATTGTTGAGATGCTCGACGAAGTTATAGTTATTGTGCAATATTTGGCTAGTATGGCGGATGAGACAGAGTTTCGTATCCCAGCTCTTTCAACTTTTTCAGCGTTGCTAGTGCGACTTGTGGCCGTGCGTTATCGTGGAGGATTGTTGTCGTTGAACTTGACCGGTGCGTATACAGCCGTTGAGGCTGGCAGTGAATTTCATCCATTTGCTGGGCGTACTTCCTCGTCGGAATGGTTTCACCCGGATTAAAAAAGCTGTGATGGATCTAACCAGCTGGGACCATCAAACGAACAACATAAGCTTCGTTCAATATAGTTTCGACTATAGGAGGAGCTACGGAGCTTCATCGTAGTCCAATCACTAAGCTGATTACCGCCAGTCATCACACTGGAGCTAATTTCCATCCCATCTAACAATAACGTCGACAAATGGATCGTTCTGGTCGCTCAAAAGAAGCGCCGACGACACCTCAGAACGGCGATTTCATTGACTGTTATCAGATTCCTGTGGCATCTACTTTTCAAGCCCCCTCGACATTTCTATTTTCTTTAAACGTTCCGAAAAACTTGAGATGTTTACACTATAGTGAGTTCTTCTGTAAGCTCTTGAACAGTTATGGACGGTTTATTTGCTTCCACGAAAATCTTTAAGTTATCATCATCAAAAACAGACGGACGTCTGCCATCTTCAAAGTCGAATTCTCCATTATCAAATTTTCCAAACCAGCATTGTACTGTGCATTCGTTAAAACTTTACTGGTCTTATATCTCATTGTTGTTTCGAGCCGTTTGGCTTCACTAGGTCCAAGTTTGAATTCGTAGTAGTAGATGTCGAAATTTCTGTTTTGACTTCTGAGATTCTAATCTGAAGAATTTGTCAGAAGTACAATTTATAGTGTAAGTTAATTAAATAGAGCTAAATTACGCAAAATAAGCTTTGTATCAGTATACAAGAGCGCAACATTCGAAAAAGAAAAGTTAGTGCTAAAATGTATACAAGAAGAATACGACTACAAATCACAATGTTAACTTTTTATTTGCTGCCTCCTACAATTTTTACGGTAGGAGATTATATGAAATACAGCCATAATGATGCTGAGATATTTGCAAAACTCTGGACCACATGTGTCTGCGGTGGAGAATGAACACGCTATTACCCATTTCCAGAGACTAACGCGTTCACCACCACACCACGCGGGTCCTTCGTTTTACGTGTCTTTCAGTCTTTTTCGTTGTCTTTTTGATTTCGGCATGACGTGGAGGTGAACGCGTTAGCCCGTGGCAAGGGTAATAGCGCGTTCGTTCCACACCGCAGATACTTGCGGTCCGTCGTTTTGCAAATCCGTCAAAATTACATATCTTGCATTGATTTCAGAACGATCTAATAGATGTGCAATACAGTAACCTTAGAATATCACATAGAAAAAAACCAGTAATCCGAAATTTTTTATGTGATTGCTCTTATTTCGTATTATACTGTTCAGTTACTAGACCAATATAGTGAAATTGTTCCCTAACAGAAAACTGTACTCCAAAAACGAAAGGAAAAAAGCAACATCAATCAGTCTTCAGGTTTCACGTCGATTGGCTGCACGTCATCAGCATCTGAGTGGTGATGTAGTTGAGAATTCCGATGAAGTAAAGACGAATCAGAAGACAGAGCGTCGGTAATCAAATAGATCGTCATTTATAGTTAAAAAATCATATTCAAACTATTAACCCGCCAGAAAAAATTTGTCAAAAACTGAAATCGTCAACTGTAACGTTGGAGTAATCCAAGCGTTCATTCACTTCGCTCTTAACGACGAAAATCATTCGACAGTGCTGTTGAATATCCATGGGTAACCGAAACGATTGCGTTTTATCGCCAACCGTCCTATCACGATCTAGTAGTGTTAAGTATTTAAATAAAGTCGAATCGCTTATATGGTCGAGTTCATTAGATTTATCGATTAAATATAAAAATAATGAGGTTTATTCAAATAAACTACACCAATATGGATTTTGTTAAGGAAAAGTGGACGTCGAAAAACGCATGCATGTGGTTCAGTTGATTTATCTGTGAACTCAAGTGATCGCTTATCAGTTCGAAGAACTAGCAGTATGCCAAGTTTATGCGATGGAGTTCCACGTGAGCAACATCGTTATTTTCCTTACTTTTACAATATCCATACCATACGAATAGTTTTTATTACACATTTGTTCGTCTCCATGATACTTCTCACTTAACTTTACGGTAACGTTAAATTTGTTTTCGCTTAGAATTCTATCACAGCTAATGGAAAATTCGGGAATCAAAACATATTCGGCCTACACACAACCGTTGTCAAACTCAATCAGCGTGAGAAATCCAGTTGATCATTTCCATTACAATAGTGAAAATAGGGATTTATTTTCTGAAAAATGCCTAGCATGCAGATTAACTGCCAGTAGGTTAGATCACACATCCGTATAAATAAGGGATAAAGCTCTCGGCGTTGTTCAATCACTGAAAAATGCACCATGCATTCATCTTCATTAAGCATCGTTTGGAGGTGACTGAATGCATATCTGGCCTTTACAATAACTCGCGGTGACCTACCGATGTATCGAGCCAGTGCTGCTATCCTCCCAGACAAGTCCGGTACCAATTCGCCGACCCCGAAGTGATGGAAGGCTTGCTGGGCCATGGGCGCGGGGATCAATTCCACATGTGTGTTGCAGGGCGCCTCCGGCCACTGTGCCACATGCGCCCTCTACATCCATATAAATACTGTTTGTGCCCTCATCATTTCACTCAACTTCGTAAAATTGCCGGATGATCCGTAGTCAGAAAATCGTGGAAAAGCGACCAAATTGCGTTACGTTACTAAAAAAACAATGTTTATTTAACAAAGCAGTCAAAAAAAGTTATAGGATCACACACTGTGTAAAGAAATGAGCATATTTTTTACATCTGAATAGGTGAAAGTGGGTGGTCTCTTCAATTCCCTGAATCCTTGAAGTAAAGGGGTCAAGATGATGAAAACAGAGCGATTTACGCCTCATTAGTGTTTTACTCGTAAACACTTCTAACTTACCTGTCATTAATGCTACGATCTTTCTAACAAAGTGTAGGTTTGACTCAACGAATCTCAAGTGTCGGAGTTAATCTGACTTGATATAAATAATTTAATTTCGACTAAATCATTACCTTTGAGAAATGTCCTAAACTAAGTACTACATATATTTCATGAAGGAAAACGACAGAGTTCCCATTGAACCTGTAGAACATTTACACCAGTAGGGATGCGATTATAAAATAACTTCTAGAAAAAAAACAGCAGTCAGCTTTCACTGAACGGTATCTTTAGGACAAGTATCTAGTTACTTTACTTGTTATAGAAGAAAGATTACGAAGGCTTCAGGACCGGTGGGCAGCACTTTGAAGCACTACAACTATGATGATAAATTGAACAGACTGCAACGACGTGCTCTACGATTCACATGGCATCGTCTTCATACGAGAAACGGTGGAAAGAGAGTAGAAAACGTCTTCGAGGAGGTCCATTTGAATTTCAATCGTTTCTGTTTATCTCTTCTACACTAGTTCTTCATCTTTTTCATGTTTATATATTTTAAACAGATGGTTACATTGTGAGGTTTAAGGTGTATGACCGTCTGGTAAGAGTGCTACCATCAGTAAAGGATATATTCACTACACGAATGTTTCTATGCGCTATGTCACGAAATGAAACCGCATCGTTGAGAGATCATGCTAGGGGTGAGTGTATAGATCCCTAAGTTTCAGTACTGTAAGTTATGAAATTACAGTTGATTTGAACCAACTCACCCAAACTCACCATAACATGACTTCAATGATGCTGGGATATTTGTAAAACTCCGGACCGCAGGTGTCTGCGGTGGGGAACGAACGCGCTATTGTCCTTTCCTGGGAGTAACGCGTTCACAACCACACCATGTGGGCCCTTCGTTTCGCCTGTCTCTCAGCTAGTTCTATCCATCCTTGCCATCAGCAGTCACCCGTCAGCGGGATCGTTCTGGGGAGCCCAAATCGGCAACGAACCCAATTAAGCTGAGGCTGCAGTTATAATCACAATTTTAACTTATTATTTAGACACCAGCGGTCCGGAGTTTTGCAATTATCTCAGCATTATAGAAGTTATATCTCCTAGAATACTTTGAAAATGGCTAAGCGATTCACTACTTTCTTACTGTTTACGACTATTCAGTACTCTTTTGGCTTCTTTGTGATGGCTTATCAGATTTTAATTAGCTCGGAAAATACTTCTAAAAATCATATCCTTACAAAAATGATCTTCATTAGGAAGATAGCGACCACCTCTACCGAGGAACTAAAAATAATGTCGTGTGCTACTAACGGTATTGAACGACATGGTTAACCTACACTGAAATGCACGGCATGTTCGAAAATAGATTGCATCTGGAGCGAAGCGTAGAAAGTAAACATATTAGAAAGTCAGAAATAGGTTAAGAAAGAACATTTTGGCTAATAAATCCCAAATGGTATAAAAAAAATGTCCACATTCCCAGTTATCAAGGACCCAGCGGCCAAGCATAGTAAAGAATGTGCTCTGTTTCTGAACCAACTGATCATTACAACAAAGTAAACATCTCAACGAGTACTATCATGACTACAAATTTATCTTCAAGTTGGGAATAAAGTTTTCATGTCCGTAGTAAGTAGATGTGCTAATGATACAACTATTATTTGGCAATGACTGACGTTTTGAGAGACTATGTCAGCTTCAGAGATCTGAAGGAGTCATTTTGACATATATTTAGCACGATTAATTATAATACTTTCGAAACCTAGTGACGATACGATCTTAGATATGAATTTCAATTCAGACTAAGGTGTATGCTTGTCCTCTAAGGGTTCGTATAGCGAAGAGCTCAGGAATGCCGTACGGTACAGACATGGTCTTTAGTTCGGTTGACGGTCTACTTATAGTTTACCCAAGCTACCTATCCACATCCTTTAGGTGGTTGAAAATTGCTAACAGAAATGTTTGGGAGGATAAAAACACCAAATTCATACATAAGTAAGCCCGTACAAGTGACTGTATAGGCCAAAGATACACTTAACCACCTCTGTGACGCCATGAATGGGTGGGAATGCTTGGTGCCTTCCTCAAAAATTAATCAACGTCAAACTCCTTGTTCTTTTATTTGTCTCTTACAGGTCACTGTAAAAATGTTCGACTTAGCTCTAAAGAGTATAGACGTTGAGAATTCTAAACGTGAAGATACGGGATCCCCTCTTGATCCAAAGATTATAGGCCGATCACATGGTCTACTTCGCCCATATGGTCTTACTGGTCAGCATTGGGAAAAGTTGGGAGAGATAATTATCGATGTTGTATTAGCCCAGGAAGCTGTTCGAGATCTGCCAGGAGCTGGACAGGCATGGGTGATCTTCACAGCATGCCTAGTGGATCAGTTGCGAGCTGGATTTGATGAATGCCGTGGAGCAAATCAGGGGCTCACCAAACGTAACACTGTACTCTACCATGCTACAAAACATCTATATGACTTGGAACAATTGGAATCGGAGAGGCAAAACATGGCCGATACGACATTGCTGTCATCAACAGCTCCATCAACAAGCAATGATGACAGCATGAATCCAGAAACGATGACATCCCAGCAATCTGGTGTGGATATGCCAGTCACGTACAATATTCATTGTCGAAGAAATGTCCAACAAATAAAAAGAAGAACCAGCAAGGTAATTTCTAACGACATGATGTGTTTTGTGTCTCATGAAGTGTCTCATGCAGTAGGGTCAAGGTAGTATTGAAATAAAGCTATTCATTTTTCCCTCGAAATAAGCGAGGACCTTAATCGTTGGAGATTTTCTCAACACGCCCCAGATGATCCAGTTACGCCATCCATTCCACTCAACGCACCGCGTTTATTTTTAGGCTTGTTCAAGAAATGAGAATGATGAGGTTAATGAATATGACGTGACCACTGCACCACCGTCAGAACAAACAAGCAGTCGAAGACGACAATCAAATCTCGAAACACCAACATCAACAGCATGTATGAATAGAAATTCATAAATACTACTTCTTTATAGAATCTCTATCGTATATGTTTGAATTTACTAGTAATCATCTATTATAGCTCCTATATTATAGTTATAAAATCTTATCTGGACATATTCTCTGTCCATCCAAATGACTAATTACTGAGTTTTATGTATGTCATTAATTATGGGTATCGCTATTTCTAACCAATCCTATATTATTGTCCTCAAAAGGGTGTTCTTTACGTTCGTTTTTTAATCCCTCGTAAACTATGCATATAAATTTGAGTCTATTCAATTGTATTAATGGATTTCACTTAAATGCAATACCGAACCACCAAGTAATATCAGCGCTTACCTCGAAGTCAAGTGATAGAATCATTTTATTAAGAGCGTATGTACTGATATATTAAGCTTTTCGTAATGATCAAAACTAGAGAAAAATCCATTAGAAATACACAGTTCAGAACTCTGAGCACGCTAAATTTTCTTTGAACAAGGTAACAGCACATTCCGTGTTGTTTCTTTCTTTCTTTTATCAAAAGCAAATTCCACGTCTCAATGATGAGTATTTCAACTAGCGAGGGATACATGCCTCTTTACAAAGTGGTCATCAATGTATCTGAAGAAATTTTTCAGCAATAAAGCATTTGAATTCTTCGTTTTTTTTTTTCTCCACATTTAAGTTGTTTTTTATTCATCGTTGTAAAAATAGCACCGTTCAAACAGTCCTTTAACCTAACCACTAGACTTCTATATCCCAAAACTCCCAAAAAGTGGGAATTATACTGAACTCCGTAAAACCAGTGAAGATGGGCGAGGATGGGCCGTCCAAGTATCTAAATGTATCCCAAGTGAGTTACCCAGCAAAATCTCCCACCTCATGTAGATCTACTCCTATCGAATAGGAAGCTCTCTTAACATTATTCAGCACTTACAGTATCCGCTTTACGAAAATAAATAGTTGGTAAGCAGTACTATGAGGAACATTACGCATTTTCAGTCCGCGTTTCTACAGGGTTACCATGCTGTACAAGGATAACGATAGGGATAAGGATCGTTACAATTTTGTAACCAAGAAATGAACGCAGAGTTAATCCCACTTCTTGTAAATGAAAGCGTATCCGTAATTTCCTGGTGTGGAAAAATCAAAGATATCGTTCTAAGAACGCACACTATTAGAAGTCGCCAATCAAAATAAAGTGTACAAGACACCTTGAAATAGACAAAGAATGGATATGGAATGTATTCAACCGAAGTAGAAAATGATCCAATGCCCAAGTTTATAAGAACGCGAGATAAACATCTCTATACAAAGCATTCACAGGACTGAAAATCTAAAATGCGGTTAGCTATTCTACATATCCAATAAGAACAATTCCACTATTCCTAAAGTCTACAACAGACGAACACCGATGATCTGTTTATATCTCCCTAAGTAAAACCTTAAAAGCAAGGAAAGTTCACAACGTGCTGTCATTACGTATTCAACATTTCGATAAACAACTAGTGAATGAACGGAAGTCATGCGTCATCGCTGTTATAACAATAATTAAAGAACAGCTCTATGTCTAGGCATAATCTTACATGAAACGAATTCAACACTTAGGTTAACAATTAGTTAATGAACAGAAGTCAAGCGTCTTTGTTGTTATAATAATAATTAAAGAATAGCTCTATGTCTAGTCATAATCTTACAGGAAACGAATTCAACACTTAGGTTAACAATTAGTTAATGAACAGAAGTCAAGCGTCTTTGTAGTTATAATAATAATTAAAGAACAGCTCTATGTCTAGTCATAATCTTACAGGAAACGAATTCAACACTTAGGTTAACAATTAGTTAATGAACAGAAGTCAAGCGTCTTTGTAGTTATAATAATAATTAAAGAACAGCTCTATGTCTAGTCATAATCTTACAGGAAACGAATTCAACACTTAGGTTAACAATTAGTTAATGAACAGAAGTCAAGCGTCTTTGTAGTTATAATAATAATTAAAGAATAGCTCTATGTCTAGTCATAATCTTACAGGAAACGAATTCAACACTTAGGTTAACAATTAGTTAATGAACAGAAGTCAGAAATCATTACTACTATAATATTAATTAACCAGCAGCTATGTTAAATCTTAGTCTTAGACTAAATCTATTCAATCTTTAGATAAACAGTTAGTAAAAAAAAACAAAAGTCATGAGTTACCGTTAGAATGCTAACTAAAGAATAGACATATCACATCTAAAGAACAGATATATCACATCCTAAACCAAATCAATTCAACAATCGAGTAAACAGTTAGTAAATGAACAGAAGTCACGCGTCTTTACTGTTAGAATATTAAATAAAGAACAAATACCAAATCTTAGTAGTAAATAAACCCTAAAAGTAAGTTGGATCACAGTTAGTTCAGTTAGGAAAGTAACAGTGATATAAGATTCCAATGAAGTGCAACCGTAGAGGAAAAAGCAAGAACAAAGGTGAATACTAAACTACTAAAACAAAAACGAATTAGATGTGCATCGAGAAGAATGATGAGGAGGGTTAATGAGAATGAAAGAATTTATGAGAAGGGAAAGGAAACAAAAAAAAACAATCATTAGTTCGTTAATCATTTGAGAAGGGCCGAAACTACAGCTCCTATGTTGAGATTGCGAAGATCGGGATATGTTTGACCACAACCAACAAAGACAATTGGTTGACCGGTTATGTACGCCATGGATACAGCAGCACCAACCTTGTCATCGATAGTGTCAAACTTTGTTAAAACTATGCCATCTATTAAACGAGGAGTTGCTCCAGGAGTAGCATTATCAGCAAGAGCCTTCAATTATACATATCGACAATAAGAATAGAGTGAATCAAATTCCTTGAGTTTCCGTTAACAGGCACACACAACACTATACTCAAAGTAATAACACTCAAGTCAGCAAAAAGAAAAGCGTAGTACCTAGAGCAGATACAATAGTAGAGTATACCTCACCTGATTAAATTTCACGAGTTGATCAACTGCTTCGTTACCGACCAAAGCTTCTCCGACAAATAAAACCAGGTCAGGATCATTGACTCTTATGATCTTTGCTAATTCCCTCATCAAAGGCTCATTATCTTGCATACGTCCAGCAGTGTCGACAAGCACTACGTCGATTCCACGTTCTTCAGCTATTCCAATCGCAGCAGCAGCTAAGCTGGCAGAATCTTTTCCGTATCCTTGTTCAAACAGCTGCATATAAAGTGATCGCGAGAACGTAAGACCATATAAATCGAAGAAAATAAAGGTGAGTTGATCACAAATATCACTCGGATAAAGTGCCTCCTAACGGTTTACCGCCTCATCGTGGCTGGGAGTTGTTCCTGTGTGTTGGACTGCGATGGTGATTCATTCTCCCGGCAGGGTCTCCCAAGCTGAGGAGTCCGCCGTTTCCACCAGGAAACCCAGCTAAGAGTGCTAAGAGTAAACCAACACCAGGATCCACTACCGTCTTGGTATCAAACTAGTCGCATGATGGCAAATCTCCTTCTGATCCACAAGGGCAACGATTGTTCTGTGGTGGTGACGATCTGAGGCAGACTTTGGTCTGGCTGACCTAGGGACTCTAAGGAACCACAACGGCTACATCAGAAAACTCCAACAAAATGGAGATTATGCTGGGGCCGGCACAACCAGTGAGGATGGGCCATCCAAGCATCCAAGTATTCAGGCAAATTGAGCTAATGTTATAGGTGAGTTCAAAGAGATGTTATAGTGGATTGCGATTCAGATTTTTGCACAGTAAAAAAAACATTGGAATCTAGGAATTAAAAACATAGAACACAATGATAAGAAAGAGAGCCTAATACTAGCTAGTACAAACCTGCACCGAGTTCGGATGGAGAGCGTTGAGATGCTTTGTGTGAGTCCGCAACTGTTCTACAGCTCCTGCGCGAAATGTGTCACCAGCAACTATCAAAACTCGGTGATCGTTCTCGTTTAACCAAAACGTTACCTGAGAAAACAAAAATCAAGAAACAATTCCATTCTCGAGAAAGAAAAAAAGAAATATGAAAACCTTAGCCAAGTTAGTGCTTTTCCCAACACCGTTGACGCCACAGAAAACTATGACATATGGGCGACCTTCGCGCTTCGCTTCAACGATGTCACGGAGAATATCCACACGACGCTTAGGAGTAAGCAACTGGAATAGTGAAACAGAATAACACAGTATGTGGAAAACATTTATTGTTTATCAAAGTATAAAAAAGACCACAGCACTACCACTGAAGAGTAATAAAAGTTAAGACGTAAACATGTAAGACCTGAGTGAGGGATTCCCTAACAGCTTCCTTTACTTCGGTGCTGATGCGGCTGAATGTACTTACAACTTTGCCTTCCAGTTTACGGCCTATAGATTGGCAGATCTTGTCTGCTGGCTCGGCAGCCACGTTTTTCAAAATAAGATTCTCTCGCATTTTGTCCAGTATGGGTTCAATGTCTTTAGCGGTAATCTTCTTATTACCCACTAAATTCTTGAATGCACCAAACCAACCACTGCTTCTCTTTGTTGCAACAATTCTTAAACAACGGAATTCTTGATTCTCAATCTCAATTCGGGACGAAATTATCTAAAAGGATGACAGCAAGTACGCATGCCAGATTTTCAATGTGAAGTATTACATTCACACATGAACCTCTAATGACACTTAAAACGTAAATGTTTAAAAAGCCTGCTTCAGTGATTTAACCAGACGAGACCAATGAAAGAACGGACTTTCCTGAACGACAATAAAAAAGTCCATAACTTACTCTTCGTCCTCATCACATTCTTCATCAGAAAATCCCTGCAACTGTGCTGAACGTCCAACAAACTTGCGCTGAAACCGAAATGTTTAGTAACTCACAATGTTAACTTTTCGATCTACTGCATATCACTATTTTTCAAGGCAGGGGCATTTTAGGTGATACAAGCATCAATGATGATGAGATATTGCAAAACTCTGGACGGCAGGTGTATGCCGTACGAACGAAAGAGCCGCATGGTGCGGTGGTGAACGAGTTAGCACGCGGCAAGAGTAATAGCGCACTCTTTCCCCACCGCAGACACCTGCGCTCGGGAATTTTGTAAATATCTCACCATGACTGTGGTTGTTTAGCAACTATTAGAAGAGCAGAAAACACAAGTTGAAAGCAATATCATATCATAAAAATAAACTTCCAGGAGACAAATCAAGATAAGTGGAACAAACTGACCTGCTCACATACAAATGCGAGGTCTTCATCGTCATGAATATCATCTTCCGTCTAAATTATCAATTCCTACATTGAGAATGAATAAATCCCAAGACTAGAAATAACATAAAGTGAAACGAAACCTTCTCCTTATCGCCGGAATAGTCGAGATTTGCAACACTTTTCACATCTCCAGACAACTCCCACACACGAGCTTGCTTACCTTTCTTCTTTGTGTCCGCTTCTGTAGTCCTACAAATATAATAGTCTGAATAATAAACTACAATACTGATGACAATGTCCGCCTTTCAAACCTAATCGATAACCTAGTGACTTCACCGACATAAGAACCATCACAAAGCTATCCACTTAACCAACGCTGGCAAAACCGTGTGAGCCAGATATGAACTACCAAATATGGTTGCCAATGAATTAATAGCAGTATGTCAAAATAAAGCAAGGTGTGTTGCGTAAGGATCGGAGGTGCTCTGCAATACGCATGGGATCGCTCCCCGCGCCCAAGATCACCAAGCCTTCCATCCCCGCGGTCGGCAAATTGGTACCAGACTTGTATGGGAGGATAGCAGCAGTGGCTCGATACAACGGGAGGCCACCGCAGGTCACTATAAAGGCCAAATGTGCATGCAATCTCCTTCAACAACGATGCTTAATGAAATCGAATGCATGGCGCATCCCTCTGGGATAGATCAACGTCAATAGCTTTATCCTTTTTTATGTTAAAACAAAATTAAAACTTCACATCAAAAAAGTCTATGCGAACAACAAGAACAATCTACAACTAGAATAACAGCTTCATCGAGTTCCTATGAAAGCAAACACACTTCACCGGTGGCTTCTTCGTATTTATCTTCCGCATCAGGATTTCTTTACGCTTAGAAATCTGGTCCATCGGCGATTCCGGCATGGAGCCCACATCACTACTCGAATCCGTTGAACTGACGATGGCTTCATCCAAAGCAGCTCTTTTAGAACGACTTTCCCTTTTCTTCACTTTCTTTTCCTCTCCTGGACGGCTAATAATGATCGACTCAATGGTCTTCTGCGATTTTACACTCTCCTACAAAATACACGCTGTACTTCTAGACAGAAATTAGAAAGTAATGAAGTGGAAAAACGAGACATAAAATAGAAGACGAAAAGAAAGACAGATCAAACCTAAATAAAGAGGTAAAGTGTAATGAAAACTAACTTGAAATGATCTGGGCTTTTTATGTACACCTGCGCATTTCACGTCCAACTTAAATAATTCATTGCGAATCCTAAAATTCACAAAAAAAGTCGTTGATGCAAATATATTCAGTGTTTGTATCAATGGAGCTTAGGGCCTTGAGCACAAATCGGCAACAGCGAATGTGAATTCAAACCAAAAAGAAGACAGAAATGGTCCTGTTTACTAATTGAATCGTATACCCACTGAATTTCATTAACAGCCATAGATCTGTACAATAGCACCTACAATCTGACTTTGTTCCTCAAGCTCCTATTCTCTTTGCTAGTTAAAGCCTTATTTTTAACCACGTCTAGAACTGTTATCAGAGAAAATCTGGGAATTATGGGAAGAATTCGAACTCCTCCAAACCCAAACAAAACAAATATGAATGCCTACCCCATCAAGATTTCATAGTACGAGTTTTTCATGATGAAAATAAAGCAGAAAAACCACTAAATTTCAAGATAAATCACCAACGAACCTTAAAAATTCGGAATCAAAATGGCGAAATGTTTCTTTTCCATGATGATATAATATCTGGAAAGTAGATTTGAATCATACTATAGAACCATGTAAAACCAAACCTAAGCTAAACGAACAAGACTAAAAGAAACATACCTGTTTGTTGAGAAGCACATTCTTATACATGTCGCGGAATTTTTGATGCACATCAGACAATAATTTATCCGTATAAGATAACTGTATAGCTGACTGGTAAATAACCTGGAAAGTAATAAAAAGGATAAAGCTCTTGGCGTTGAGCAATCCCCGATGGATGCGCCATGCATTTCTTCTCGACTTCATTAAGCATTGCCGACCCCGGAGGAATGGAAAGCATGGTGGGTCAGGGGCGCAGGAATCGATCCCATGTGTATTACAGGGCGCCTCCGATCACTGCGGTACACGCGGCAAAAAGTTGAAAAAAAGTAGCCAAAAGTAATGTGATGGCAAAAACATTATAACAGATCAGTGACTATTGAAGAGCCATAACATCTGTCAAAGATATCAACAGGAATGCCCACCACGAATACCAATTCGAATTCATTGTCAAGTTTAAAACGGACTGTGACGTCATTGTACTTGTACTGAGTTACAGCACGTTCCTAAACAAAGACGCTCTATTGATTGCAAAGAAAATCAGGCGAACCATAGTCACACCTGAATGAGTACATCTTTGACGAACGCATTGATCGTGTCCACAAAGCAGCCAGCTCCTTCCTAAGGACATAAAAAGGCCGAAAAATAACTGAGCATAGCTATATCGAAGAAAAAAAAACACGTACTCGTAAGAATTCGAAAAAAAAATGGAAAAGGAAACGAACCTGAAAAGCCCATAATCCGAAGCCTCCTTTCGTGAAGATGGCAAAGAGTTCGATCATACGCAATCTTGAAAGTCTTGTAAGAGTTATTATGCAAACATCACAAGTCACATAGCACATGTAACACGATCTAATTCGCCAGAAAACCAGAAAGCTTCATGGGTAACCAGAAATCTGGAAGACACCAATACGACTCATACAAATCGTGAATGATGTGACACGCGTCGTCAATTAGTCATACGCACATTTGCGAACATATCCACACGCACATTTGCAGACATATCGTTTCACGCGCTAGACTTCCACCGCTCCGCCTTACTGGAGTAAACGTGTTACGGTCGATTTAGGAATTAAGTGGACAAATTTATCTTAATTTTTGTTTTGCTTCATGTACAAATGTCCTTGAAGTTACTACCTAACGTTCAACCCATCAGAGCCGAAACTGGCCGATTTTCTGTTATTTTCTTCGGCATCCCCTTCCTCACCACTTCACAACTTGCTTCTATGTGTGGTTTGCGATGTAGAGTGAGAAGACGACGTAGTGACTTCTCAAGTGTTACAAAAATCCGGCTAAATTCTTCACAATCTAGCTAAACTCCACTCTTAGCGCCGTGAAAGATGAATTACGAGTTCGAACTACTTGTAGCATAGCCTCATTCCTAAGAGAAAAGCAGTTTTCTGCAAAATTATGACGATAAAAAGTCTGGTTGCGAACTTTTCCATCACAAAAATTTCATGAGATGAGCACTTAAGCAGTGAAAAGCTACTGAGAATAATGGATTCTGATGTTCATCTGCTCACCGACTGAATATATTCATCAACGATGTATAGATGACAATACGACAGAGAATTTAGAATGATTATGAAATGAAAAGGCTGCGTGTAGCGCCGTGGGTTAGTGGTACTGCGCAATACGCGCTCGTTATCGATGATTCGATCGTTCGATGCCGCCCCCCGAGTTCATCGACCTCACCATCTCTCTCCGGGGTCGGCAAATCGGTACCAGAGTTGCCTGCGAGGATAGCAGAGCTGACTTTGTACATAGATAGGCTTTCATAACTCATTGTATAGACCAGAAAATGATTCAGTTACCTCTAATAATACTTAATGATGTCCTATCTATGGCGCATCCCACAAGGGTTTGATCAATCCCAAGAGCTTTATGCTTTATCCTTTTACAAACTGAATCCAACTCAAAGTGTCCACAATCCTTCAACCGTCGGCCACAGTTGAAATCGACAACCTCGTGGCGATATAATGATGATTGGTAGGGATTCCATTACAGTCCTTCATTCACTTTTGTTTGTGCGTCTACCGCTAAGTCTATCATTATTCTTCATTTACATAGATAATTACCCTCATTTCTATCCCATAAAACATGTAGCTGGACGGTTACGGTCTCTACCTTTCTAATCAGCCCCAGAAGTTTAGTGGTGTTTACCTTGTGAAACCAGTTCTGTTCGTAAAGATCACGGAGGTTTCATCCTACTTGAATTTTTAGTACATTACTCTAGTGTCATCAACGTCACTTACTGCCACCACCAAGGTCACGTGAAACGGTAAAAACACATGATCTGATGAAAATTTGTTTTTAGTATCGACAGAGTCGTAAAACGGAGACAGAGGTCGACCTTGCTCTTCATTTCTACTGAACTTTAATCAGCGGAGATTCTTTTTACATCAAAGTACACAGAGCAGTTCATCTCATCTGCTGGGGCAAAATGGGAATTTCAGATTTCCTGAGGACATATCTCAATTTTGACATTTGAAATTTACAGCATTTTGATGTCCTGATAGCATTAAAGTCCTCGAACCAACGTCCCACCACAGCTCTGTCCAGTTTGTCTTCGTACCCACGCCATTTCTGATCCCATTCGGAAGTGATGTGATTCGAAATAACTGCTCTATGAAACGATTTCGAGCAAACTACCCTATTCATAGGAATTTGTAATCGCCTCTATCGCCGCAATTCAGTGTAATTGTCACGGAATTCGTAATGTTTTTTCGGAGAATGTTCGTGAACAGATGTTTACCTCGCTGCAACTCAGTCCGGTTTTTATATCGATCGGACGCTAGCGCCTCTTAAATAATGTGAACGAGAACTTTTTTCTATTTTTCATTTTCTCATTTCTGTTCCACATCATCGTGAGTTATCGACAAGAGCAGTCTTCATTTGATGTGCTTAACTTCAGTAAAGACTGCTTGTTCTAAAATTCCATAGACCCTGATATATCTCTAGATGTGGAATTCGTACCGAAACTTCCATCTACAGTAGGTTGAACGTCACATACTGCCACCTACGTGACTTAACTACCGTCACGAATCTTAGTGGTATCGATATCATTGTCAGTAGCGATGATAAAACGAGGAGCAGTTTGTTAACGTTTCGTAAAATGAGTCACCCACCAACTACAGTGTTCGATTGTCGACACCTGATTTCTTCTACGATTTCTTCCATGATTTCTTTCTTCCACGATTTCTTACATTCGATGAATCCATTCAATCTTAGCAATCAACGTACCTCGTGTAAGGAAATTTCTCCACATTGTTTTTTTTCATAGGCTTACATCTTTATCATCAGTGACGTCATGTGACGTGCTCAATATCTGTTTTAATAACATGTTTTAGCACTCCTTTATCCAATAGATATTTTTAAGTATGAGCTTAAATCTGTGAAAATCTTTCTAAATCATCTTTTTTTTTCTTGCAAACTCATAGAAAAGTTGGACTCTTCTGCTCCTTCCCATTTTTGAAGAGCATTTAAAATAGTGGTTTATAGTTATCGGGAATCTTTCGATTTTTTTGCCTCGAATCTGAGATATTCCCACTAGGGAGAAATTTTTCTTTTTTAAGATCTCAATTCTTAGTAAAGGCTTTACCAGTCCTGATTGTAAGGGTTCGATTTTTGTCCTGTTCTAAGCTTGCAGTATGTCCCATAAGTCGTGCATTTCAGCCGTTTCGGTTGTTTTTGTGTAGAAAAACTCTGTTATTGTTTTTTATTGTTCTAATGTTACTCGCAGTAGTCTATCCGTTAAGTAATATTTAGCATATTGTGCCAAATTCCAACAGCCAGTAGGTGCACGGAACATTGGTTCATTTCCGTATATCTGGATTCTGGTATGGAATAAGGTCTAGGCTGTTTCGAAAGATAACCCGATTATACCCGCTCAATTAGCTTTGAGATGCCTATGTTGCTATTCAGTTCAGTTGTTGTTCTGATCGAAGGACTTTATTAGTCATTACTTCGAACTATGAAAAAAATGACAGAGGTTTGTAATGTTTGCGATGATTCATTGGAATACTATCCATGAATCAATCGTTTTCGTCGGAGTACATTTCATCTTATCCAGAAAGTTGCGAACTACATTTAAATTATCCTTAGCGCACTTATACGCTCTAGTAAGCTTAACGATCCTCTTCTCTTGGGAATCCATCAATGTCGTCAGTTCGAGTTCTGTTGCAAAAAGTTTCTCTCTTCTTCTTCTTCTTCTTCTTCTTCTTAAGCTGTTTTATAAACTTTCATCAGTCAAATAACAAACAATGTCAGACTAGAAAGAAAAAAACTTCAGCAAAAACAACTCGCCGTATGCATTGGATACAATACATTCCCTGCAAGAGCAGTAGCCGCTTTCAGATTTAAAAGAACATAGCTCAGCTTATGTTACGTTTTACTAGATGGAATAAAAAGTCATTAGAATGTAGAGATCTTTGCCTACAAGATACCGGTAATCATATTCTATAGAGGTGAAATTTCGGTTTTTTTCTGGCTCTACGAAGCATATTTCTTCCAGTTCATTGCCCTAGGGCTCATATTACTAGCACGATTGCAATTGAATAAGCGAGATTTCGTCCAGAAGGGCACGATTGTGTTTCAGATGTATCGCTTATGTTTGCAGTTACTGCTCATCCATTGGAAATGTCAGCAACTTAGATTATTGTTAGCGATTTTTGATAGTTCTCGTTTCAAGACATGGTGATATAAATTGGAAGTATACTGTATTCAAACCGTGTGCGCTTGGAGCGGTAGAACAAACTCTCTTTCATAACGCCGGCTGTTTTATCCTTTATATGTGTGCAGCACAGTCTTTTCTTTGTATTCTACCCTTCATCTCAAATGATGTAAGTGTAGCTATAAAACGCTGCTTAAGAAGGGCGGGTCTTGAGGATTCGGTAAACGTAGCTGAAATACCACCGAGTACTCTTAGGCGCCAGCTAGTTCGTAAGCGCCCTATATGACCGTCTATGTGCAACGCAAAATTGCATAGTTTGCCCTAATGGTAGAGACGGTGATTGAATGAGCTCGGGTACATTCTATCTGAACTCCTGTAAGGCGTGCGGAGACGAATATATTGGCGAAGCGGGTAGACCACTCTGTGTCCGCATAAAAGAACATCTAGTCGGTAAACGGAAACCAAATGCCCCACTAGGCACGCATAGGACCCAGAGACATAACGCGGAGGACTTTGAAGTACAGGTTACGATCCTCGCACGGGAATCGCGAACACAAGCGCGCAAAACTCTCGAGGCGTTCTGGATTAATTCCAGAAATCCGAAAATGAACCGCAGGGAAGAACGCCTCATTATCACGCTTGATATTGGGCAGCATATAAGCCTGTCATTCTGATGGGATAGGCACATTACGCTTCCATGTGAATTCTGTGCGGTTGGTCTCCACGCGACGTACTCAGTGGAAGACTCATAGAAAGCGGTGAGTGTGCAAAGAAGCTATTTTGTGTTCATTGTGATTGAAATCCAGGTTTATCGTTTTCTCTGTTTGGCTATGGAGGTGTTTGGCCGAATAGATTGCTGTCAACTTGACTTTTCGAGGCTCTGAGGAAGGCGAGATCCGCCGAAACGTCAGCTTGTTCGTGAATAAAGAATAAAAATAACACCTCGTGTTTGCTCAACAAGAATACGAAGAATTTCTTTTCCTTGCGTTAAGTCCTTAATTCCACATATGCTTCACTTACCAAGAATTTATCAGTATTTGCCGAGCCAATATCAGGGTAATGAATGTCGAGATCACCGCATTCCGTAGCGTATTCGCAGTCATCTGAACCAAGCGGTAACGATCATCGCCTTGATAAATGTGTGTAACACGTGCTACCACATTTCGTGTTCTGGTTCAGGTTTGCATTCGCTGAAGTAGCGCATGGGAATTTATCGTATGCATTAATTTCTGGAACTGGTTTATTGATAGGTGATTGTTTCGATCTTCGTTGACGATTGTGTTAATGCTGTGAATTCGTCAAATTCGGAATGAGTGAGTGTATGGTTCTGTCGGCTCGGAGGCGGGCATCGTCCCGGCATTCGCGTGTTGGTGACTAGCGCCTGACTACAGAGCAATCTATTGATGAATTCATGCCACTGTGGTTTTTCCTAATATATTTTTTACTTGTTTCGTCCTTTAAAACTGTTATCTTTATCAATCGAAAAGTGTTCTGCACCCATTACACCCAGAACAGTCCTCATTCACCGTATTATCCTTGTAATAGTTTAACTTCATGAGAGCTCCGAACTTGGCTGTCGCTTCTTTGCTACATATTGTAATTATGTGTATCGATGTTTAATATTCTGTATGGTTTTATGAATTCTTTCCACGGTATTTCGCTTGGAACTTCCCTATGGAGGTAGTGTTATCAGCATTCCACAATAACTTGTCATTTGTTCTCTTTACAGATTACTTCTCATTCATGTTTGGTTTTGGTATTCATGACTGGCTAAGTCATCCTTCATCCAGTTCACGATGTTCTTGCAGTCTCAATACTAAGGTGAGGTATTACCGAACTATCGTTAATCTCTTGGTTACCGAACTATAAAAAAATATCTTGAGAAATTTATGCTTTTCGTGACAACGAATTTAAGCTTGAAGTTCGCAATGACTTGTGTATGTGAAGTGTCTAGCAAGTAATTTTTTTGTTTTTTAAGAACAGAGTGTGTAGTACAGTTGTTAGAGGTCCACTATAATGCGCACGTGGTCTTTGGTTGAACTTAGTGCTCTTGTTAGTGCCGTTGTTAACCAAGCTCCTCATCCTTAATTAGTCGAAAAATCGATACTTCTGGGAGCATATAAAGCACTGAGTCGATACATCAATAGGCCACCGCAAGTAATTGTATAGGCCAGATATGCATTCATTCTCATCCACGATCCTTAATGGAGTCCAATGCATGGTACATGCATGAGGGATTAATCGACGGCGAACACTTTATCCTTTATCTCTTTGTGATAAAAGAAGTTATTAACGGTTCATTAGCTCACGAGAGATGGAAAATTCGATTAGTACTGAGAAGATGCCCGGACAAGCAACAATGTTCGAAGATATGGCCTCTTGTTACATAGCAATGTTAAGCACACCTATTTAATTCTAAGGAAAGGTAAATACTGGTGTAGAGATGTATGATATGGTGATTCAGTCTAAAAAGGGAAGGTCAAGCTATCCTTGTTTGAACATGACAGTGCTGAGATGTTTGTTACGATATTATGAAATGGGCTTTTATAGCGCAGTGGCCAGAGGTACCCTGCAATCCACATGGGATCGATCCCGCGCCGCAGGCTCACCAAGCCCTCCATTCCTCCAGGGTCGGCAGATTGGTACCAGATTTGTCTCAAAGGATACCAACACTGATTCGATATATCGTTAGGCCACAACAAGTCATTGAATGGGCCAGATATACGTTCCATAACATCTAGCGATGCTGATGAAGTGGAATGTATGGCGCATTCCTCAGGCATTGATCAAAACCGTGAGCTTTATCCTTCTTTTTTAAGCTGCAAAAATACCTCCAAATTCCAACAACAATGTATTTGTTTGATGCAACATAATGACACAGTAAATAGCGATATACACATAATTGATATCCATAGAACTATAGAGGAAAGTCTATCCTACAATTATGGCTTTTCACAATCCCTCACGTCATCTAATTATTAAAAAAATGTTCTTTGTTGGCAAAAAACCAGAACTTCCGCAGCAGACGACAAATCGCTCGTATTCCACTTGGCCAACTACCTTTATTATGTAGTTACTGACCCTAGGAGACCATGACATTCTCTTAAAGTCTACTCCGTTCTTCGTCTCGTCCATCTGTGGTTAACCTTTTTTCATTGCATGGCTGATTGGCTTCTTACTTTCTCGATATATATATATATATATATATATATATATATATATATATATGTATATACATGTATATCTACACGTATTTATATACATATGTGTATAACTTTATGTATAATGCATATATGTATTATTTTGTTCGAGAATAGTTTTTTAATTTCATTTTTTGTTGTCTGTGTCCTTACAAAAATTATTTCTCTTAAGTTATACTGTAATATATCGATGCAAAGCTTATTTTATGCACTTTTGCTTTATGTAATTGAATTATAACATAACTTGCATTTTTCGCAAGTTTTAAAAGTTAGAATTTCATGTATCAAAACAGCAGAGCAAACAGCTCAAAACATTAATAGGGTACTAGCCTGTGGAAGTGTTAATGAACGCACAACGCAGCGGTAGTTTTAAAATTTTCATCGTAACGAAGTCAAAATTAAGGATGAGGATGACATGTGGACGTCTCTCTACCATTGACGACGGTGACAAGAATGCTTCAATGGAAAATACATGCAGAATACATGAATGCAAATACATGCATACTTGACACTTGACGCTTGAATGGCCCATTCTCACTGCTTGTGCAGGCCCCAGCATAATCTCCATTTTTCCGAGATTTGCTGGTTAAGCCACTGTGGTTCCCTGGAATCTCGACATCAGCCTGGTCAAAGTCTGCCCCCAGGTTTTCACCACCACAGGCAGTCGCAGCTCTTGTGGATCAGAGTGAGATTTGCCACCATGCGACTTTAATACCAGGAAGGTGGTGAATCCTGGTATTAGTTTACTCTTAGCTAGGCTTCCTGATGGAAACGCCGGACTCCTTCTCAGCTTGGGAGACACTGCCAGGGAGACGAGTCCCCTCTCCACTGTACATCGCAGTCCGACAGCCAGGAACACACACCTCCCAGCCACGATGAGGCGGTAAACCGTTGGGAGGAATACATGCACGACTGTTCGAAAAATTGCAGAAGAGCTCGGTGTAAGCACCTCAGCTGTTTTGGAGCATCTACAGAAATTTGGAATGTTTTGAAAGCTTGATAAATGGATGCCTTACGAATTCGATGATTATTCTCCACGATAAGGGACAACCGCACGCTGCCACCAGCGACGCTATAACGGTGGAAAGAGCTGGACTACCAAATTCTTTCTACTGCACCATAGTTGTCAGACCTGTCGCTTTCATTGGCTACCATTTCTTCAGATATCTCGATAAACTCGTCTGCAACAAGTGTCTGGACTTAGTTGAACTTCTTCAGCATCATCTCTTCATCGTTGGTAGGTAATTCTCCAAAATACCAGGAAGTTGTCGGCAATGCTAAGCTTTGAAAGGAATTTCACATTAATGCATATGCCTTTTGGAAGTCGCCGTTTGGACGGACAGCTTCCTCAATGAGGATGAATAAGGAGTGGATAGAAGAAGTGGTATTTTCTCTGGATTATTCCACTCGTTCATTAGCTGATGAACCATGGTAGAATAGCCTTGATATTAGAACAAAATGAAATGCAAAAGGAAAACAGTCGATGGTGATTTATGCTATCAAATATTGCCTAGCTTTTATGTGCATACAACTGTAAACAGTAATGTATTCGCATAGGCATTTGGGTAGAACACGGAGAAAAGCTAGACAATCTTTTAAATAAAGAATATTAATATGTTCAGGTTCGGTAGACAAATGCAGGCATGGCAGGTGAATGTACGTTTTAAGTGATCTTCTTTGGCATTTTCGATTTGCTTGCTTTACAACTGATCTTACTCTGTTAAGTTTTTTGTTAATTGCCTATTATAATTCTTAGCGGCAGGTTATTATCTGTGATATGGTGACCTGCCGTGAAAAATTGTAATAGGCAGTAAATAAAAAAGGTTAAGCTTGTGATTATAACTATAGCCTCAGCTTAACTGGGCTCATTGCCGATTTGGGCTCCTGAGATCAATCCCATTGACGGGTGATGGGTGATAGCACTGACCGATAGAACTAACTGAGAGAGAGGCGAAACGAAGGTCTCGCACGGTGTTCTGGTGAGTGCGTTATCCCGCGAAAAGGGTAGTAGTGCGTTCGTTCCTCACTGCAGACACCTGCGGTCCTGGGTTTTGCATATATCTCATATGCATATATCATTGTGGCTGATCTTATTGTGTTCAGTTTCGTTTAAATTTGAGCGATTTGAGATAGTTTGGCAAAAATAGGAAGACAGAGTTACCAAGATCAGTTACTCTTCGATGATTTATTGTTGTACTTATGCTGTTGTCATAAATTTTCTATAACTCTTGTAGGAGAGATAAGACCTATAATATCTTATTGATTATTCTTAGGCAATATTCCTATGCGTTCATGGGTGGAGAAATTTCTTAAAGTTCTTAATTAATTTTTTTTCCTTTTTCATTGATTCTATTACATTCCTAGGAAGAAAATTGCAATGCTGTCTGATTTCCCTACACTTTCTTCGTCATGGTAAATGGATTTTTTTATTCTTTGGAAGACCTTTCCTTTTTCAGAAAACGATACTAGCAGTGACATCATTCGTGTTCCTAACGCTTCTTGGATTTCTTCAATACCTTATTATCGAGAAATTTGCCATATTCACTCCAACGCTTGGTAAATTTTATTTTTATGATCCAGTTGTTTTTTGCTTTCGAAAGCAATCATTAGTCTCAATTAAGATAAGACAATTTGTTGTAAGCATTAGCGTAAAACAAGGAAGGGGGCGCATGTGGCGCAGTGGTCCTAGGCGCCCTGCAACACACACGTGGAATCGGTCTCTGCCTACATGACCCACCAAAGCTTCCATCACTCCGGGGTCGGCAAATTGATACCAGACTTGTCCGGGAGGATAGCAGCACTACATCGGTAGACCACCGATCACCTCCAAACAATGCTTAATGAAGTCGAATGCACGGCTCATCCCTCAGGGATCAACACCGAGAGCTTTATCCTTTTACTCTTTATTAGTGCAAAATTAAGGTTTTCGATGCCATTACTTCAATGATTAGTATTAGTAGAAATGTCACTGTCATAAAATTTTCCATGAAACTTCAAATGGTTACCGTATTTCACTTAAATTTTAATTTTTGCATTTCTGCAACATCGAAAATGGATCATTTTCGTATCTAGAGGGCAGAAGAACCTTATAGAAATGGCAGCCTTACTTTGCCGCTCTAGGTTTTCCCATTCGAATTCTTTGCTTTTCTTACAAAGTATTTTGTGGTCTTAACATTTATTTGTCCTTACAGCAGGTATTGGAGTATTTTTTGAAAAAGAACAAATTCAGATTTACAGCTGAGTAACGTATATATCGATCTTAAGAACCGTAAACTTTATGCATTATTAATGGGAAAGCGTGTTCTCTATTTATTTCAAAAAGTAGAAAAAAGAAATATCGTAAGACGGAAAGCAAATGAGAGTTAGAGACCTGTTGAGATTCGATATTCATTTGTATTGTATAAAAGTGATGGGTACATTTATTCTATTCTTTCATTAATAAGCTAACAAGAGGTTGATAAATAACTTTATTTTCTTAACGTTTCGACGACTACGTCTTCGTCAGAGATTGATTCGAGTCGATGCCTACAGTACCCATCCCGACTCGGGTCATCGGCTCTGTGGATGGCGAACGCGTCGAAAGTTTAGGCGAATAAAGTTGTTCATAGTCCTCGTGTTAGCTTATCAGCGAAAGAATACATGTTGACTAGTCATACCGTGGTTAAAGGAGAGTCGTTTTTTGAAATTATGAAGACACTTTTAAGTGCACAATAAACTTGTTCTATGATGTTACGTTTATTATGAACGCCTTTAATATTTAGCGATGAAGATGGTTTTTCTATAATTGACGATAATTTCTCGATCATGAAGGGGATTTTAAGAGTGCAGAACTGCTTAGGTTTTTACAAGACACTTTATCGCATTAGTTCCATATATAAGTTTCTTATTCTGGCCTTTCAGATGGAAAATATGTTCAGATTGAGGATTTTGAGAATGCTGGGAATGGAAGTTAAGCTTTCAAAATTTCCAACATAGCTAGAGCAGCTGCAAACGTAACTAGCATGTTGTTTTAGAAAGCAGTAACTTGTAATGGTCTTATAGGTCATGCGATTTTATTTCTATGTGAAATAGCGTCATTCATTCTCTTCATTCCTGCGTTGTTTAAAGAAAAGAGCACATTGATGTTACCATTCGTCATTACACAGGTTAGTCCGAATTTTGTAAGGTGTGAAATAAGAGAGATGGTTCAAACTTACTACTTTTATTTTTCATACAATCTTGACTTAAATTTCTTCTGTAGTGCTGTGAATTCTTGTCGATTTTTACAAGGATACAAGATTTAGGAACAGTTGGATAAGCTTTTTCGTTAGTTTGTTCAAAATGATGTATTATATGATTTCTTTTTAGCTTAAAGATATCGAACACATACGTGATCGTACGCATTGATTTAAATGCGTATTCCTTCAGGGTGTTTATCTTGTTGCAAGCAGTCTGCTTGCTATACTTTTTGCTCTCATTCGATAGCTTATCCAACCTAAATGATGATTTTTAAGCTGTTCTGTTCTGTACGGTTAATAATTTTTCTAAAATCGTTTTTTGAACAAGTTTTCCAACGCACACCACGAACGGCGGAAAGCTCGGTCTAGTGGCAGGCGTCCACCGCACAAAATCGGGAGTGGTAGAATTTGTGTTAAGAATGTTATGTTATTATCATCATTATTCCTATTTATTATTATTAGTTGTTATCGTTGGGGTGAGTGTAGCGCAGTTGTCGGAGGCGTCGTGCTATACACATGGAATCGATGCCCGCGCTCCAGGCTAACCAAGCCTTCCATCACTTCAGAGTAGGGAAATTGGTACCAGACTTGTCTGGGAGGATAGCGAGCACTGGCTCGATACATCGGTAAGACATCACGAGTCATTATATTGGCTGGAAATGTATTCAATCACCTCCAACGATGCTTAATGAAGTCGAATTCAAGGCACCTCCCTCAGGGATTGATCAACGCCGAGAGCTCTATTCTTTTTTATCGTTGCTTATTACTTATTTATTATTATTACGAGTGTCATAATATTATTTTAGCATTATTTTAGGTAATACGAATGGTTGCATTGCTCGTGGTAATTTTATACTATGTGGTGAAGTTGTTCGTGGTGGAATCGAATTCACGCCCCGAATACAGCGTTCCTGCTCTTGAATACGATTCCACACATAAAAGCGGTAATTGTCTTTATATCACACTGGAACTTTACAATAAACCAGTTGTTACAGAACCAACTATGCAGCTTTTTCCTAGTTCATAAGAAGGGATCGGTTTTCCTTTTTTCGTCTCTTTCGAATCTCCATGTTATTTGATTTCTGAGCAAATTTACCACCTATAGCTCTTTTTCGAAATCAACTAACGTCATTAGGAGGCTTAGGACGTAAAAACTATTTTATTAGTTGTTTTTTTACACTTATCGAGTGCAAATGGTGTTACAGGCTGAGTATGTAAACGTTTTTCTCGGTCGCTGAAGAAATTAACTTAAACAAATGCAACGAGTCCTAACAGTTGTTCACTTGAATGATTTTATAAGCCTTAACATGCCTTCGAAAAGAAAAAGAAAAAAAAACTCACTATCGTGCTTGTTTCATCGATTTCACACCTACGAATTTTGTTTTAATTCATTTAACGCAGCGCTTTCTTTTTAGCTATTTTCCTCTCTAAACTTATTGGACATGTGGTGTTTTTGTTTCTTGGCCACGTTTTTCTTCTATACGTAGCTTGGAGTTGTTTCATAGTAAGTCATCACTGGGTTGTTAACTTTCTTGGATTATTCTTCTCGTTTTCTTTTCACATTCTATCTTATTCGTTCATTTCAAGCTTTGCCGTCACTCATCGAATCGAACTACCAACAAGGATTATCATGTTGCATGTCCTATTCATAACATTATCGTCTTGGAACAACCGATCGAACAAGCTATGTATGGCAAAAAGAACTGAAAGCTGTCTGGATACATTTGAAAGCTTATGAATAACGCATAAATCCATGCTGCGTCAGAAATGAGGTCTACGACTAAAGTTCCATCCACGTAGCGTATTAAGATGCTTTTATATTTTTTGTGTTCTTCTTGCGGGTTGCTTTTGCACATAATGAGACAATTTTTATATTCGTCATGATGATATCCTCTTCAAGGAATTTATATTTGTTGCCCCTATGAAAATCACTATGGTGAATAAAGTTTCGTAGATAAATTTACGATCTCTTTGTTATGTAGTTGATTTCATTTACAATAGTGTACAAGGTTTTCGTTTATGCACGAGCTTTCTTATACCGCACATGGATGCTTATTGATTAAATCGCGGTGTTAATCAATAAAGTGGACATTGTGATATTGATAATCGTTTAAGCATCAATCGTATATGGTGAAATTGAAGACGACTGGTCAAATTCTATACATATCGCTTGAGTTATGAGACTCGAAATGTCATTCTAATTGATTGTCAGAGGTAAAGAAATGAAAGAGAATAATTCGAGAGAAAGCTTTAGTTTTAGCATTGTGATGATGATGATTTGATTTTTGATGTTGTTGATTTATTTAGTTAAGACCTGCTTGGAGAAAAAGGTTGCAAAAACACGCTTTGAATTGATAAAATTAGTGAAATAATTAAGAGATCCTACTCAAAGAAACGACTGAGCACTAGCCAGAGGTTCATTTGCTCTTAAACATGAAGATTCCCTATGAAGAAACGAAACACCTTCTAGTAGGGTTCTCTGTAAGGTTGCAAAGATGACCCAAACTTTAATGGTCAACAATGGCCAGCGGTTTGAAGAGAACGCGACATACAAATTTCGTATTGCGTTTGTTGACATATAATTCTGTTTTGAACTATCGTGTAGTGAGTAGCGGTGACAAATCTTTTAATCCAGTTAATTTTTTCTTGTCAGTGTTTCGGTTACTGCACTGCTTTCTTACGACAATAACATATTAATCCCGCAGGTGATTCTTGAGCAGGTCAACAGTTGATTTTAAAATTTACTGTGTACTGCTGGCTTCTGTGCAAGGTGTGGATGTGACCAATGTTTTCATTACGACAACTGAATACCATTCAACAACGTTCACGTTGATGAATAGTGGATGGTGAATGTCTAACAATGTTTTAATTTTCATTTATTGCCTATCCTCTTTAATTCAGGGTATAATGTGACGTACAATCACAAGAATAGTGAGCTATGAGCAAAACTCAAAACCTCAGCTGGGCCTTGTACCCGCCTATTACCCCTTATGGTGTGACTCATGTCCTTTTATCTCGGCCGTATTTTTATTTCATCAGTGCTATCGGTTGTCGTGGTGGATAGCACGTCGTTCCCCGAAAAACAGTAGTCGTGGGTTCGAAGCCCAACTGAGATTCTCGATTTTGCTTATATCTCAGTATGCCCAACGATCAAGTCCTCACAACTAGAGGCGTTCTTAAAATATCGCAAGAATGCTACTGGATCATCGAAGAAAGACTGATGATGAATTGCCTTACTTTGATGGACTTATATCAAATAAGTTATGTTAAGAATTATGCCCACAATAGTTCACAGTGTAGAAGTATTTTTAAAAAAATGACCTTTATAACCGCTATTATTAAAGATCAAGCTTCATTATTCATGCTAATATGGTTTAAAAAGTCTGCGTAATTCAGCTTAAGAAGAGAATCTTAACTATGGTGCCAAATATATTAATCAGTTCATAGAACTCCACTCGATGACTTCACCATCGAAGGCGTTGTATTTTAGTGCTATCCAGTGCGGTGGCCAGAAATCAGTAGCTACGAGTTGCGTTTCAATGCCATGTTCTCGTGTAAAATCATGATTGTAGTAGACTCTCTGTCCTCGAGAAAGATATCCCAATCCAGTAGCCAAATGTTGACACCGATGCTAAATTGTTACAATGTAGATAATTAAATTTCTATGCAATTTTCACTTTGTAACAAGGCTAAGAAAGTTTTCGCTAGCTGAACGTCGCTTCCGAACAGCTTTAGATATTAGCAAGAACTGTATAAGTGATGAATATATAAGCGTATTCTTAGAGCGAAAAGCAAATATTTTTCTATTTTTTTTATCTGATCCGTCTTCATGTCTACTGTGCTGATCCTAGCACTTCTCACACCCAACCCGTTCCCTGGCATCCATCATCCACGAAGGCCTTCTAGGTTTTTTACATGTGCCTTCGGTTGCTGCTTGAGGATTTTTCGTTTCACCTTGAATGTCGTAGAATGCTGGTCGAGTAGCTCTCCCTAGTGTCCTGAGATAGTCGGGCAGGAGCGTGTGTAACTGGATTGCAAAGAGTGATTCTTTCCCAGACAAGTCCGGTACCAAAACAAATATTGGGATCGACATTGTTACTTATTCGATTCCATTGCACTATTAAAAACTATCGGATGCATGCAATGCAGTGGTCGGAGGCGCCCGGCAATACATATGAGATGGATCCCTAGGCTTCAGGCTCACCAAGCCTTCCCTAGTTGAAAAGTCGTCACGCATCTACCCGTGGGATTACAAGCGTAGAATAGCCAAAAGACTGCACATCATGATCACATCATTCCTTTAATATGAAAGATGATCTTATTTAGCAGATCAGCCCAATGTAAAAATATTATCAATATAGTGTGGTCATGATCTAATCCACATCCACTTAACTTTGCTAAAAAAAAGAACATCGAGAGGTTTAAAAACATCAATAGGTCTGTGTTTGTTGTAGATTCTGCTATATTATATGGAGCATGTAGCGTACTATGCGGTTCACCGATAGCAAAAGCATTGTTCAACTCAGCTTCGTTGCTTACAGGCCTCCTATCCAACCGGAGTAAGGAAATTGCTTAAGAAACTCGTCCAGAATCATCTAGCTCCCTTCAATCCAAGAAACGTGGCCACTATTTGTGATGAGAATCGTGGAAAGGCTATCCGAGGATTTCAGAGAGAATCGACTCAACCAGCATTCAATGGCATTTATAAAGAGGATGAAGAAATTCGTAAGCAACAGCCGAACCCATACATAAAAAGTTCAAAGACCTTCCTAGATAATGGATGGGAAGAAAGGAATCGAATTCAGTATATGTAGTATATGCGGAGACGGATCATGTGAAAGATTTATATATTTATTGAACATCTTACCTGTGAGAATAACTCGGTCACAGAATTGACGACTAAACTCCCATTCTATGGTCGGAGGTCGATAATCTAGTGATGATACTTGGAGACGATGATGATTTCTAAACACTTTCATCGCCCATTCAGGATCATCAGACATCACAAATGTATACGGTAAGCGAGAATCTTCCTCACGAGCTGAAATAATTTTGAGATGACAATGAGATAAAAGGTGGTCGTACCTACAGTTCAAACGTGTTTATGATCGCAATTTAAAAAGGATATACTAAAAAAAGAGAGACCAATAAAACTAGAAGTGTTATGGTAGGAACTGATTCATTTTTTTAGAAACACAGGAGGCGGAGGCAGCGCAGTGGTCATAGGTGCCTCGCGATACAAAAGTGGTCCTTGATTCGATGGTGGGCGCTAGGCTCACTAAGTTTTCTATCCCTGCAGGATCTACAAGTTGGAACCACGGTTTTCTGGGGAGGAAATCTGCACTGACTTGGTAAGTCACCGCAAGTCATTATGTAGGCCAGGTACGCATTCAATCACGTCTAACGGTGCTTAATGGAGTCTAATCCATGGTGCATCTCTCAAGAAATCATCAACGCCAAACGCTCTATCCTTCATTATTCTTCAGAAACATTTAGTTCTTTTCAAAAGCACTCACTACGA
This sequence comes from Angiostrongylus vasorum, assembly GCA_018806985.1. NCBI lineage: Eukaryota > Metazoa > Nematoda > Chromadorea > Rhabditida > Metastrongylidae > Angiostrongylus > Angiostrongylus vasorum. Next base: position 128,801 of record JADANN010000228.1, read on the forward strand.
TAACCAGCTAAGAGATAATGGAAGTTTGTGGTCCCAAAAGATCACTGAAAACTGCTATATTTGGGTTCTTCTTATGTTGTCCTTGTCAACGATATGGCATCTACCAGTAGAATCTCTTCGCAATTCGTTACTACTTTTCTTAAAGTAAGCTTAAAATCTACGCGAGACACCCCATTGCAAAACGTCTACAACTTGAAGGTTCCAAGTGTGGTAGTACACTTAGGCCCCACTGCCCTCAAAGAAATCGATGATTTCACTATAAAGTATTCAGTCAGCGGTTCTTATCCTTCTAAGCAAGTCTGCTATTAGTTTTCCAGCCCAGGAGAAACGGAATGCTACGCATGGAGAAAGAAATCGAATCACTGACCACGTGTCTTTTGTAGAGAGCTTCTAAGTATTGAGCTTCACATGCTCTATATAAACAATAGTGCATAAAAACCATTCATGAGACAATTCCAAAACTTTTAAAAACTTCTTCAAGTTTGTCAGATATTCGATGTGGATTTTTAGCCCCCTTAACCAACCGACCTTTATCGTGCACGTATTTCACTGCTGCACTAGTGAACTTGTCATCAGATGCTAAGGATTCAGTTGAATTCGTCATATCACCGCGTCGAATATGAATACAGACACTGAAAAGCATCGATTAAATCCATTAGAGGAAAGTGGAATTTGTCCTGTAAGAAAGCTTTATCGAGTCGCAAACTATGTTTATATAAAAAGCAAATAACTGTCGTTAAAGAGGAGACATACTTTAATGCAGTCCTTTTCGGTTGAATCTTGAATAAAGTGTCGAGAGAATTACGAACACGTTCGGATGCTGTGAAAAAACGACGAATCACATCGGAGCTGAGATTGTCGAAGAATTTATAGCTCTGAAGTCATCCAACCAAAATCATGAGGAAGCTATACAGAAGTGAAAAAAAGTGTTACAGCATTGATCTAGTAGAAATACGTAGAGCTATTGGTATCATCAACGAAATTTCATTTATCTCATAGCGTCATCATTTTTTCATCTTCTGTCTAATTATTCTTCTCGTAGTAACGATAAAACCAACGTTCATCTTTCATTGAGTTATTAGAGGGGAAAACATGAACTCAACTCGCTATACAAAAAATGCTATACCACTGAAAATTTTTTACGTGATTGGACTGGTAGTTCAATCAAATGGCAAGATGTATGAATAGTTGAAATTGAGCTTTACGTAGGGAAGTAGAGATTCTCACTAACTGGTATTATAGACAAGTTGAGTTCATGTTTTCCTCGCTAATAACTCAATAAAAAGATGAACGTTGGTTTTATCGTTACTACGAGAAGAATAATTAGTCAGGAGATGGAAAAATGATGACGCTATGAGATAAATGAAGTTTCGTTGATGATTAGTTTTCAAACCACCAATAGCTCTACTTATTTCCACTAGATCAATGCTGTAAAGTTAAAGATAATTTTAAGAACTTTCAGCGAAATAGAATAGTATGTGCTTCTGATAAGACTACTTCTTCTTGCGTGTTTCGAATATCTCATTCATCTTTCGTTTCAATAAATAAGGTTTCAGTTTGTTAATAAAAAATACTACTTCATGATGGAAAGCTTTTCTTGGAAGTTTAGTGAAGTTCTTTCAATCTCCTAAAGCCTGAATCTGAATGCAACCAGATATTCAAATGAGGTGCTTCAAAAAACAGTAGTTAACCTGAAGACTTTACTTTCTAAAGTGCCGTTCAACAACAAATTTGTTGTGGACTTCCGCCAACTTCCGTCAACTTTGTATTATTATCTAAATTTCTGTTCACATCGCAGATGTGAACAGCTGGAATGAGCTACGATGGAAAACAAAGCAGTTTCTTCCTTGATGGCTTTTTCCTTCCGGAATCCATTCCGTTTTTTCTGATTCGTTTCATGAAAGACACAAAAAGGATGTTATTGACTTTTGTTCAGAAACTTGGACTAATCAGTGCTTTTGAATCAAATTTCAATTTGTAACGTTATTTTCCTTCATAGATTCCTTCCTCACACATCAAATCAATATTTTTCTATATTACACATCAAAAAGATATACAAACCTGTAAGTAGAACATTTTCAGTGTAACTGCATGTTCTGCATCGTTAAGTAAAACTGTATTTATGATATTTCTATCGAATGTACAACAACCTTTATATGGTACATCAAGAACCGTCAGCGGACCACAACTACTCTAAAACAAAATATTACAGCCAGTTTTAGAAGACTACAGTACACATTTGATAGGTTTCATCTTATTTGGAAACTACTGAAGGATTTGCGAGCTCGCAAATTTGTGAATACAAATGAAAATCTGTTGTATAGCAGTGAAAAGAAGTTTGAATAAGAGAAAACTGGAATTGACGGGTGATTGGTGATGGCAATGATCGATAGAACTATCTGGGAGAGAGGCGAAACGAAGGACACGCATGGTGTGGTGGTGAACGCGTTACTCCCCGAAAGGACAATAGCGCGTTCGTTCCCCACCGCAGACACCTGCGGTCCGGAGTTGTGCAAATATCTCAGCATTGTAGAAGTTATATTTCGCAAAATACCCTGCCGTTAAAAAGAATAGGCAGTAAATAAAAAGATTAAGATTGTGATTATAACTGCAGCCTCATCTTAACTGGGTTCAACGCCGATTTGGGCTCACTGGATCAATCCCGTTGACGGATGATTGCTGATGGCAAAAGATCCATGCAACTAGCTGAGAGACAGGCGAAACAAAGTACCCGTATGATTTGGTGATTAAGGCGTTACCCCCGGAAAGGACAATAGACGTGCGGTCCGGAGTTTTGTAAATATCTCAACATCATTGTCGTTGTTTCACAAATAATACCCTGACGTGAAAACTTGTAAAGGCAGTAAATAAAAAGTGAATATTGTGAAAACCGGAATTCGTAATGGAAAATACTGTGACTATGGCAAAGAGAAAAAACGTCTAGGAATGGAAACGACTTTTTTAAACTAAGAATGGCACGTATCAAAATAAGTGAGAAGTCCTTAAGATCTTATGTACTTCAGTTATTCCTCATGTATTCTACGTTAATACTATGATGACAGTTCTCCGATAAAGGATGCTAAATGGTATGGCTTAATATATGAATCGTCCGAAGAGAAAAAAAAACATTATAGAACTGATTACCGCATCCATAAAGAATTCTTGGACGTTTGGAAATAATTCAGTGATGAGTCGAATTTTGTCGTTCATGTAATTTTCGTATACCACTGCAGCTCTGGAAACAAACTTGCGTAATTTGCTATAACTCTTGTTAAAAGCAGTAAAGAAAAAGGTGAAAATTGAGACACTACGGAAAAAGGGCTCATGTGGAGCAGCGGTCGAAGGCGCCGTGCAACACACACGTGGAATCGGTCCCCGCGCCCCCTGACCCATCAAGTCTTCCATTCCTTCGGGATCCGCAAATTGGTACCAGACTTGTCTGTGAGGATAGCATCACTGGCTCGATACACAGGTAGGCCACCGCGAGGCATTGTATAAGCCAGATATGCATTCAATCATCTCCAACGATACTTAATAAAGTCTGATGGTTGGCGTGTCCTTCAGAGATTGATGAAAGCCGAGAGCTTTATCCTTTTATGGAAAAATTAGCGGCGAAAATTGTTGGTAAGTTTTGAAATTCAGTTCATACAAGGCAGCCAATCGACTTATAAACTGGCTGATCCTGTGACTGAGTTCAGTAATTTCATTCATTCATGATGAAGCTTCACCCAAAATCAGGAAACCCACTCCCTTCCTCCAATCTGAATGGAACCTAGTCGTGAATGTGATAATCATACACAAAGTCCTAACCAGGCTTTCTTGAAATATCAAAAAACTGAGATAAGTTGCACAAATAACGAAGAAGAGTCAGATGAAAATTGTGCTACGGCTCGTACGATCCTTAGAGAAAACGAATCTTTAAAGTTCAAGAAACACGCATCTAGCTTTCTCACCTGTATCACCTGTATCATCTGTAGTCCCGCTGATCGTCGAGTGACTCGAGCGGTCGCCAGTAAATCTTTCGTCTTTCCCTATCGCGTGCAAGGGTGCCCCCAGTGGGTTTTGCTCGCTCTAGGGGAATCGTCGAGCATCATATCTTTCTTCTAGGCTTTTCGTGAAGAACTCTGACCATCGAGTCGGTGGTCTTCCTGCAATGCGTTTAACAACCCGAGGAATCCAGTCACTAACGGCTCATGTCCATTGGTTGTCGTTTATATGCATTACGTGTCCGGCCCACCTTATCTTCGACAGTTTGACGTATAGAACGGCATTTTTGATTTTTTTGTCGTTGACATAGTTCGGATCCCGTTGACTACCCGTTGCTGATGGCAAAAAGATCGATAGAACTAGCTGAGAGACAGGCGAAACGAAGGACCTGCATGATGTGGTGGTGAACGCGTTACTCCCCGGAAAGGACAATAGCGCGTTCGTTCCCCCACTAAGAGATCCTTTGCCCGTTTACGGAGCTACCACGTTTCTGACGCTTACATTAAGATAAGAAGAATCGTAGAGGTGAAAAGATAGGCACGGGGTCAGGTGTTTTTTGATCTGTTCGCTACAATCTCTGTGCTCCTGAATGCTTCCCAAGCTGCTCGCTTCCGCGTGCCCAATTCTAGAACCACGTTCTTCATCAGGGTGATTTCCCAACTTAGATAAACTTAACTGGGGCAATCGAGGTGTTCATTCCGCTGAGTGTGAATGGAGCATATGAAACCAGTCTCTTTTTTGATGATCACCATTTTTACGAAATTTAATCGAAGAACAGTGTTTGCGTAGGTGATGTGGAAGTCGACCTGCATTCGTCCCAACTGGCTAACGCTTGATGGAACAAGAAGGATATCATCAACAGAATGAGATAGTAATGTCTTGTTCAATCCCTCTTTTTATGTCAATGACAATATCGTTGTAGAACGATGGCGTTTTGATGTGAAATTTTTATGTAGGTCACGAAGAATCTTATACTCAGAGGGATGCTTGGAATGCTTAGAGCTTACATGATTGCTTTTGTCCCAACAAAGTCGAAAGCAAAGATATTTAAACATGAATAGAACTCGGAAGTTCTCTGGTGGCTTCGAACCTGCTATTACACTTTCAGGGTGATGAGGTGTTATCTACTGGACCAATCGAGGCCCTTTTTTTGCCTTCCCTCTCTGCCTATTTCACATAACACTCTACCATGAAAAAAGAATAGTAGTAAATAAAGTTAGGACATTGTGATCTTGAATACTACTTCAATTCAACAGGGTTGAGTGCCGGTTTGTGCTTCTCAAATCATTCCCGTTGACGAGTGATTGATGTTGGCACTATTAGAGTAAAAAACTGGCCGACGGGAACACAAAAAGGAACTGGGTTGGTGTGCTGGATAACGCTCTCGATGGGCTTTGCAAATGCTTTTTCTCAATCTCTTCTGCTTAGACCATAATAGCTGCGCTTCTCCCTTTAAGATCTTCTTTAATTGCCACTGTTTTGCAAATTCCATCGTGAATTCGTGTCTGTACGGATCGTCCTCTCCAAGTTCGCCTATTAGCGCGAGTGTTTCCTAAAGCAGACGTCTCCTGGAGAGTTTCGAGCCCCCCAGCTGTCGCAGTGCTGGTGTGAAGATCTCGAATAGGGCTGTTGTATTCTAGTCGATTTTACCAATAACTGCGTTCTTCTATGAGCCAACGCATTACCTGAATAAAGTCCAGTTTATGAGGGTTTTGTGGAGAGTTTCCTCACAATCATTGATAGATCCATTTGTCAGAGCTTTTCAATGACAAATATATTACCTATTTGAACATTTGATCAATTTGTTCTCGCAAGTAGACAAACTCTAGTAGTATTTCCGCTCATTTGGGTAGCTGATAATTATCATCCATTGTTCATTCCATGGCAGATGGTACTGCGTCTGCTAATGCAAATAGTGATTTCTGTGAGTATCCAGTGTTGTTTCCAACTGGCCGATACCGCGGCAATCATCTAGTTGATCGCTTGGAAGGGTGCTTGCCTCTTCACCATTGTTCTCCTCGTGTTTTTATCGATGCCGCTCCTCATCAATTTACAGGCCTAACTACATTTCTCCCTGTTCCATGTATTTATTGATACACTCTGGTCTCATAAAGAGATAATCTGTGAAGGCCTAGAGCAGTAGACCAGGTTGACGTTCTGTGTGCTTGTCATGTTTTAGAATAAATCATTCCTGTCGCACCATGGGCTTCTAGCAAACTGAGCTTTCATTACACTTATGGCCAGCCCTATCTTCTTCCCTTAATGGGCTTAATATTTATCGTCTCTGCTGCAATGGAAGCACTCCACAGAATGACGATCTCGGAGTGCAAGCGTAGGTTGAATTCTGATTTTCCATTCATGCGCACAGCATTCTTCGACTTCACTACAAGCTGTAATTCGCCGAGATGGTGATATCCTGTAAAGGCATTTCCCTATCGGAATGTTAAGAGCCCAGTGGAAGAGCCTTATGTGTAATGCAATAGCGTAACTTCATCAATTCTGGAAAAACGAAAAAGGCATTGAAAGTCGATAAGAGAATTTTTGTAGTAAAGAACTTTGCCTCATCCATTTTATTCGGTAAACCTATAGGCAATGTATTACTGCATTTTCAAACATCTAGACAACTTTCACGAGAATACATTCGCCAACAATAAACACTCAAAACAATATTCGACGACCTTATCGGATTCGGAGATCTTTCATATAGACAAGATGTCTAAGGTGTATTCTTTGCCACGGCTACTATTTATAAGGTTAACTCTAAAAAGTTATAAGACCTTAAACGCTCACTTTAAAATGGGAAATTCCATAATGTAAAGTCGTTGCTGTCAGGCAGTCACGTAAATTCAGATGACAGTCTTAATCGCCCTGTTCGAGATACCAAATGTTTCACGAAGTCACCATAAAATTGTAGAACACTGGAAAGAACTTGCCTGTTCACCCGTTTAGCAATTCCGTAGAAGCTGAGCAATTCAAACATAACGTTTTCCTGTTCCACCACCATTTTTGATTGCATACAACGAAGCACCAAGACATTTTTGAGGAAGTGGCACAGGTTTAAGAAAACGATTTCCCACACTAATGCTGTACTCAACGCGATTCCTGTAATGGTAAATTTTATGCGTAGAGGATAAATATACTTACAAATAAGTAAACAAGCACATAAGGAATAGAAGTTTCATAAAAAGCTCGGTTTCATAAGTCCCCTAAGGATGAAGCGTTCATTCGACTCAATCTATTGATGTATGTAGCACAGCACAGGTAATTGAATTTATATCTGATCTGATGAATGACTTGAGCTGGTCTCGCCATATATTAAGTCAATGCTTGAATCAAATGAGTCTGGTGCCAATTAGCCTACACTGGACAGATGATAAGTTTACTTACCCAGGAGCCCAGAAAAACACGCATTTGTAAGATTAGTATTTATTTAACGTATTAATCACGACTCACAAGTTTGCTGACCAATGCTATAATGTGCTAACGGTTATTTTTGAAAATCGGAACATGCTGCTTGGAGTTTTCAACAGAAGGAAAAGAACAGGAATTTTCATATATTATAATGAATTGACTTTCAAATCATGATTTCGGTAATCTATTTGAAGCATAATAGAAACTCTATAAACTTGAAAAGTCAATTCAGACTACCCAAAACATCAGTAATAAGGATAATCCAACCATTATGAATGCCTAGTAAATAGTAGTAGCACCACCATCCAACTTAAGAGCTCAAGTGTTAGCAGAGGCAAGAAAAAAAGAAAAAGTGGAATTGATGACGAGAAGACAGCAGCATGAAATCGAGAAATTGAAGAGGAAACAATTTTCATTGGCGGGGTTACTAAATATTCAGTGAGCTAAGATGGTGTTGGGTGATGTTCAACTCTTTGTTGATTATGACACCAATTTCCACTCGTATCACAACCGGTGCTAGTTCACACTGCACCATTAATAGCATTCAGTAGAAACACACAAATTAAAAGTACTCGAATTTTAGTGGTTCACTCGTAAGTGAGATGAATTACACGGAACACAACAGAGTCCGTTCCTACCAAAAAGTCATTGTTAAGAATGTATTGTTGAAATGTAGAACTTTCATACTCATTGATGATAGTTGCACTGGCCACATATTCGTCTTCGTCGGATAGCTTGGATTCAGACATTCCATGTATGATCACGTTAACAGTGACAACAAATCCAATCAGAACTACAGCAGCCCTCCAATTGCTTAAGTATTAAAAAAACAATTAGTTGATCGTATCATACCAAACAACACAAATCATCGATTAGTGTAGAGTTTAACAATAAATTTAAGAAAAGATCATTACCAGAGTCGCATTGCTGTTGATGAATAGAAATAGGGCGCTCACAATTATAGGGAATATGACCATCGTTCCATCTTTGGAGAGATATACATCACAAACCCCGTTCATAAAGATTATATTAATCTAGAACGGAATCTCACTACGATGAACCGCATTAAAAATTCTGGATTGATCGGAAACGTTTCGGCAGTACAAATAAATCCAGGAGAAGCTTTGCCAAAACTTGACAGCTTCTACTATGTCACAGAAACGGGGCTTAAAAAACGTAATCATAATGATGGTGGTAAGCTTACCAACAAAAAATCCCACTGGAGGTATTTTTTTGAAACAATACACTGCCAACTGGTACCACTTGATAACACTTATTCACTGAGATTACTCCAATTTTCTCACTTTATCACTTGTAGGAATCATCTTGTTGAGACCTTAGATCTTAGATAGCTATATTCGTTCCCGATAACAAAATCATCTTAACCTTCCAAATTTCTTTATAATGCTGACGGTGTCTTAAAAACATAACAGGAAACTGTGATAGAACCAAAATAAAAACAAATAGTTCATTAAGTAAAAGGCATTTACTCACACAGACCTTATTCCGTTAATACGAAAAAAATTCATGCATTTAAGAAACTTCGACATTACATTGTTTTTTAAAAAAAGATAGTACGAAGGGAGCCTCTAGTTCATTTCTGAATGTAGTACTAGTACGATGTGTGAGTGTGCAATCCAACTGTTGCGATAATACAGCAAAGGTTTAAGGAAACCTATAAATAAAAAAGAAATATTTTAAAGAAGCATGAAGGAATCTTTCCGCTTAAAGTAAGTCAACAGTCCTATTATTAGGCGTAAACGGTTTCAGAAGCGGAGCAGTCCTTAACAAAGAAACTTATCAATATTGTAGGGGTGCGTGTAGTGCAGTGGTTAGAGAGGTTCAGCAACACATACATGTTGTCGTTGGTTCGATAGCAATGACCAAGCTCACGGAGCCCTGCTTCACCTCCCAGCACAAAAAACTGGCACCAGACTTATGTGGAAGAATAGCAGAATTGATTTAACACATCGGTAGCTCATCGCAAGTCATTGTATAGGCCAGATTTGCATTCAATCACATTTAACAATGTAGTGATGCAGATGAAGTCGAATGCATGGCGCATCCACCAAGAACTGATCAAAGCCGATCGCTTCATCCATTACTCTTTTATCCATAAAAAGTTAAAGGGCAAAGCTCTTTATCTATATTACAAAAAAAAGAGTGACAAGTGAAACAAAAATCGTAGGAAAAGCTTCTGTAGCTGCAATAAGTGAGTTTAGTTCGCAGTTAGAACAGCTGAAGACAACGAATGAAAGTATATACATACATAAAAATACATCTATACATATGTATCTACCTAGCTATCCATATATATATATATATATATATATATATATATATATATATATATATATATATATATATATATATATATATATATATATATATATATATATATATATATATATATATATATATATATATATATATATATAACCATTGCCTACCTAAACACAGAATGCCGCGCCTTCACTGATAATGGGTGTCCTCAGCACAGTTTCTAATCCTTTCTCTCTCGCGTTGGCATTATCCATGGTGTTGGTCTACTTCGAACGGAAACGTTTGCGAGCCCCACTCCATAGTCCTGAAATCATCCCCGTCACAGAGCGCAGTTTTCACATAGTCTCGGTGGCCACCCAGGAGGATTCTTGCGGGAGGGTGCTTGCGTTCTCTTGGTGTCCAATCTACTGTTCTTTTCATCCATCTTTCATCTCTTCTTCTTATTAGACGACCTGCCCGTTTGTGCTTTGCTATCGATGTGTGTTCTCCTGGATCTCGAAGCTGAGAAAGATTTCGAAGATCGGAACTTCGCATTTCGGCAAATGAAGTCTACTGGCTGTATTTTTATAAGACATAGCTCAAGCGTTCAGTGAGTAGTGCACAGAGTTCTTGACGTGGTTGAAGAGTCAGCCCAAGTTTCTGCTGCATAACAGAGCGCTGGGAGGCCTGTTTAATCGGAAAGATGAGTGTGGATTTTCAGGTCCGTTAGTTGGCAAGTGGCTTCTTTGGATGGCCCAAATAGGACCCATGCTGCTTTCATTCCTCTGTCTAATCATTCCTTCGTGTTGTTTTTACGTGTTCATTCAACGTCTAAGCTACACGTACGAGGTGGTCTTTTGTATTCAGAGAACCATCCAGTTCTATTTCACTGTAATGTGCCTGTGAACAGCTTTGGTGGAATAGTGTCGTCCCTATGCAATCCATTTTACCTGTAGAAACAGCAAAGGATCGATGGAAAAGCGGTCTTTCTCTTCTGTAGTTACAATGAGAATCAGCTAAGTTTCTATACGGAATAAGTTAGCTAGTTGACGGGCGATGGTAGACGTATTGGTTTCATCGCTACTAACCCCTTTAGGGGCGGATAGCATAGTGGCAGTGATGCCCGTTACCACGAGCACGGCGCTAGTTCGATTCCGCCCCTGGCCAACTAAGCCTCTCATCCCTCCGGAGTCGGGAATTTGGTACCGGACTTCTCTATGAAGAAAATCACTCTATGCAGTCCAACTGGGAACGCTCCAGGTCGGCTATCTTGGGACACCAGGGAGAACTGCTCGACCAGCATTCTATGACATTCAAAACGAAATCAAAATCCTCAAGTAGCAACTGAAGTCACACGTAAAGTTGGAAGATCTTCGTGGACAATGGATGCGAGGAACCGAATTGAATATGAGAAGTGCTAGGATCCGCGCAGTAGACGTGAAGACAGGTCAAATGAAAAAAAAATAAAAACAAGCTTTTTTTTGGATAAAGGTTACAACAGAAGACCGATGGTACTCCCAACAGACAACTAAGACCACAACATGGTTTTAATGTGGTCGCCGCAACAAAATTCTCGTCAGAATTCTGCCTGCTCAACTGGTTGTACCTCATCCAAAGTCTTCGGCATGCACAAAAGGGAAATCCTTGTGAACAGCTTATAGAGTACACTCAAGAGCCATACCCGATAAAAGCTTCGAAATTCCATTTTCACTCATTTTGGATAGGTTTACCGTACGTTCTTCCATTGGTCTGGGATTTCCTGATCCTGAAGGGAAGATGTCATTTGTGTTGCGAGAAGTAAGTGTAATTTGTGGCCTCCAGCTCTAAGAAACTCGGCGACAATATTACCGGGTTCTGGAGCTGCGCCTCACTTCATGCTTTCTGTTGCAACAGGGACATCAGCGGATAAAAATCCGGGTGGTCCCCCCCACCACACCAGCAAATAGAACATTCCCGCTATTAATCCTACACCATGGCAAGATTTTGCTTACGATATCGTCTTCATGTTTCGTTCATCTCTATCTCTCGAATAATGGCAGATCCTTTGCTATTTCTGATCGAATCAAGTTTTCAAAATGATCAAAAAGATGGAGGAAAAATATTTGCAGGAAATTTAATTCAGACTATGTTCTCCACTGAAACATATGTTGAAAACACGGACGCATAGAAATAAATGCACACCGGTCGACTCAAAATAATCATTACTAACAAAGGAAGAAAACAATAAAATATATAGAGATAGCAAGTTACAATGACCTTCTAGCCATCATCAAAGGCGAAATTTCCTATAGATGAGCAAAAATCTTCACTATAACGATAATAATGAGCTCAACCAACTAGTGATTCATCAGAATTGAATTTGATATGAAAACCAACGTCTATAGATCTACCTAAAGAGCACCTAACTTTTCCAAAGACGACCTGATAGAAAAAAACTGCAATAGTGGAAATGAGATCTGTTCAATCATGTGTATACTTATGGGCTTCATGGAATTCTTCGTTCTCTCCACCGACATTCGGTATTTTGGACATCGAATACATGCTGTAGGCCAATTGTCCTGTGACTTCCTGCAGCAAAACCACTATACTGGAAGGTTGTCCGAAAAATAAGAAGAAAAACATCCAATTATACTCCAATAACTTTCTACTACATGAAATCCTAGCGACATATAACAAACCCTAACAATGTTATTTGCGTCTTGGCTAATCTAATTCGAGCACTAGTTTTTTTAAGACCAAAAAATGCAAAAGAAATCTGGTCCGGACAACTAAATTACCAATAATATTGGGATTTTCTGAGGTCCGTGGAACTGTTCACAGAGATAGTCTATTGAACTAGGTAAAAATAAGTATATCGTTAAACACTAGTTGTTAATGTTATACGAAATGTAGTGAATGCGAAGAAATATAATGTACGAAACCTTTTCAATTTCCAAGAAATCAGGAAGTTGCACTGATTTTCCTACTGGAATAGTGGTGTACGTTTCAAGCAAAATCAGATGACTGTCCAGTTCCATTGAGATTGCAGATGGTGGAATGACAGTGTAGATATCGAGGTTGAAATACTAAAACAGAAAAAGATCACTTTGAAAAATGCCATCAAAAAGAGGGATTTTCTAAAGAATAATTTCGTTATGCACCTGATTCCCAACCATGAAACACCGTCTTCGTTTATGTAGTGGTGCACGAGTTTTGTCCTTCATGGTTTGATAACGTGTATACTCTCGGAACGTGATCTGTGTTCTAAAAAAGGCCGTTCAGCATTGAAACAGTGCAAAATACAAGGTACGCTTAAGAAAGCGACTTTCTTTCATTAAATTGTTCTCGTCCAACCGAACAGCATACTCAGTCCATAGGAGAACTAAGAAATGCAGAGCTATAACAATTTGAAAATACAGCACCACTAGGTGTTCATGAAACACCGAAACAGGTCGAATATATGGATAAAGAACATCACAGATAAAGAGTACTGATAAAAAAACAAGAACAGTACCTTGTTTCTACATACTCGTCTCCGTGAAGATCTCTTTTGGTAACGGTGTATGTAGAACGACCATTTTGTTCGCGTGAACGAATACGAACCTGTAATTAATAAATAAAATCACTTATATCATGTAACCTCCCAAAGCTTTACCACCTCATCGCGGCTAGGGGAGGTGTTCCTGGATGTAGGGGCTGCGATGTACAGCAGGCGAGCTCATCAGCCTGACAGCGTCTCCCAAGCTGGGAAGGAGTTCGGCGTTTACATTAGGAAGCCCAGCTAAGAGTAAACCAATGCCAGGATCCACCACCGTCCTGATATCAAACTAGTCGTATTGTGGCAAATATCCCTCTTATCCACAAAGGCAGTGACTGCCTACAGTGGTGGCTACCTGGGGGCAGCAGACTTTGGCCAGGCTGATCTCGTGACAACAGGAAATCACAATGGTTAAACCAGAAAAACCCCGAAGAAATGGAAGTTATGCTGGGGCCCGCACGACCAGTGGAGACGGGTTATCCAAGTATCCAAGGAAGCACATCATGTTAGCACAAAAGAAAAAACCACAACAAACCTGAGATTCAGAATCGTATGTCAGCAGATATTCATGCTTGATGTTGAACTGTTCGTATTTGACGAATCGGGAGTCATCGATGCTCCTTACCAACCACTTACGTTTCCTTTAATGAGTATAACAAATGAGATGATATCAAAAATACGTCTCCTTTGGTAAGGACGAGTCCAAGTCCATTTGGGTATTGACCTTTACCAAAATTTATTCACTATTCGTGATTTAAATCGTTCAATTTTGGGTTATCCTAGATAGCATACCGGCGACCTTCGTGAAAAAGTTGACCTACCTGCTATTTTTGCTCAGTCGATCCTGAGAATCAATGCCCGTTCGGTCACATACAACCTGAAAAGTAATGTGAACGTTTTTCCTACATGTTACAAATACACCATCGAACAGTACAATAAAGGATCCATCGTTGGAGAAGACATGGAATTCTTACAAAGATCACTAACACTAACCAACCCGCATACTTACTATAAATTCCAGAAATTGACCCAAGAATTTATTGAAAAAGCTATTCTTTACCTGAATGACTTTGAGCACTTTGTCCTCAAACTTAATACATTCGGTGTTGTCGACAATATCAAAGTATGGATGACCTAGCCAAACCTATAATGAAGCGTTGATACAGTTATCAAACAGAAAAAGCTAATAAGAATTTGAAGACAATTTAAACAAAAAAGCAAATAGACAAAAGCTAAGAAAAACCAATAGGACTTGGGACAAAACATAGGTTCACTTAGCGCTAATAATCGTGTTACCTGCGTATGATTATCCTCATGTGAGATGGAAAACTTTGAAAAAACCATGATTGAATTTCTTCCTCTTCTTCACACTTATAGAATCTAAGAGATATCTGTTACCTTTCTAGTCTTCTGATCAATTTCCTTCGCTAGTTTCACATCCTCTTTTCTTGTGGTATTGTTACTCAACGTATAATACGATTCGGCACCATCAGCAGCAGTGACTAAGTGAACTACCTAAATCTTGCCGTCTGTTCAAATAACTCTGCTTTTCTGAGCAACAGAAGCATAGAATCATGTACTAATCTAGTCCAGGTAGTATGAAATGATTGACTTTAACGTAAAAAAAGATCGTGGAAAGCCCATTAATAACGTTAACTTCGAATAATGGCAAATTGGCAGAATGCGGCACGACTATTACTGCCAAATTGAAGAAAATTCCTAAACTCTGATAACTGGATAACACTGGCAGAAACCGCAGGGGCAAGAAACTAGCTCTTCATTGCTATTCGGAGTGATGAAGAACAATCTTGATATTGAAAAGTGAATAATTTAGGACAATATGTAATACACAGTTCAATGATTAGATACTGATGAAAGTCAAATAATTAAACGTTTGGATAATTCCTTCTATGAGAAAACATCCGAGACTCAAAAGACAGTCCAAGAAACCTTCAAGGAGAATAAAACGACTCAAAGATCCAAATACTCATTCAAACCAGATAATCCAAACTCATGATGCAGAAATAATTTATTCGTTGCAATTGTTTTCAACTTTGTGTTAACTTTTTATTTGTTGCCTATTACAATCGTAATAGGCAGCAAATAAAAAATCCACATTGTGATTTCGACTACAGCCTCAGCTTACCTGGGTTCAAGGCCGATTTGGGCGTCCCAGATCAATCCCATTGGAGGGTAATTACTGATGGCACTGATCAATAGAACTAGCTGAGAGAAAGGAGAAACGAAGTACCCGCATGGTATGGTGGTGAACGCGGTAATCCCCAGAAACGATAATAGCTCGTTCATTTCCCACCGCAAACATCTGTGGTCTGGAGTTTTGCAAATAGCTCAGTATCATAACGGTTGTAGTTTTCACCTTCTTTGATAAAACCGTGTTTCTAGGAAGTTAAATCAGTTTAATTCTAAGGTCATGTAAGAAAGTTTGAAGAAAAAACCAAATTTAGAGCTAACATGCCTCCAAAATCAGTTATTTCGTATCAAACAAATTATTACAGTAGAATGATTTGCACCAAATACCACTTAGAAACGGAAACTGCATCGTTCTTTATTCCGCAGGTTTCAAAGAAAAAGTAAAAAAGCTCGTGATTTCCTGATGTTTCAAAAAAAAAGTCATATCAGAAACCAGATGCTAAAGAACCATATAACTAGACCCTCCCACCCTGACAGTGTTAGTACAATCATCCACGAGACAAGTTTTAAACAAACCTGGTCGTAACGTTTGTTGAGAAGATCGAATTCATCGACTCCTAGTTCGGATAGAATTCGAAGCCATGACTCCTTAAAAATACAAAGAAAGACATAGGGATTACATAAAAATCACTCAGATTGCCTTATGTGGGAACAAAAGAAAAACCTGGCAATGTAAAAGAAAGTGCTCTTAAGAGGCAAACCGTAGGTGGCACAGTCCCACCTACTTAAATCCACCCATCTCCTATCAAGTCAGTTCACGTTAAGCAAATAGAAGTTATATGATTAAAAATAATCGAACAAAATCCACAAGTGAGAGTAGATCCTTCCTTGGACTTCTGCGTTCATTGCTAGTTCCTAAAGACCAGAAGGAAAACAAATGAAAATAAACAAACGTATGCGGTCGATTCCAATCAATATGGTTTTTTCTAAAAACAAGATATTAATGTTATCATTCGTCATACTGACAACCAGACAAAAAACTGGTGTTTCCCAATATTCGTGCTTGTAGCTGTCGCTCTTGTGTTGGAAATTTTAGAACTTGTGAACTTGTAAACTTGTAAACTTCGTCCCCGATTTTTTGAAAATCCTGATTTCAAAATTATTTGAATTTGAAAGGATGTAGTATAAAAACTACTTATACAACTAGTGAGATGGATCAAAGCCTCTCTTAAGCCTCTCTTATGAATCTGCACATATCTGAACGCCCGAAATACTGTATTCATCGAGAAATTATCGTCAAATTTTGAAAAACCAGCTTTGTCGCGAAGGGGTTAACACGGCCCCATCGGCAACCATGAGACAAACCCTCGACATTTAAACACTAGATATTTGACGTGGATTCCTTCTGGGTTTAGCAACTCTAGCAAAGTACATTGCTTCAAGGAATCGTTTTGTCGGTACAGAAAAGACCTTCCGAAGTAAATTCATTTGGAAGATGACAGCCCGATCCTCTTACTCTACCACACACAAGATGACCCACTGGTCCCGTGTAAATTTACTGTTCTGTGATCGAAATCACATGTTTAGTAAAGAATATTATTCTTTGCTGTTTGTGGAGTTAAAAACAGATGCTACGCTATAAGTACTCAACAACGGGTCCAACAATGAAAGTCGCGTCCATATTAGTCAACCTTGGAAGATTACTATGTTATTCAAAGGATAGGCCCAGACGTATCACGGCTTTCCTTCTGTATAACAACGATCGTCCACACACTGCGATGGTGGCTCGTTAGACAATGTTGAGATGTGATTGGGAACTTCGCCCAGATACCGCATACCCTCTGTAGTTGACCGTTCCTGCCTTTTCGTCTCTTTTGGTCGCTCAAGAATCACCTGCATATCAAGGAAGTGCAGGCGTTGAATATATCAAATGACTAACTATGGCGATAGTGTCCTCGCACTAAATGGCATCATACTAATGCTATAATTTTCTGAAAACTTTCCCCAAGTGCTGAAAACTTAACTGGTAACTTAGTGTTACATGTATTTTGCTTTTTCACAAGAATCTCTTTCCCACCAACTATTTCATATATTTATAGCCCCTTCTTCCACCATTAGCAAAAGGCATCGTAAAGAGTTCAGTTTGGGAAATTATTTCATTTTCGACGAATTCGACAAATTTCCTAAAATTGAAACTACTTTTGGGAACATCACATCTCCCAATAAACAAATGCGGGTGGCTGGTATCTCCTCATCGGATCGCCGCCCAGTGTTTTTCAATGTCAAACTTAAGGTGGGTGACGAATCTAATCATCGAACTCCTAAGGTACACAGTAAGTACACAATCTGTACTTCGATCCATTACAGGGAAAGGCTGCATTTGGCCGTGAATTGGAAAAGCCCCAAAAAAGCTGCTTTAGAGATCGAAGGAAAAAGAACTCAATGATAACTAATGCACACGGCCCAGTAACACCTTCTAATTAATAACGTAAATGTACGAAGGAACTCAATAGACACGGAAAACAACATAAAAGATCTACTGCAAGAAAAAACCCAAAAGCATGTGCCGGCTTCAACTCCTCTCAGCGCTCTGCAATACAGCTGAAATGCGGGTTAATAATAAGCAGCATGCACAACATTTGGGCTGACCACTCGAAATCCAATACGACACATATCAAAAGCGAACAGATTTGTTCCACCTTCGAGATTTAGGTAAGCGAGAATGGCCCGGAGATTTTAGCAGCCTCTCCGTACGCATCCAACCCAGCGCTGCCGAATCGGTGTTCTTTCGGGGTCAGCAGAATGAGGTTCACTTAATTTTCCGTCTAGCGTTTGATACGCACGTATAGTTTACTAAACCCTGAACGTGGGGCTGAGGATACTAACATGTGGCTTTCTAATTTCTGCCAGAGTAGAAGAGTAGCTTGTTTGTTGGAAGCGACTCCTAATCGCCTGCCTCCCACATATTACCTCCCCCGTCACTTGAATGCAGGTTTATGACTGGATTAACTCGTCGAATACAATCCGCATTAACGAGAACACACCCATGCACGTATGCATGAATATGTCCTCGCAAACATAGAAAGTATTTGCCAAATCCGCACATCAGCAACAGGTGGTAATCCATCTCCTAGATCCATCTGCATCTCAGAGAAGCATGAGGTCGGTTTTGGTTTGCGATTAACACCCTATCCGCGACTTTGGGAGGCGCCACGTTGCCTCGCGACTAGCCGGCATAAGATCGCTCTCTGAGAGATTCTTTGAGCAGATTTATGCACGAGCTGAAAATGTGATGGAAAGGACAGACAAAAGGAAGAGAGTGAACCGAAAAAAGACACGGATGGACGCGTGTGTGGCTCAAGTGAACGAATGCGTTCGGTTAGATGCTATTTAATGTAGATCTCAGAACAATACTCATTAACATCACCATGCACGAAACAGATGACCGCCATGGACGACGATGATTATAAGGGAACTCAGATGGAAAATATGATGCCACCTGCATGATTCAGCCATCAAAGGCAAAGAATGAATGAATGTGAAGCCTACAGGTAAACATTTACTCCGTTATTCATGTTACCTTCTCATTAAGAACTTTAATTCGATATTAGAAAAAGAAACGAATATGCCAAGTCTGGAGCTTAAACAGCTAATAAAAGAAGTGAATGGAAAGCAAACTCAAAAAAAAAAAAAGAAAATTACACGATCGATGTAAGCCGATGGATCCATTCCACCACGATCGCAAATAACGAGTACATTGCGATCTGTTGTACTCTCTGCCTGATGGAAGTATGTCTGCAAGAGACAAACAAAATGCATGCATGAATGGATGCGTAAATGAAAAAAGCTTTCATAATTCGGCACTTTACTGAGCAAGAGGTCTGGGAATGTTTAGCTAACCGACAACACGCTGTTTGGAATTTTTGTGTCACAAAATTTGCAAACCAATATGCGGTTGATAATTCATTATGATAAACGATAAAGGACGGCACTAATCAATCCCCTGAGGGATGCTCCATGCATTCGACTTCATCAATCATCGTTTGGAGGTGATTGAATGCATATCTGCCTTTAAAATGATATGCGGTGACCTAGCGATTTATCAAACCAGTGCTGCCATCCTCTCAGACAAGTTTGGTATCAATTTGCCTACCCCAGAGGGTTTGACGGCTTGGTGAGCCTGGGGCGCGGGAGATCGATCCTATGTGTGTGTTGCAGGGCTCCTCCGATCACTGCGTCACACGCACCCTTTCATTATGACATCTCAACTTTTTTATTATGTTTCCCTTCCGCCTATCTCACTGATGATATGCAATCACCAATAGATATTTCGGTGAGTGATATTCGACATTAACCTCTATATTCTCTAACAAAAATGAGCTTGGTAATAAGTTTTCAACAACCTGGCAAAACCACAAACTTCTACTATGCTATACATTTTTCGCTAAATTTGGACATCCATATCGTAACTACTCTTTAACGTTACACTTCTCCTTCCATCAAGTATACATGATAATCAAACAGCTACTGCCTCTATAAATGTAACATCAAAAATGTTTTTTTATTTGCTGAGCAGATGAAGAAAACTACATTTTGAATTGTTATTTAAGTATTCATTAAACCTTCAATATGATCTTATAGTACGCTTTATGTATTACGAAATTTCCTTCACTTTATAATTCCTAAATAGATTTCAGATGACGAAAGCACACTGGTAGTGATGTCGTTCATTATGAGCAACTCGATGGCTCAACCACGCAACGGGTTTACTAAGCTCTTCAACTTTTCAGTGTCGGCAAATTAGTAACAGACGTGCCTAAGATAAGCTGGCCTCTTCTAATTCACAAGGGCCGTGCAATGACCGACTGTTGGACGATGCATTTTTTAGCAGCATGAAAACAAATCGAAATGGATGGCAACTGATCAACAACCGTCCTATATCAATTAACCTAGCTGAGTGAGGATGCTTTATTCTTGTTGTGCTTTACTCTAAAACATTTGACTTAATACAACTACGAAGACTCACAACGCGAAGACCAAAGACTGTGGATCACCGACTCGGATCAACCTGGCTTTGATAAAGACGAAAGAGTCGAAACACTAGCCGAATAAAAGTCGTATAACAACCTCGTCCTGGCTTAATAATCTAACAAAACATTAAATGCCTAAATTATAACATCAGACTATCTCTATCTTCTCTAACGTAATATCTCCTATTACTCCACCATGCACTTTACCCAGAACGTTTAACCAAGAACTAAGTATTAACATTAGGAATATAGCGAACCCTAGTGATGGTCTCGGATCCTTTTTACAATTATCTCATCCACGAATTACTCCCTATAAATTGTTTCTACTTCGACAGGATTCCAAAAACTGATTTTTATAAAATGCTCCTTTAAAGCGAAAACATCAGTAAATAACGAAAAGATTTTTTTGGCTAAATTCGAGTAAGCCATGTTTTCCACAGATTCAGCTTGCTACATCGTCTTCGAACGATCAAATGATAGATGACAAAACTCGGTGCTGTTCAAAGCCGCTGCTCTCATTTCTGGAAGAATCCAACACGCAAGGTAGTAAACGATCACGCTTGAACCACGACCACAGTCTAGCACAATAATGAGGACGGAAAAGCCCACAGATGCTTAAATAACAGCCGAGTCCAAATCTGAACTCGAAATAGATGCAAAACAGCGAAACGAATGGAATAAGTGCTGGAGCCCCCATGAATACAGAGATGGGTGAACTAAGTGTATAAGCACAGTGTTACCCCCACTTCTTTTTCCAGCGTTCCATACATTGCTACTTCCTTACTCTAAAACACGACTGCACCATGTCTTCGGTTGCGTAGCCCACTTTTCTTAATAAATACACCGAGTTAGACCTAGTAAAAATACGGTGCAGATCTACGAATATTCACCATTACATGGATACAAAAAAGCCAATCAAAAAATGAAGGATCGGAAACGAAAGCTAGTACGAATTGCTTCAAAGATTCGCAGTACACTGAATCAAAACTCCTACTCCAAATACAATAGTGTTTTAAAGCGTTCTAGTATTTCAAACCTTATGAAATATTGACACCCCGTTCAACAAAACATTAGTAGAAAAATAGAACAACCGTACATCTTCAATTTGTAGCATCGTCTTCAGCAAATCCTTTTGAAAAAGATACGTTTGCTCGTAGTTGAGCTCAGCAAATTTCACACGTCCTCCTAATAGAATTGTTGCCGTTTCTGGTACCGTGAACACTTTCCAACCGATGTTTTCAAAGAATGTGGCAAGACGATCCTTAAAATATGTTTACGTTTACTAGAAGTATACATTATTTAAACAGAATAGTAGCATAGTGTAAAATAAATGCAGTTTTATACTAGGAATTCCAAACCATTACAACTAGATGAGGCAATTTTACTAGTTAAAATAAGAACCATTGGATACCACACATTCTTCCCCAATAATATACAAGTTTACTTTCATCTCGAAAGGATTCTTCAGCTAATAGTTATTGAGATGAGCTGGTTCAGAGTTTTCGTAGCCCATTTCATTCAACAACTCCTTCTTCTTATCCTTATACGAAACTCCTTATACGGAGTTTGTTATGCGACGTATGGGTGGACGGCATCTTGCAACAGAATTCATTAACATATAGCGTTAGCAGATGTTCCAGTAACCCGTGTTATCGATCTTTTTGACAATATTTATCTGTTTTTGATGCATCGGGTAAAACTGAAATGGTTATAGGATGCGATTCTATATGAAGAGCTCAAAAAAAATTCACCACGGCCTTCTTTTGATGCAGATTCGGTGTCGCAAACGCCGTCGATTATTACATAAGACTCAATTTTGACCCTACCTCTCAATGCGACTGAGAAATAGTCTTTCGTTATTTTGCAAAAGAAGCCCAGAGCAGATTTAATAACGGAGGTCTCCAAATGCTTATGGAGAATTCGTAACTTTGAGAACATCAGAAACATCAGGATTCTGTCCTACAGAGATGAATTTACAACTTATTAGCAAAAATGTGCAGATTATCAGGGATCTAGCTTCGAAGATAAAACCGTATTGAAACTTATTCATTTCATTTCTTTACTTATTCACTTATTGGTTCATTTACATGAGCCGGCTTCAGATATCTTGCCGAACCCTGAACTTTTTCATTCAGTTCGTTTTCTTACATTTTTCGTCCATGGAAGTTTACAAATTTACGCGTGGATGGGTTCGGCTACCACTTGAGGAATTTGCCCTTGTCATAAAAAGCCGCTGAATGCTGGTCTAGTTGATTCTCATGTCTACTGACTTTGTGAATCGCAGGGGGTTTTTTTCTAACAAGTCTGGCACCAATTTGCCGACTCCAGAAGGATGAAAGACCTGATTATCCCGTAGTGGGTCGTGTCCTCGAGCCTGGTTACTGCAATTTAATAACTACGATCCAAAACCGCAACTACTTGAAGAAAACAAAAACCCCAACGTCATACTAGATGTAGTGATACATAGAAATTTACTATTTAACAAAACCGTACACTCAGTTACATTTAACATTTACTAAACAGCATTTACTGACGCTTGACGTCGAACTCAGTCACAGATAAAGATAATGTGTCCGATAGAATTTTACCCGTTAATCAAATGATAAAGAATAATTTATTAGTATTTTAAATAGCTTTGCCGTTTTGTTAGAAACTGGATGGTGGCCTAAGACTGAAAAAAACCGAGTATTGTCGAACTTTTAACATTCCAAATACGATACTTGAGACAATTTGAGCTATAGTGCAGCTTACCTGTCCAGTTGTCTTGCCGCCGCAAGGACCACCGGTGAGTACCAACTTGTAGACCTTACATGTTTTTGCCTTTGGATCACCTATATCGATTCCTATTTCCATTCCTGGAATTTTTTCCGTCATTATAGTGTATGACGTTATATTTGAATAATTATAGAATCTCACGTATTATTATACACCCTAATTCCACTCCATGGGTTCGTGGTTGACTGGAGAATTAATACTACAATCAACTTCATACTAACGACTAAGTAATTTTCTTACAAGCATGATGATGAAGCCCGAGGAATGTTGGTCATGAAACGAATTGTGACAGTTAGTGAAGTAATTACATTATAGTGAATTAAACGAACAACCCCAAACTTTTCTATGATATTCTGTGTCCGTGCAAATGAAAATACCTTTCTCTGAAGAGAACGTTGAATATTTCGTAAATGCTTAAAATAGATAACTTTACACTATCCATAAAAAATCAGTATCCAGTAAGTATGAGGAGTGAATAAACTCAGGAAATTTCCAGGCATCTTGAAAGCAGACCACTTCAGGAAGTTGAATAATCGTAACACATATAGTGGAGGAACTGATGTGAAGCGCATAGCATGATAATATAAAGCTTAAAAGCGTTCGGTGTTTACGGATACGTCATGCATTTGGCTTCATCATGCATAGTAGACATGACTGGATGAACATCTAGTCTGTACAATGACTTGCAATACCCTTTCAATGTATATAGTCAGTGTTATTTATCCTCTCAAACAGATTTGGAACCAATTGGTCCAACACAGAAAGAGGGATCGTTTAGTTGCTCCAGGAGTTGGATAGAAGCAACGATCAAGAGCTAGTCTCAGGTCACTTTTAAATACAACAGTACACATGCCAACGTGATAAAACACGACAACTAAATTACCTAGAACATGAAAACTTAAATAAATGGAGGGAAACAAGTGAGTTTATATACATACGTTCCAGAAAAAGCATACTTCGTAATGAATGGTAGCGAGCGAAACCTCATCAAGAAAGAAGAAAGACAACGAATCATTTTCTTGGTGATTTCCATTCATGCACATCTAGTATAAAAGATAAAGGATAAAGCTCCCGGCGTTGATCAATCCCTGAGGGATGCGCCATGCACTCGACTTCATTAAGTATCGTTGGAGGTCATTGAATGCATACCTCGCCTTTGCAATGACTCCCGATGGCCTACCGATGTATCGAGCCAGCGCTGCTATCCTCCCAGACAATTATGGTACCAATTTCCCGACCCGGAGGGATGGAAGGTTTGGTGGGCCATGGGCGAGCGGATCGATTCCACGTGTGTGCCGCAGTGGCGCCTCCAAGCACTACGCCACACGCGCCCTACACATCTAGTATAATGATAAGAATTCAAATGAGCAGAAATGGTGATAACCAAAGAAACAAATCTGCACACTAGAAAAATCCGGTTTCTAGTACAGTTTCACGAAAACCGAATCCTTTAAATGATTTATTAACTCGAAACATCCAAAAAAAAACGTTGCCCTACTGGCATCTGATCCAAGATTTAGAAAGATAAGTAGAAGGAATTAGACCCGTTAGCATTAATCCGTGGTGTTCTTTAGGTAGTAGGTTAACAGCAGGCAGCTCAAAACTATTCCAGTAACACCTGACGATGTTTCCATGGTAGATGGAAATTTGTTAGTGAATTTTCCGCACTATTCACATTCCCATTCAACGAAAAACACTGCATCACATGAATCGTCGAACGAAGAAAAATATAAAACCAAGTCGATCAAAGAACTCTGCCTGGGATTTTGTTGATGATTTTTCGAAAAGAACAGGAATTTCTCCATTAATCTAAAAGCGATCGACCACATTATGTCTCGAAGTGCGCCAATTAGTTGGAGAAATATGATTTCGTAGCTGGATAAGCTGACAATCCAGTCAAAGGTTGAAATGGCTACATTCAATATAAACGATGCTATGATAAGATAAAATGTAAACGATGTGAAGAATGTGTAGTGTTCTTCATAACATACAAAGTTCATCATGGATAAAAAAAGTAATACAACGTTCGGCGTTGATCAATCCCTTAGCTATTCGCCATGCACACAACTTCACTCAGCATCGTAGAGGTGACTGAATGAATATTTGGGTTATACATGAATTTTTGGGGCCTAATGAATGATTTAGGTCAGTGTTTTTGTTCTCCTAGACAGAGTCTAGTGTCCCTCTATCAGTCCTGAAAGGATGGAGGCCTTGGTTTGTTATAGAGGCGGTGGAGTCGAACCGAAAACCAGACGTATATTGCAAGCACCTCTAGCCACTGTGCTACATGTGCTCTTTTCAACACAGAGAACAGGTGAAGCGTTCGAAGACCACTCCGTTTTCCCAACAGAATCGTCATCATATCATATATCATATAGAATCATATTTAATGCAAAAAAAAAACACACACACACCTCAGTGAAAAGATGCCAGATGTCCTGTCGTATTTGGTCCTGTCAGGACCGCTTACCGAAAAGAGATTTTCCTGAGCACATAGATCAATGAAGAAACACTCTGAAATGGAACAGATGTAGATAAAGACGTTAATCTTACTGTTGATAGTACACAGTGAAAGCAACCAGCAACTACCAGAATTAATTTAACGGTCTATGGTAGGGCTGAAAAAATGCGATAGGACATTTCCAAATACAAAAATCAAGAAATAACTCTCTCGTCACATGTCATAACTGCTTTCCTAGAGACCATAGATGATCGGAAGAAAGTTTGCTCCATTCGCACAACAGGGCTACCCAATGGACCTTGTACCTATTGCTGGATAAGAAGGTAAAGCACTTATAAAGAAACACATAGTTTTTTTTTAACTAGTTTTTGATGGTAGGCACGTCATGGCTACCTTGTCGGGTCCTTTTGGGAAAGGAGACTTCAAATTAGGATTACGCGGAAAAGGGCTTAATTTTTTATAGGTAAGTAACCTGCATGCACTTCACAGTCATTTGACTGCAATCTTGTGCCTAATCAACGTAGAGGACTCCCCTAAGTAACTTGCATACACTTCACTGTCATCTCACTGCAGGCGTAGAGTACGTAATCAGCACATAAACGAAGATATTTACGACAGGAATTAAGTAATGACTTTCGGTGCCCTACCAATGTATCACTTCAATGTTTCCAACCTCCTAGGCAAGAGTCTGCCACCACTTTCCCGACTGCGTGTGTGATGAAAGATTTGGTGAGCGATAGAAACAACGACATTTGTATTGCAGGGCACTTCCAACCACCACGCTACACCCAACCCAAAGTATCCTAAATTCTTTATGCTAAAGTATTGGGATGATGCAAATAAATGTCCGATCTTGCACAGAATTCGCATTCTTTTGCTTTATGAGTTCGTGGACGCACATAAGAGGAACGTTGGGGACGCACATAATCATTTGATGGCAATCATCTGAAGACGGTAGTAGATGCCCACCATTTAAAAAAAATATTCGAAAGATTGCGAAATCATCTATAAGGATTTTAATGGGTGAACGACGAATTAAACGATTATTCAATAAACATCATTATGAACTCCGCTCTGCGCTTCTCTTGTTCAATAGATGTTACTGATTTTTCGAAAGAATTGTAAGGTGCGAGGAAAGTCAAATCCTATGCGACAGTCGACGACGTCCAACCCAGTGCTTGACACGAGAAACCACAATGATGCTGAGATGTTTGCAAAACTCCGGACCGCAGGTGTATGCCGTGGGGAACGAACGCGCTATTTTTCCTTTCCGGGGGAGTAACGCGCTCACCATCAAACCATGCGGGTCTTTCGTTTCGCCTGTCTCTCAGCTAGTTCTATCTCCTAAACGTTTTTCAGAGTGAAATTTTCCCAAAAAAAGAACCATGGCAGCTATTTGTTGAGTAACAGCTAGATGAATTCGGCATAGTTTTCTAAACCTCATCGAAACGACCAAAGCATAGAAGCGCTGTGACGAGCGCTATTAAAAAATTGTAATGTGTGCATCCAGAGGCGATCAACAGAACTGATGGTCCCTTCCCTGTTGCATTACAACACTTCATTACACGTTACACATTTGATATAGCAGAGGCTGAACGAATTCGACAACGAAACACTCTGTCCAATCTAGCGCACTCTCCGATTTGAGAAGACGTTAGTTCATCGTTCCGTCTCTGCAAGAATCTTTTTGCCTCCGACGTAACTGCAGAATTCTAGATTGCTGAAATAAAGAAGCATGTGTTTTAGGGATAGAAATGTATGGATTCTGGAGAATCTTGTTATTGATTCAAGTGTAAGTGAGCCGAGTTGTGGTATTTAAAAGTTCTCATCAAAATCCGACACTACTTGTTCACTGAGTGAAACCAATCTGGTTCATCCAGAACAACGGCTCCATCTCTTGTCTTCCGTTATTTGATTGAAAACTGCAACCATAGCAATGCAAGTGGTTCACCCAAATTTATTCCGAACGTATTTCCCATATTCATGTTGCCAAGCAATCACCAATCACTCAAGGGAATCACCAATCAGAATGTCCAAACGACGTACTCACTACCGTCTAGGAACATCATGGAAACTTCCCGACTTAATGTGTTCCATCGTTACTCCACAATACTTCGCCACCTTACTGTGACTGTGGTGTGTTATTCAGTTTTAAATTGGGACTCCTACAGTAGGGTGGTTCATTCTGATTTCAGAAAAACAGATACGATAATCATTGGTGTTAAAGAACCATTAACCAGTGATCTGTTTCAGACCATGAAAATTACGAGTTATGAATAATGAGTAAAGTAAGAAATATAAATGGAACTCTGTGAAGAAAACCATACTAGCAGAAAACATTCGTCACTTATCTCAATGACAATTACTGCTTACAATTCACTACTTTCAGATGAACTTCCGTATCAGAGTGCTGTGGGAGGAAACCGAAAGGCGTAAGAGATTACGGAAGTTGAATGTATGATTAATTTTGTGTTGTTTAATGAAATGTCGTAGCGAATTCTCTAAAAGACAGAATACTGCTCATCTCAGGATGACCTTTAAAAATGTAGTAATACCTTTTCTTCTTCAGGAAAAGTCAACTGTAAAGTAACAGGATACACGATGTGAATTGACTATACAAACAAGTAATCAATAATAATCAATAAACGTTGATAAAGGCTAACAACTAAGCTCCCTACCGTTAGCCATTACAAAAACCGTCAGTTCCTACGATTTGATGCTTTCATAAACAGAAACACGAGACAATTTTTCAGCGGACGAACGAAATCATAAGTTCTCTTATCATTAAGAGTTTAATGCGAATCAATAACAATGAGGAATAGTAGTATATGAGTGGCAAAAACAGGAGTTAACAACTTTACGAAACTCATCAGATACTTTACGAGCAATCAGCATGAATGAAGTGGGACATGATAACGGGGTGGCGGTCAGAGACGGAGAGTAAAGAGATTTGGCGCGCGAAAAGCGCACTTTACCCGCCGGATTGCATTCGCACTATCAGCTGCCAACATCTTCATTAAGATTCTAAGACTCTATAAAAAAAGAACATTAACCGCACTTTTCAGTTTCCTATAGCTCTATCTTTAATTCAGGCTTGATGATATGACTCGATGTGGTTTTGGTGTAGGTAGTTGACGAGGATTTCAGTGCGATTTCACGAAGTTCTATGAGGTTCTGAAAGTTCAGAAAGACATCTGGAATGTCTTTGAACAACTGATGTACTTGGAAAGACTGAATTTTTACCAATTTCAGAATTGAAAGGCTTCAGTTTTGGAAAATGTTGTTCTCACCAAGCTCTAAAGAAGGCTAAGTCACGTAAACGTTGACCGTTGCGTGAGCCTCATCAAACAAACCTCTTAATAATCTCGTACCATTTCATCAAATGCAGTTCATTTGGACAAAACCACAACAACAACAATAACAGTTCAGACATCCATACAGCTATGTTCTCTCGTAATTGATTATGAGGGAGAACTAGAAATTTAATCAAATAAATTCCATGTAGAGTCTATGAAAGATACATGAACAGCATTACCTTACGAGAAAATAGTCCTTCATAACATTTTGTGAGGAGAAGGAAAAATGTTAGTTAAGTGTTCTGCTCAATTATCGAGAATGGAAAGCAAGCAGTATGATGTCGTCTATCCACAAGCATCCCGAAAAAAAATCGATTTCTCTATGACGATGACATATGGCACCCCCGACAGAACCCTCCACAATCGCACTGTGTACGGAGAGCCGATGGCAGCTATAGTTTGAAACTTAACGCTATAAAAAAAAGGTCCTGGACTATTTTGAATATGTTCAGTTTAATGTTATTACCAGTTTCGTTCTCATAAAGAATGAAATCAGTTCCAATGATGCTGAGATATTTACAAAATCTCCGGGATCGCAGGTGTCTGCGGTGGAGAACGAACGCGCTATTGTCCTTTCCGGTTAGTAACGCGTTCACCACCATACCATGCGGGTCTTTCGTTTCGCCTGTATCTCAGCTAGTTCTATCGATCTTTGCCATCAGCAATCACCCGTCAGCGAGATTGATCTGTGGAGCCCAAATCGGCAACGAAGCCAGTTAAGCTGAGGCTGTAGTTATAATCACAAATATGGTGGTGAATGCGTTATTCCCCGGAAACGACAATAGCGCGTTCGTTCCCCACCGCAGACACCTGCGGTCCGGAGTTTTGCAAATATCTCAGCATCATTAAAGTTATATTTCGCAATATATACCCTCCCGTTAAAAAGGAGCAGGCAGTAAATAATAAGTTAAAATAATGAAATCAATGCTCGTTTCGATGATACTTCATTACTTTTTTTCGAGAAGGACCGGATTTGTCATCATGGGAAAAAAAACAGTTATAGTTTTTATCGGAGAAATAATTGCTGAAAGAGATGACATCGATGAGAATAACAAGGGATGGGATTGTATGAAACACCTTAACACTTTCATCTCATTAAGAGATTTTGATACGCCAATCTGCGGATTTCCTGAGAATTCTCGGATTTTTTTTTATAGGCATTTCACTATAATAGATGTATTCTGAAGGACTACGTTATATTTTTGCAGTAGTATCTCTATTTAAGATATTGATCATCTGTCGTTTATCACTATTTTATTGTAATGAATAGGGTATCAACGGGTGTTCTACTGGAATTTGTAGCAGAAGTTCATTGTTCGGACGAGAACATCCAAACTGAAACGAACAAAAGAGCAAATCGAGTCCAGAGATTACTATTATCCTAGTGACATACTGACTGAAAGGTGGTAGATTTGATTCTGATTCTTGACATCCACTTAATGCCTTTGGTTGCAACTAGAGGTGTACATTGTCACGGCTGTCACAAGTTTTTTTAGTGTAGAAATGCTTGGCGGACGTAAAGAACATCAGCTGCTTGAGGAACTTTATCAGAGGGCACATAGTGGTAAAGATATATTGCCCAAATATCTAGGTATAGATGGTCGTGGTAGGTTTTGAGAGGATATTTTATATTACTGTAATGTGACTGAAACAAGACCTTATTAATAAAAGTAAGAGCTATTGTTACAAGCAGAATGTTGTCGATATAGAACTGTAATACCTTGCAGACAACGATTTCTTCGAAAGAGCTCCAAGCAGCGACTTGGTGATTGAAAATATTTTCAGCTACTGGTTGCCAATAAGTTTGAAAAAAATGCTAACAATCTCGCTGAATTTCCACAGAGCACGGAGGATGAGGTAGAATTTTGTCCACAAATTCGTCTAACGTCTACAGCGTTAGCTGTGGGACGTGTTCACACGTGTGCTCGAGTGCTATCATGTAGTAGAACTGGATCTTTTCTTTTGGCCACGTCTGAATACACACACGATTTTTTCACGACACTACTTCTCAGCTGTTATAGTTTTGCCAAGATTTAGAATTTCTTGATAGAATTGTGCAACTGCGATGGCACAATTGTAATGATGCCGATCGTCACGAGCACGGTGCTGGTTTGATGCTGGTCAAGGCTCACCAAACCTCATCCCTCCGGCGTCGGGAAATTGGTGACGGACTTGTCTGAGAAAAGTTCACTATCTACAATCCAATTGGGGACGCTGTAATCCGGATATCTCAGGACTCCAGCGAGAATCGACTCGACCAGCACTTGACGACTTTCATGAGGAAGGTAAAATTCTCAAGCAGCAGCCGAAGGCAAACGTAAGAAGTTAGAAGACCTTAGTGGATGATGGATGCGAGGAATAGAATCGAATGCGAGAAGTGCTGGGATGCACATAGTAGATGTGAAATACGAGACGTATAGGAGAAAACTGGTGAAGCTAGAACTCAATAAACAAATCATACACTTCTTTATATTCTTGTTTAACAAGCAGAAGATGTTATTATTTCTTTATGTATCCACAAGCTGACGCTTCCGCGTATTTCGTCTTCCTCAGAGCAGCTTTCTATGAGTCTTCCACTGAATATGTCAGATGAGACTAACCGCAGATCTTACAGTCCCTTATTGATGTAAATTCTACTTTAGAAAACGTTTAGAAGATTCATCTCGGTCCCACACTCCAGGGAACGTCATTCCTTGTCCTCCAGAATCTATTTTTATAGCACGTCATAATGCGATCGGAAAATGGATCGCTTTGTTGCGCAAAAGAAGCGATGAACAGACGTCATAACAACTTTCTTCTAGTAATCGCCCAATTCGTCCTGTCATTCTTGTTTTTTTCACTTTGTCTACAATTTACAGACGGTAAACCTTGAGTTTTTCTACACCTAACGAGGCAGTTTTTTGAAAGGATCACTTCTATTATCACCTTCGGATAGCAGTATCCAGCTCCTCGTAAATACTAACAATGACGTCTTTCGTTGTCATTAATACTCCAATCTTCGATACGAAACCTTCTCGATTATCTCTGCATCATGCGCTTTCACGCTCCATATTTCAACTACATTTCAATACGATTCTGTAGCATTGAAGTTCAACATTATGAAGCAAGACGATCTTTTTTTCTATCTCCTGTTTTCTTAATAACACCACTTTAAACACCTTTTTTTAAAATTTGTTTTATTTTACATAACTCATCTTCAGATCTACTTTGCAGATTCCAGCACTTCTTGCATTCGTTTCGTTTCCTCGCATGCACAAAGTTCTTTGATCTTCTCAAGTGATTTCAGCTGCTGTTTAAGGATTTTTGTCTTCTTTACGAATGTCTTTGAATGCTGGTCCAGTCGATTCTCCCTCGGATCCTGGAATAGCTGTCCAATGGCGTTCCTGAGTGCCGAAGAAAGTGTTGGGTCCAAACAAGTCTGCTACCAATTGCCCGACTCCAGAGGGATGAGAGGCTTGGTGGGCCCAGGGCACACGCCACTTAAACATCTTTAAACAAGTGTGAACTAAGTATTAAAAAGAATTACCACAAGGCAAGAAGTTAAGCAACAAATCAGTTTTAAAATTGTACACAGTAACTATGTAAGCAATAATTATTAGTTGTGAAATGTTCCTCTTGATATGTTAAAGTTATAGCTATAGTTAATATTTGTAACATGTAGTTAATCATCACTTTTCAGAGAATCGCTAAGAACTTTGTGGACTTTGAGGACAAAGAACACTTTAGCGTCTTATCGCTAGACATGCTGAAATTCATGGTGCTGTTGAGAAATATGGAGCGAAAATGGACTCCAGGGGATTTCCATATTGCGAAAAAGTGAACTCAAATCCCATTAAAGATTCAGTGATCCTTATCGTTTACTAGAAGTTCCACAGTGACTTATGGTGTTTCGAAAAGTGTGAACTCAAATCCCAATAAAGGTTCAGTGGTCCGTATCGTTTACTAGAAGTTTCCTACTGACTTATGGTGTTTCGAAAAGTACCAAAAGTGTCATATTACATCCATTATTTCGTCGCTTGCTATTCAGTATAATGATTTGCAATCCATTTTATTTCTGCTTTTTTTACCACTGCTGTCTATGGATCTTAGTCATGTTAAGAATTTCAGAAGCTGCTTAGTTTCAAGATCACGCAACGCATCATGAAGTTTAGGACAAGTCATTAAAACCAGTCGCCATCTACTAAGATGGAATTCACATAGATGCCCTGAGCAGATGTTGATGGATTTTGAGGATGTGCCTACTTGTCTCTGTTGCGCCAGATCGATCGAATTATTTTTCGTGGACACGTCGTATTCATGCCTAAATGATATGAGTGCGTATCATCGTTCATCAATCCGAATTCTATCATCCATGTCGATTCGGCCAAAAACATGCCTGCAATCAAGTGAATAGGAAGTGCAAGAAGAGTGGTCCTATGTCACTTAGGTCCGAAAAAATAAGCATTACGTGCATATCATAAGCTTCGACGCTAACTAATTCTGCGTGAGTGTCCTCCGTCTCCATGCCATTAGAACAAGACTTGGATTACTTGTGAGTGCCTTTTTGCAAAAACACTAAAAATAAGCAGAAACATACGAGAAATCCAATGTTTAGTAGTGTCTACTAGCGCAGGAAATTTTTTGACTGACTCAGGGGCTCAATAGAGAAATGAATGGAAATTGAGATTTCATCAGTGTACTCATTGGTGTCGTTTCAATCTGTTAGAAAAGTGACGAGATTAGAAGTAATTTAAGTGGAAGGTTATACCCTAAGCATTTTGCCATAGTTTAAATAAAGAAACTTAGATAAAGAAAAAAATTTCCTTTGAAGGTATAATCGAAACTTAGAAGTTTCAGTACGATTATAGACCGCAAGCCTAAAATATCGATCGTTCTGTGGGAAATACATAAGTGACACTTGTTGCATTTAGTTCTATCTTGAAGATGACCCGTAATCAGTTGTCATATTGAGTGGGTTCCAGCACTTCTTGTGCCCATACCGATTTCTCGAATCAACATCCCCGAAGGTCTGCGAATCATGAAGCGTTCCCACGTGGATTAGAGGAAGTGGGCTGGTTCGTGACAGTCTACACGGATTCCCCGAGCCTGGACGGATGTGAGGTGTGGTGCGTTTGAAGGGAGATTTCTATGAAAACAAAGTTCGTAGTACATTTCCATCTGCAATTGGGCATGATTCCTCATAGTAACTGCCTAGAATGTTAATCTGTTTTATAATTTGTTGAACAGTTCATTGTGAGAAGAAAATTAATTATATTTTGTTAACAATGTCTGAAGAACAATTATTCGCTGTCCAAAATTCAGTCAGTGAGATGACATGCAAGGTAAAGATTTTCGATTCCAAGGACAATTTTTCAGATTGGCAGAAGTAGACGTCCAGAAATAAAACTGAAAACGATTTGCGAGTGTTCTATACGGAACCGATCTTGTAAAGGAAAGTATGATGTCTAAGACGTTTTTGAAATATTTCTGATTCATCGTTAACTGATATAAACCATTCTTATTTTGTAAAAGATGTTGTGAAACAGAAAAATAAAAAGCAAAAGAAAAGTGTGAGACTTGAGAATGTCTGGAATATTGATCACTCATTTCTATGGCAACTACTTTTGAACAGCGTTGATACTTACGGGTTGGGATGAGAAATTCGATTAACTCCTAAACACCTGGAAGAATTAAACGAATACAATAGCGTAGCTTTCCTTATTGCCGGTAACACTTAATGAATAGCTACTAAATTAAGGTGCTATCCTACTGTAAGGATTATTGCATGATTACTGTTGCTGTGGTGATTGAACTGTCGCCCAATACATTTGCTAGTGTACAATTTATTCTCGAAGATTTTTCAAACATGTCAAATCATCTTTCGCATACAATATAGATTTTTACTATCTCTACATAGCTATGAGAAGACGACGGTGATAATTTGTTTTTACAAATCAAATTATTGTAATTCAATTTCAAACCACTTCCCACCTACTTCTCACTAACTTGATTGTATTATATATTGTTGACCAAAATATAAGTACAAGATGAAATTTTCATGTACGTAAGCGAACACCTACACAACTGTCCATGAATATGGCCATGACGACATCTATATCAAGTCACTTAAGTTGTTTGTTAGCTTCGTGATCAGCAGTACATCAGCACTTCCGTTGTTTGTTTCCCCACACCTCTGGTGATATATTAGCAATCTAAGGATACAACCACAATGAAGCTGAGATATTTGCAGAAGTCAGATCAGTCCCCCATCTCAGATTTGAACTAGTGAATACTCTTTCAAAAATCACACGTGTTACCCACTGCACCACTAAGGCGCTTGGTTTGCTATTCTGTCACCCAGTTTTTCACCCTAACGGTGTCAACACTATCACCCGTCAAGAGGAATAATGTGAAGGTCGCAAATCGGCATTGAACCCTGTTAAACTGAGGCTAATACTCTGCCATGAAAAAAATGTGGGAAGTAAATAAAAAAGGCATAAAATCTGTGGATACTTTTCAATAAGTTTCAGAAATAAATCGTCTTCATATTATAACGATAATCACTGGAGCACTGTGAGTGTGAGGGAACGTTAAACTCAGTAGTAACAGTCGCCCTGCATTGCACACACAGGGTCGTTGGTTTCACCTGGCATTCCAGCTTACTAAATGTGTCATCCATGTGGACCTGGAAAGTTGTTACCAAACTTGTTTAAGAGGGTAAAAAACGCCGATTTAATTATAGTTGGGCCCCTACAAGTGAATGTCTTCGCAAATATGCATTCATTCACCTCTACCATGCTATGAGTAGAGTGGAATGCATGGATCATGGAGCATTAGTGCCGACCACTTTCTCCTTTGTCCTTTATTTATGGCAGTGCTGGATTTAACTATATGAGGTTCAGCGGAGATGGAATAGATCGTGCAATCTTTGGAAATATGTGTTTCTTCACTCAACAAAAAAATGATCCTTTATCAGTTGCCCATCAACTTTATGACGAAGATAGATCGCCATTCTACAGCAAAATCGCCACTGACAAGAGAGACATTCAAAAGACCACGACATGAATGTTTTGTCGGCTCACTATAACTGTTGCCTTTTAAGAATATTATGCGCAATCGAAGTGAAAAAAAGTGGAGTTGTACAACGGAACCCAGCAGACACATTATCCCATTTCATTTGTGACATACTTTAACCGCGTCGGTCAGCAGAACTCTAGAATAGTATTGGTGTGGGACAAATGTTCCTTTGCGATGGCCCGTTTGCGCTCAACAAAGTACATTTTGTCGAATGCCTCAGCTTTGTGCCTCCATCACGATGACTTAACTTTAGAGCTGAAGTGGAGAAAAAGGGCTGCTAGGGAAGCAGTTTAGAAGAATACTCAAGAGTTAAGAAGAGCAAGAACGAAGATAGCACTACAACCATGCAAAAAAGAAAGTAAAATGAGCCCTTAGTTACACCGCTAACTTAGTAGTTAGGTTAGAAAAATCTTTCCGAATTAAATATATGTCGAAATGGTTTATTTTTTTGCACTGTTCAATAAACCTGTTTTGAATAGCTTACAAAGGCATCGAAAATAGAATAAAGAAGAATCGAAGAAAATGAAGTGCATGTAGATCTCTACTAAGCTCTCGTTCTTCATTGTGCTTCCTGCTCTTATGCAGAACCTTCAACGCCGAGCTTCAAGTAAACAAGATGACTGTGCAGTCAACTAGAATACTATTTTGAAGTGGTGCCAAAACTATTCTCTATCACTCCAATGAGAGATATAGGACAACTTGTGTACAGCAGGAAGACTACTGACTCATTGATCTTATTTTTCCACAAAGATATTGAATAAATAAAGTGTGATGGTCTTCCAATTGTAGCTGACGATTGGTGGCCTTACAGACTATACAGTTATTTGGCAGAGAAATGATTAACCACTTAGATATTCATGCTGCATCTTATGTATTTGGTCTTTTCAGTCACCTAGGTCAGAAAGTAACCGGATTATTCGAATTCATTTAACACTACATAGATGAAAACAGAAATATGAACGCTGTCAGTGGACAGCATCGGGTTTCACACCATCGACTTTTACCACTACCAGCCTTCTCGCGTTGCTGCATTACTGTTCAGAACAAAAAAGAGACTTTTTCAAATTCTAAGAATTTCGAGACCTACCAACAATTGTTGCTGGCTTCACCCTTTTTTTGTAAAGGACTAAATCTAGTTCCAAGTCTGTTTAGTATGAGACTTCCATCTTGTATTCACGAGGTCACGAACACGACTACTGTAAAATCAGAAGACTATCACTGGATTTTTTTTCCCTTCATCATTCTTAACCATCCACAGTTTGATTAGAATTTACTAAATTACTTTCGCACAACAACACATACAACAAAGCAGTTGTGTTATGTTGTATGTGTTGTTGTGCGAAAGTAAACGTGATACTGTATAATAACCTCAGGATTGCTGAGAAAGAAAAACAACACATTTATAATCTAATGCCGAGGTTAATTAGAAAGTCGACCCCTGGGAACTACTCTTAATTTACAATAAGCGAATTCGCTTACTATACTTCCTCGTTTCTTCTCGTAATTCGAAGGACGCTCATCGGCGAGTGGAAACCCTCGGAGAAGGTTGAGATTCAATCAACAAGCTCCTCAAGAGGGGAGTTCGTTCTACTGAGTTGTCGTTAACGATTCACACCCTTAAATTAACGTCTAACACTTAGTGTAATTGTGTTCTAAGTAATTACATTGTTCTTTATAAAAACTGTGGATTAGTTGATAGCTCTATAATGTTATGGGAAGCAACATACGATATTTTAGTTGAGTCAATTCGAATTGACTGGGTATTCCGCATTTCATTGAATTAGATAGGCCATTCGGAGATAAAAATAAATTCACTCGTTCCCCAGAACCCTACTTTCCAGTTTGATTCTTCTCTACTCCAATGATGCTATTTGAGTGACACATCTTCAGGAAACCCACAACAATTGCTAGTTTACTGCTAATTTGCTCACAAAACAAGACTTTGCTTCTTAGTATTCCTTTTTTTCTTTCCTTCCTTGACGGGACAGGGACTTTCACAATGTTGTCACAGCAGGAAATCCTCGGCTTTTTTCGATCAGTGAGAGATTTGTCGTCCTGCGCTACTAAGCAGGCGGGGATTCCTGACCCTAATTTTAATTTAGCTGGGCTTGCATGTAGAAATTTCGAACCGTTCAGCCTCTTTTTTTCTGTGTATTTATACACTGCAAATCCACCGAATGTTCTCAGCTGCGAAATTGTTTTTTTGTGCTTTATTTTCATAAAATGTTCTACTGCAGACAATCAGAGTGTGAGAAAATCGTTTTAACAACGCACACCATTCTTCTGAAAAAGGAGCATAGTTCAGGGAAATAGGCAGTCTATCCTGAGCGTAATTGCTGTATCCGGTAGTGTACATAGTGATCTAATAGGAGCGTGCTCTGAATGCTTCATATCTGAGGTTACTGAAAGATTTCGACAGTTTAGCCCTCCTATGTTACCAGTTTTCTTCTTTTGTGCATTTTAAACGAATTTACTTCTCAAATACCAGATCTTCGTAATGACGCTTTTTCACTAAGGAAGTTTTTATTCTTTTTACTTTTATTTAATCCGTCTTCACGTCTAGTGTGCTGATCCTAGCACTTCTCACATACAATTCTAAGAATGTATAGTGGATGAAATAACAACGGAAAGAAATGCTGTCCAAATATAGCTTTGTATCCTACAGTACTTCATTAGTTATCAAGTTGTTCTTTTCCTGGTACTAGTTTGATTTGCTAATGCTTTGTATTGTTTAAATTTCCGTTCACTACAACAGCTGAATTCATCCATATCACTTGTAATGCCATTAATCGGCTATGTCTTGACTTGAGCAAAACTCTCACCAATGAGCCTCCATCTTCCGGCATTGCCGACCGCAATAGCTGCCCAGTGAGGTCCTCTCATTTGCCGGTCCAGAAAAGCATCATACTTTTGGTAGCAGCGTATTTATTGTGTTGTTTTTATCAAAGTCATACCAGCAAATAGCTCTGTAGTGTAGAAGGAAACGTATGGTGATCGTTAGAGACGACCGACCCGTTACTGTTTACTTGCTATTTTTTAACTGTGGTTTGTTGAGGCCTTTTTCCCGCACGGTGAGTTCATGCGCTCTTTGTTAACCCTTACTTGTGTAAGTCGAAAAATACAATATGGAATAGCTTAATGCACGTGTATTTTTTTTTCCTTTAGATCCACAAGAAAAGCCTCTAATATTTTTTAATGCCATTTTAATTAGTCGTGACAATTCCTGAAGTATTGAGCCCGTTATTATCATCTTATGAAGGGACTCGTATAGAAAATATTCACTTCTTCAGTAGTGAACAACTAACACCATCACCACTATACGCACGATTCATATGGATCAGCTTAGAATAGTTGTATTCAAACCTCACTCATGACTTCTATCGTTTCTTTCTAATTTGTTTTTTCACTTCATCACTTTCTGGCAGTTCACTGTTTTCTCTTCCGCTTCTTACAACTGGAGAACTCGAAATACCCTACTTTTACGTTCAGAACGTATGTTGAAAACATTTTTTGAGCTATCCATATATATGTTCGTGCGAACTACTCTTGGCGAGCTGATGATAGGATGGCATAGTTGTCGCTGTTGTTGGTGTTGTTGGTCGATGGCTAGCGTTTCGGCGATTTCGCCTTCCTCAGAGCCTTGCTGTTGCGAGTGGGAGTCTCACAGCACGCTCCCATCGCAGCACCACGGCTCTTAGGAAGGCGAAATCCTCGAAACTTCAACCATCCAACAACAGCAACAACAACAACAACAACAACAACAACAACAACAACAACAACAACAACAACAACAACAACAACAACAGCAACAACAGCAACAACAGCAGCGACGACGACGACGACAACAACAACAACAACAACAACAATAACGACAACTACGAACCTCTCCAGCTCAACAAAGGCAGTTTGTAAGAGCATATATATAGGTATATCGATTATTTATTCCGAGGTTCATCTTGAGCCACTTCAAGGTTTCATAACCATCGTGGACTGAAAAATACATCAAAAACGAAAATCTCTAGTCGAAAAGTAATGAATTTAATGCAATTCTACTAGAACACGCAGGAAAATGCTTGTCATTGAAAGACAAGTAATGAGTCGCTCATCATCTTACTGTTTCACGTCTAAATTTAACGAACCACAATGTCTGAGATTTCAAATACATCACATATTTATTTAAAATGATGTAAGTGTTAAGGCAAAGGACAAGATTCAGCGAAATCCAGAGAATAATACTAGAATTGAAAACTTTATGCTAAGAGATGTAACTGATTGGTAGAAGTTCTAAGTATGTATGACATCGCTTGTTGAAAAAAACAGCTGTACACTAGATGCTATTGAAATTGGATAAAAGTATTGGTCTTCAATCAATTTCGAAAACATGTCCGGAATACGAACTGATGTAGTGGAGA
Organism: Angiostrongylus vasorum; assembly: GCA_018806985.1. Classification (NCBI taxonomy): domain Eukaryota; kingdom Metazoa; phylum Nematoda; class Chromadorea; order Rhabditida; family Metastrongylidae; genus Angiostrongylus; species Angiostrongylus vasorum. Next base: position 169,219 of record JADANN010000228.1, read on the forward strand.
GGGGGGTGGGAAGAGCGAGAGGTTTTCGGGCTCGGTTATCCTTCTGGCTTGACAGAGGGCATTCAGACTGAGACGCTGCTCGCTTCCAATCCACTTATAGGTCTCCGATACTAAAACTACGCTTGCTGTTAGAAATAGTAATAATAGATCATTTCCCTTCAACTTTTAGGCTATTTGAAGGCACATTATTCATTTTCCTTGTGTATGGACCTGTGTATCTCCACTTTCTGCATACGTATTCTGGAAAATTTTACACTAAAAACATTGTAAACGGCGAATTTATCACTTTATCAAGTAAGATGGCTCTTGTAGGTATGGAACACCTTTTACTTCGCTTTCCTGCATGATCACTATCAGATAAATACTCTGCAACCTCTATAAGTAAGAGTCATAACCGGTTTTCATCAAATTTAGTTCATAGTTTTCTGCTAATCTTCAACGACCTGGAAATTCTTTGTACAGAGAGGTTTTTCGCCGGTTTTTGTCGTCTTTCCTTCTTATCATCTAGATGGTTTTTCGAAATAATGCTCAATACGCAAAGTTGTGATTTCAATTGTATCATCACTTTAACTGGGTTCGATGCCGATTTGTTCTCTCCAGACCATTTCAGTTGACAGGTATTGCTGACAGCACCATTACTTTAAAAATCTGGCTGAATGAAAGCTAACGTGAGCGCCTCGGTTGGTGTTTTGGATAGCACATGAGCATCCATAGTGGGTAATCGCGGGCTCGACGCCTAACTAAGGGTCCGAGTTTTGCTTCTATATCAGCATTCCTATGGTTGTATTACGAAATAGTTGTTCAGTGTCTCTTGTATGACGATTTCAAATGTGTCATTAAGTGGATTTCTCGAAATGATCATAAATAGAAGAATGTCGGGCATCTAAAGCTAAGTAGTTTTCTTTTAATGATTCTATACTTTTCGCCGCATGGTGTTTTACTGAATTTACTGAAAAGCTAAGAAGCGAAGAAGAGAACTTCCTACCTAGAAGTTATTCAACTATCAAATGTCAGATTTTAGTAATCAAAATTGATCCCGATCTCATACAAGCCCACAGTTCCTTCACTATTTTCCACAACACTATTGATATCATCATTTTTCCATGATTAGTGAATACAGTTTCGTTTTGTCGGTGCCCTACTCCTCACTCAACTTTTTTCTTCACTTATCTCTTTTCTTCCGAGCAAACATCAATTCCCCTGAGCTATCTACTTAGAACAATACAAAAACGCTTGCAGATTCTCCATAACACTCACTTTTCATCACTTTTTTTTATTGTATATGAGCCGTCTTCACGTCTACTATGCAGACCCCAGCACTTCTCACATTTCGCTTGGTTTCTTGGCATCCATTGTCCACGAAGATCTTCCGACTTTTTATGTGCGACTTCGGTTGCTGTTTGAGGATTTTCGTTTCATCTTGAATGCAGTAGAATGCTAGTAGAGCATTTCTCCCCTGGAGTCCTGAGATAGCCGGGCTGGAGCATTCCCAATTGGACTGCTGAGAGTGATTTCTTCCCAGACAAGTGCGGTGCCAATTTCCTGACCGCGAAGGGATGAGAGGGTTGGTTGGCCGAAAGCGGAATCGAACTAGCACCATACTCGTGCTGACAGACATCACTACCTCTGTGCTATCCGCCCCCTGCTTTTCATCATTAGGATGTTTTTCTAGGGTGACAAGAACTCTGATATTTCTCACCAGGAATAAATGTTGAAAGAATGTCCAATTCGAAAAAAATGGCCTCCTGATCCTCATTCTGCAATTGATGTTGTTATTCGTGCAATTCGTGAAACTTCCTAACAATATAAGCCATCTGTGGCTCATAGCTCATGCATTATTGTTCCGTTGTGTTTCTGTTTCATAGATGATATGCGAGCTTTGATGGCCAGTAGGCTAAATCTTTCAATAATCTAATCTGCATCACAGCACTATTCCATAGTAGAAACTGATATTGCATATAATTACGCCTTCAACTCAACCATGAACCAAAAAGCAAAACATTCGTGGATGCGACGTTAACGTAAATGTCCTGAACTATCATATTACTAGGGTAAAGAAAGGAATGCCACTGCTTTACTTAAAAAAAGTGGCCAGTATCAATTTAACGTCAGCAGATGTTCAAATTGAGTATGAATGAAACTTTAAACGACTTACGAATGAACAAGCAATTTATTTGACCCAGAAAAAAAAATCGAAACTTTCTGGTCAACAACGAAAACGCGTCTCAATAGCCCTAAGTATTCTCAAAGCCCACTTATTACGATGACGATGCTTATGCTTCGTTATCGGTAATCTTCTTTCCTGATTTCTCAAATCATGCTATTTTTGTGAATAATCAGTCACTGTGTAGTTTTCTGAATCCACTCATTGATTTTGCTACGTCAGTTACTTCATAGTAATTGATGTTTTTTAAGCCTGCTATCTAGGTTTTATACCATTCCTTCTAAAGTTTCTACGAATTCATGAAGAGATATCGTAATCGTCGCTATTGTAGAACAAGCCCAAAAACACAATGTGTCTTTAGTAAAAAGTGGAGTCGTCTTTATTGAAATAATGGAAAAGAAAACAAGCAAAGACATGGTATTCACTTTCTTGCACAATTCTAAAAAATAATATGATGAAAAACACCACTATTATATGTTTTTGTTTAAACTAAATTCTCAACGTAATGTAGTCCAAGTGAAGTCAGTAAACACGCCCGAGAGAAAGGCGAAAAGAAGCACGCGCATGACGTAGTGGTGAACGCATTAGCCACCGGAAAGGGTAATAGCGCGTTCGCTCCTCATCGCAGACACGTGCGGTCCGGAGTTTTGCAAATATCCCAGCATCATTGTGTTCATATCTCACATTATACACTTGCCATGAGAAAAAGAATAGGCAGTAAATAAAGACGGATAATGAAGTTAATTCTATTCATTAATTTAGATATAATAAAATGTAGAACCTAGTAACTCGGTCATTTCGAACTATATTGGCTTTTGAACGTTTCTGGAGACAAAAAGTGGATAAAACAGAGATTTTAGGAACACTTGATCCTGTTTTTACTAAATGGATAATATAACATACAGCACTGATAGCAGCTGGAATCCACCATATGGAATTGCAGTTCAGGTAACTTTCTTCCTCGTTACGAGTGAAAAACACATTCGCTTCCATTTAAGTGACTTTCTAATTTTTCTTCAAGGAAGCATGCAAAACTGGGTACCATAATAACAAAAATGAATCCGTTCATACAGATCATCGTATGGCTAATGGTGGTCGTCATCAGTTTCGAAACGATTATCGGAAATGCAATGGTGGTGATAGCTTACAATATCGAACGAAATATAGGAAAAAAAAGTAAATGATGCGTTTGTTTTGTTCTTTTTTCATGATAATAGATAAAGTGCTTAAAAATTACCAAATCCCTAACGAATGCGCCATGCATTTGACTCCATTCGTAGCACTGCAAAAGTCACGGAATGAATATTTGGCGATGTTATGAGGACGACCGAAAACCCATTGATGTATGAAGTCAGTACGGTTCTGCTCCCAGACAAGTCTGGTAACAATTTGTTGATTCCAGACAGATGGGAAGCTTGGATGGCTTGAGCACAGAGTCGAACCAAGTAATACGTTTACTTTGCAGACAGCCACTATCCACTCTGATATACGTGTCCTTTTTCGTAATATCAATAAATAATTATTGGAATAATAGCTTTTATAAGGCCCATTCTCTTTTTACAGGTCAGCAATCGCTACATCGTGTCACTTGCAATATCCGATTTAATTATCGGGATTGAAGGATTTCCGTTGTTCACCGTTTATGTGCTAAATGGTTAGATAGAGGATTTCTTTGCAACTATTAAATAAAAAAAATGTTCTGAGCCTCATCTATACTCCACTATTTGTAATATTCGCAAAAAGTGTTCAGGTGAGCGTTGGCCATTGGGACAATTAGCATGTAAGACATGGCTGTTTCTTGACTACACACTGTGTCTCGTCTCCATACTAACAGTTTTACTCATTACGACAGATCGATATCTCTCTGGTAAGTTGGTGTATGTTTTATACTCCTCTTTGTAGAATTGTTAAAGAACAGTTATTTCCGCTTTTTTTGCTTCACTCTTCGTTTCTTACATACAACACTGAATACAAGAAAATTTCTTTCAATAGCGTAAGTCTCCTGTTTATCTCTATCATAGATTTCCCATTATTTAAAAACCACTTCCTCTTATCAGTTATAATGTTAAGCACTGTAATGGTAAAGAAAACCGTTTTTTCTAGTGTGCCATATGGTAATGTATTTAAAGTGGCAAAGCTCAACTAAAGCAGAAATGTTGATTATTCTATCGTGGTTTATTCCCTGCAGTGATCTTCGGTGTGATAATGTATGGTTGGGATACAATTACAGGAATGGAGAGGTATGATAATGTCAGAGCTACACTTTACCACGTACAAAAGGTAATAAAGTTGTTGGTAATGATGGAGTAACAAAGGAAAACCCATGAAGAATTGACTCACAGAATTCTAACGCCGTCATCCTACTTAAATGCATCGAAGCGATAAGAGATGGCAAGCGATTGCTGCTTATTGACTGGGTATTATTGAAAATTGTTATGCAGCTTATACATTTGTTAGGATTTTTTCTTTTTCGTAAAAGACCATGCTTATCAACCAATAATGCTGAACGCGTACGATTTCAACACCTAGACATTTCCAGCACTAATAAACTGGAGCATTAATTCCAATTTGTTTATATAGTAATCGATCAGTATGACGATTTTGGTTTTCAGTATGACAACTGCAGAGTGCTCAGCACCTTTTTCTTAGTAATCCATATGTGAATATGGGAATGTACGTTATCTATTATTGGACAACATTAGTGGCAATGTTGATACTGTACAAGGTTGGTTTACAAGCGATATATTTTGTTGTGGGTGCGTGTGGCGCAGTAGTCGGAGGCGCCCTGCAGCACACACGTGGAATCGCTCCCCGCGCCCATGGCCCACCAAGCCTTCCATCTCTCCGGGGTCGGCAAATTGGTACCAGACTTGTCTGAAAGATGGCAGCACTGGCCCGATATTTCGGTACGCCACGGAGAGTCATTGTAAAGGCCAGATATGCATTCAATCACCTCCAAACGATGCTTAATGAAGTCGAGTGCATGGCGCATACCTCAGGGATTGATCAACGCCGAGAGCTTTATCCTTTTTTATTTATATTCCGTTAAAAATTCTAATACGCTCGTATTACATAAAATATTGAAACTCGATTTCCTTCGATTAGTAAGTAATACAGAGTTGGCTTGGAATTCTATTCAGTGCTATCGGACTCAGACACATTGTTTATAGTTTGAGCTTCATGACTTTTAGAAGAATTGGGAATGCCGACCAAAGCACTCTTTTCAGATATTGGTTTACATTCACCTAAATCCATTAGAGGCATATAGAACGTCTATTCTTTTCAATCTATTGCTCTCATTCTCTTATTCCCTTTCTACCAATCTTTCTCGTCTTTTTTTTATTCATGTCTGCTAGCACCAACAAACTAAAAAGCGGGACAAACGCATTTTGATAGATGATACTATGCTATGTACACTTCCGGAAAAAACACTTCGGCTGTCTTTTTTGGGGATAATTTTTCTTTCGGAAGAAAAAACGATAACATTTAAGTGACCACTGCCTAGTGTAGAATCGAAGATATACATTTGAACGTTGAAAGAAGAACTGAATTTAGTGTAATTCATAGCTATTGACTATTGGTTTACCTTCATCGCTCGTGTTCAAATTCTATTACGCGTAAGAGGAAAGCCGTGTTGAAGTGCTCTATTAAGTTGAATGTGATGTCCCTTCGACAACTCTAAGAAGTGTTGATAACGTCAAACACATACACACATAATTCAACCTAGTCAAGTCAATCAGTAAGAAATTGCGCGTTTCGAGACTAAACTACGTCGAATAGAAGACTTAAGAGTAAGTTCACTACAAAGAAGAGCACAATCGCAAGCTTAACCCAAATTACAGCCGAGTGTGTTGCTTCCTTTCTTTTAAATTAACAACAATCATGGATTAGTGATATTACTTAATAATCCATGACAAATAATCAGTGAGCTAGATCTCACCCCCAAAAAAAAACGCGTTTTGTTATCTTCTAGGATTTCAAATTTCCTGCTTAGCACTCAAAAATGCAGGACGAAAGAACAGCAAAAACACCAATTTCAAGAGATTTTGTGATTTTAGACAATTTCAAAGAGATTCCCAAGTGAACGATATTTTTCTACTACTGACAAGGACATTTTATAGGGTATTCATCAAGCCGCCAAATCGCTAGAAAGGAAGACTAAAGCAAAAGAACAACGACACATGGCTCTTATTCTTAGTCAAAGACTTGGAACACAGGTATATTTCAGGCGTTATCTCAAAATTTCGAAATTTCTAAAAATAACGCTGCGATAAGACTCCATTGGTCAGTTCTTCCTGAAATGATCCGAAGTAAATAGTGAGCATCCAAGGATTGCTATTCCTTTCATTTCCTTACATCGATTATCCACACAGGTCTTCGGACATTTCGCGTGTCGCCTGCTGCTTGAAGAATTTTTTTTCCCTTATGATTGTTGTTGAGTACTCTTCAACTGTTATGGAATTTCGTGATAGCTGTGCTGGGGGCGCTCCCACGTGGACTGCAGAGAGTGAGCTCATCGCTGACAAATCTGGCAACAATTTCCCGAAACTAGATGGATTACATTGCATGGCAGGGAAAACAGGGGATGGGTCCAATACCTTCTTTATAAGAAACTGCAACATGCTACTGCACTACTAAACCTAGATGGCCAATAGTTGTTTATAAACGGACCATAGAACGACTTGAATGTTGTGTGGTGGACACCGGTGAAATCGCGAGATAGAATCGGTCTATAATTTGTGGGCTTGGCAGATACCTTCTGTATATAAATAAATACTCTCATATAATTGTGTGTGGGCGCGTTTACGCACTTTTTTAAACTGCATCTTGCATATAAGAAGGTGCGTGTGGCGCAGTGGTCGGAGGCGCCCTGCAACACACATGTGGCATCGATCCCCCCGCCTATGGCCCACCAAGCCTTCCATCCCTCCGTGGTCGGCAAGTTGGTACCAGACCTGTCTGGGAGGAGAACAGCACTGGCTCGTCGGCAGGCCATCGAGAGTCATTCTAAAGGCCAGATATGCATTCAAGCACCTCCAAACAATGCTTAGTGAAGTCGAATGCATGGTGCATCCCTCAGGGATTGATCAACGCCAAGATCTTCGTCCTTATTTTTTTTATCTTACAGATTTATTCAATCAAAGGCTTGCAATTTAGCTACTATAAAGTGAGTAAAGAGTGGTCCGAAATTGGGTTCAATAAATAAGCTCTGTAGGTACTCTGGGAAAGGCCAAATTCTGGAACTGTCCCTAACGCCCATGCGTGAACGTTGCAATCTAGGCGCTAATACTTCTTATCAAAAGCTCTAAAACTCTAAAACAACATCCCTTTAAACTATAATGGGTCATAACAAAGCAGTATTACGAAGGACGGGTATGAAGAAGCTGCTAAAATCTCAACTTCATCGTAGACTATCTAAATCTTGAAGGCCTGTTGTATGGACAATCATTACCTTCTTTTATTGGTGATCTCATACAAGTTTGTTGCAAACTTTTATTGTGGTTAAAGGTGTTACGCCCTCGTCTTCTTCACAGCCGCAATGATCCGAAGTAAGTATCCACATATGATTTTCTTGAGGTATTTGACTTTTCGTAATCGTATCGAATCAAATGGAGCGATGTGAAATACCACGCCAGTGAAGTAACCTCCATAGTGCCCTATTATGCAGGACCGTTCCTGAATGATTGTCCCTTCATGATAAATTGCCTTCATGAAGGCAATCTATCCCAAGGAGGATGGGAATACAAGCGCTAGTGCTGTTGTCAGCTCGAATTTATCTATAAATATTTATTCATTTGAATAACGGTGAAGAAAACGGACATTTGTGGTTAAAAATGTTGAAGAACAATGACGGCTTCACCACAATTCATTTAATGTATTTTACCGTTGACTATTTCATGCAAACTCCATATTTTAGCCAAAAAGGGAAAAAAGCCGTAACGTCGAAGGAAAGGAATTCGCAAAATCGTCACAAATTTATTTTTTCCGTATAAATTCACCATTTCGCAGAGAAGAGAGAAAACCGGGACGTCCAAGAATAAGGTTCCAAAGTCATCAGAAATTATGGTTTTCTTATTCTCCGTAGCCGGCTCTTGCGACGATTTTGATATCGACAACGTTGACGAGGGATTCGTATCGAACTTTCACATAGTACCTCTTAAAAGCCGAGAGTTCACAGGTCGTCTGCTTCGAAAACATTGTCTGACACGCTAATATGATGTCGCATGAAGTCAGGAAATCACCAATTTATCCCTGAACTTGGGATCACAGAGAAACTATTCCATGATTACTTTCGATATTTGATAACACCCGCCTACCTCCACATTTTTATAGACAACATGGGTACGTCGCCAACTGTCTTCGTTCAAAAGTCTAACATATTTTCCAATCTCTTTATTCGATTCGTCAACAACAGAACTGACAGTCTAACGAAGTGCCGCAATGTGAATAAGCAGGTTTTCAAAAACTAATTCAACATAACCGATGCTACCCCCACGTACAAGAGAACTCACTATGTATCATATGACCGTTTCATCGCACATTGCTCGACTTAAAAAATGTCTTTCTCTCATATGAGAAAAAACCAGTCAAGACCTGAGAAACCAAGAGATTCTTTCTCAATAAAAAGAAAAGATCATTGATGAACAACATGCCCACTTGGAATACTATTAGTTACTTATCGTCACTCTCGAGAACATCATCAGAAAGCTGCAAAAGGATAACACCGTAAGTGAAAGTCGATGGTTGAGAGCTAGATCACTTTCGATTAGCCAGTGGCACCGTTCCTATAGCAATAAGCATTACCCTGTTGAAAAAAAGCGTTGAACGATTTCGACAGCACGTTTTGAGAAGTGTTTCGACCAACCATAGAAAAGTGATACTAATGAGAAACGAATTTGTTTATGGTTCCTCAACCACGCCCACCGGACCGAATATCTCGGAGCGCTGCAACTTTGTTTAATTTGGGTCAACCAAATATACTCACGACGATCGTAGAGGAGAGGTAATATAATGCTATTCGTATATCTCGAATGGACAAATCCACTGGAGAATTAGGGTACGCGACATGGACGACTAGAATCATTGGTCAAGACCACTCCAGTACTCCAGATCAACGAGAGGACAGGATGTACCGTTAGCAGTGTGTTCGAAAACAGGGAAAAAAAATTATTGCGATGAAAATCGCTTTCGGCAAATACTAGTTTTTTAAACGACTCGTCTTTAACATCTACTGTGCGGATCCCAGCATTTCTTCCAATTGGTACGATTTCTTACATCCACTACCATATACGAAGCTCTTCGGTCTACGTCTTCGTCCACCGAATGCTGGTCGAACCGACTCTCCCTGAAATCCTGGGTTAGCCGTAGTAGAGCGTTCCCGCTTAAACTGAAGGGAGGGAGCTGATTCCAGACAAGTCTGGTGCCAAATTCCAGACCATGAAGAGATCAAAGGCTTAGCGAACTCGGGCTGCATCAAACTAGCACCATGCGTATGATGAAGGGCGTAATTACCGCTACGTTATCCGTCCCTATATAATAACGGTAACATCTAACTCTAAAATTCCTTGACATCATTCAATGAATATTCGAGAAAAAAGGAAAACAAAAAAAGGAAAGTGAACTAATGCTACAGCTGTTATAATCCATGTCCGAGCGAAATTTGTTATTACTAAAGTTCAATTACAGGTAGGAGTTACATTGATGTTACACTCACATGTGAATAAAGAAGAACGCAAACACCATAGATCGAATTCGGAGTTTTCATCTTTGAAGACCAATCTTGAGGTTAGGTTAACCAAGACTTGTCCACTTAATCACCCTGTTATTTAAAGTTACCAAGTAATTTTAGTGGTAATAACCTAAATCTGTCGTTCTCAATAAAGAAATCGAAATGGTCTATTGCGTAACGGCGAGTTCAATTAGACCAGTTTAAAAGCACCTAGCATCCGTCATGCTGAATAAAGAAATATGTCGTTGTGAATGCAACAGTAGGCAGTAGGGTTTTTTCTTCGGTTAGAAACTCTTATTTAAAGAACTTTTACTTCGAAAACCCCGTGAATCTTCCTGATGAGAGGGATTTCTGACCTGTTAGTCTCAAAGAAAAAGCAGGTGGTGTGTCATCATGCAGCAGATAGGGAGCCAAAGGTTGACATTATTAATGACCAGGCACACAACTGGATGAGATCTGTTCCTTATCTTTGCTGCATTAAATTGGCTAATGTCTTCCATTTTCACGTATCTATATTCACGCATACAAATGCAAGTTCGCTTCAACGACGTAGATTTTATCATGAATATGATATGGCTGGAAGCCTACAGTCAAGCGATTGGGTAACATGTGAAAAATGGTTCCAGATCGTCTCCGAACAAGTTGGCCCCCATGTCGACAACGAGACAGTCCGAGCGGCTACCCAGTAATTTGACTATCTTCACCATTGGGGGGCGCAGGTGGCGCATTGGTTGTAAGCGCCCTGCGATCCACATACGGGGTCGATCCTCGCGCCCGTGGTTCACCAAGCCTTTCATCCCTCCGGGGTCTGCAAATTGGTACCAGACTTGTCTGGGAGGATAGTAGCACTGGCTCGATACATCGGTGGGCCACCGCGAGTCATTGTAAAGGCCGTATATGCATTCAATCACTCCCAACGATGCTTAATGAAGTCGAGTGCATGGCGCATCTCTCAGGGATTGATCAGCGCCAAAAGTTTTATTCTTCTTTATTATCTCCACCACTGTAGGGACTGGTAGCCACTATGAAAGTCCACCTTTGAGGAAACTTCACGGATTCCTTCATCTGACGTCCTAGTTACGTGCACGGGCACGAGATAGAGATCAAAACCGAGCGAAGCCACACCCTGCTTGCTTCCATTTAGAACCCAAATGCTTCATGTAGTTCTCAAAACCCAATCTCCAAAAGGAAATAGGCTCGACTTGCAGATGATCTTATACAGTTCTGAGCCCAAAAAATGTAACGGAGAGCACTTCGCAATTAGAAACCTATTTGCTTACTGAAAAGTGTCTTACCGTCTGGTCATGAAGTTTATTTTATCATTGGCAGCATGACATCTATAATAAGATCAAAAAATCGGGCTCAAAGAAGTGTGTCGGAAATATGAACTATTCGTTGTTCTACTGCCTATAAACTATTGAAAAATGGTCGACGGAGTCGGTGCGAATTCTATCCCTAACAACGCTCGTCGACCAGGGAATGCAGCCATCCTAAAAAGCACTCTCTTCCACCAGCTGCATTCACAGCCGCTGATAATCTATACTTTACGGAGTGGCAGCAATTAGTCACCACGTACGACCATCGATGAGCATTGTTAAAAGGCGAAACGAACGAAGAGTGTCCGACGCCCAACATCATTCGTGAAAACATGCCTTTCTAGCATCAGGTATCCAGATAGAACTCTAATGATGCTGAGGTATTAGCAAAACTCCGGACCGAAGGTGTCTGCGGTGGGGGAACGAATCCCGCTAACGAGTGATTGCTGATGGCAGAGATCGACAGAATTAGCTGAGAGACAGGCGAAACGAAGGACCCGCATGGTGTGGTGGTGAACGCGTTATTCCCCGGAAAGGAAAGTAGCGCGTTCGTTCCCCACTAAAGGCGCCTACGGTCCGGAGTTTTGCAGATATCTCAGCATCATTAGAGTTATATTCCGCAATATATCCTGCCATTAAAAAGAATAGTCAGTAAATAGTAAGTTAAAATTGTGATTGTTCAGATACAGTTTATATACAAAACCTTTTCGTCCTGGGAACCAAAAAGCTTTTTGGTATTTGTTTTTCCATTCATGATACCCTAATAAAAAAATGGAAAACACCAAATGCCGCTAAAGGATTTAGCATATTTAAGTTAACGATAGGATGTCAACACACGAATCCAGTGGCAACATCAAAAAATATATCTTCGATTAATGTAAACAACGCAAAGGTGACATCCTACATGAGAACTTTATTGGTAAAAAAAACATCTAAAAACATCTGCTTATTAGTAGACCTATGCATAAACAAAGGACTTTAAAGAAAAAGCGTTAACAATTCTGCAAATATTTTAACAAGATGGAGAACTTAATGCCGCTTTGAAATGGAACGTTGACTTGGTTTCTGTTAATGAAATCAGAAAGTCCAGTAATGTCTTTCATATCAACTGTAGATTTCGGTTGACATATCCGGCTTTTAAAGAAGTTCCTTTAAGGGTTTTTTTAAGACCTGCGAATCAAACGTCACTTCCACAAAGGACAACAAACGAAAGCACAATGAAGCTCAAACTACGGAAAGTATTCTTGTCAATAACCCAACGAATTCAAACCTGGATTGTCTGGTAAGTTGAGGGTCATGCGTTATACAATGAGCACGTATACGGACTATATAGCTGGCTTCGAAAGTCAAAAGTGAACCAAAATACTCTAAATATATTTCCTCAACAGCGTTGAGATTATAGTCATCTTTTGATTTGATACAGACAGGAGCTATCATATCATTAATATCAACTGAAAGCAATGTTGAAATGAGAGCTAAACTATATTCTACTGGGAACCAAGTAAAAAATATTGTATAAGACTCCGATTACGTAGAACCAAAGAAAGATCCCAGTCTTCTTATTCCAAAATCACATAGACACTAAGAACACGACAAATTCAGATGAGCCAAGACACACGATTGAAGAACAGATAGCACGTAAAATTTCAATTTTTCTCGAGTAAAGAAAAAATTAAGAGATTTTTTTAAATGAAATTCCCTTTTCTTTCACCACATAGGAAACGACACATTTGGCCTATTCAGTGATTTGTAGTGGCCTGCCAATATATTCAACGTGGTGTTTTCGCCCTCAAAGATAAGGGTTTCGTGTCGATTTACTGTTCCCGGAGGGTGTAATGGCTATTTGTTAACCAAGACGTGAGGTTGAACCAATGAGTTCGTATGCACTGCAAAACACCTCTAACCACTGCGCTGCACGATCACCGTTTAAGCATATCTAAGTATATATTGCACAACATTGAATGGATGTTTTTCATTTCATTGCATATATATTCAGTCTGTAACATCAGCGACGGAGAATAAATCATCAAGTCGTCACAGTTCGATAGCACCTTTAAAGCGACATACAGCTCCGACAATGCTGAAAGAACATATGGAACGAAGAAAAAGCAGTAGTGAATCGTAAGTAATGACAGAACTTCTTCCAAAATTCCAACGAATACCCAAAACTGTGCAACACTTCGAGAAGTTATTCGCCAATTGGAGATTTGCTAGCCGTCGATGTAAATTGGCAACCACAAAACTCAAGATGTATCCCAATTCCATGGAAAAAGAAAAAAAACAGAAAGTGATAGGTTGTAAAAGGAAATCGCAATTTTCTGAGGAAAACCATACGAAATCCTTTAGAGTTCTTGGATAGTGGGAGGTTTTATGTTAGAATTACATGAAAAATCCGGAAGTTTTCGAAGCCACTGAAAACATGATAAGTGGTACCTAGAAAATTACTTAGGAACAGCTAATCGATCAGAGACCAATGTGACGCAAGTGATAAGAAATGTTTAGGACCGCAAAAATATCTCATCTGTCTCAACGACAACCACCAATGAACGAGTACTCTCATCAATTTTTGCTCCGATGTCCGCAAATTTTGGTCGACGGCATAGACGTACAGCGGCCGAAAGACGAGCGCATAAAGCTTTCAGGTAGTACGTGACAATATTTGGAAATTCTAAGCGGTCTATTCATAAACGATTAGTGGAAGCATTTCTCCATCACCACTTACGTCAATGGTCGAACATACCAGTACTTGGGTTCAGCTTGTGCCCACCATTAGTACCTTCAGTATACTGCTCATCAGTTGAAGTACTGATGACGACCATATGACCAATACTGGTAACCTTCCAGTAATCAGCGTAGAAATTATCTTTACACCAACATTACCCAAACGGAAGCAAAACAACCCGTAGTGCTTGTCAGACACAGGTATCATAGTGACGTACAAAGTACTGGTATCACCTGTACCACCTGCAGTCCCCTTGATCGTCAAGTGACTCGAGCGAGCGTCAGTAAATTTTCCATTTTTCGCTGTCGCGTGCAAGAGAAGCGCAGTGGGTTCTGCTCTCTCGAGTGACTCGTTGAGCACCATACTTTTCTTCTAGGCTTTTCGTGAAGAACTCTGACCATCGAGTCGGTGGTCTTCCTGCAGTGCGTTTAACATCCTGAGGAATCCAGTCACTAACGGCTCTTGTCCATCGGTTGTCATTCATACACATTACGTGTCCGGTCCACCTTATCTTCGACTGTTTGGCGTACAGAACGGCATCTTTGATTTATGATCGTTGACGCATGTCGGAGCTTCGGATCCCTTCCCTTACTTGTGTGAAACGGCATACTCCTGGCATCGCCGTCCTTTCGACTGCGCGTTCAATAACGCTGAGTGATCTTTCATCCTGCTTACGCAGCTACCAGGTTTCTGACGCACACGTTAGGGGTAGGAAGTATCGTTGAGTCGAAAAGGTGGGCACGGAGTCGGGTGTTCTTTGTCTCTCTTCACTACATCCTCGATGCTCTTGAAAGCTCCCCAAGCCGCTTGTTTCCTTCTGCTCAACTCTGGAGCTAAGTCGTTCAACATGTTGTTTTCCCGACCTAGATAGACGTAACTGGAACATTCAGAGATATTCGTTCCATTGAGCGTGAATTGAGCATACGAAACCAATCCATTCCTCATGAACATCGTTTTTGTGAAATTGCACTTGAGATTTTAGCAGCCTTTCTGTACTTGCCCTACACAACGCTGCCGAATCGGAGCTCTTTCCGGGTAAGGGAAATGAGGCCCGCTTCTTTTTAATGTTTTTAGTATTTTGGTACCCACGTATACCTTGCTGGGCTCTGAGCGTGGGGACGGGTATACTCACGTGACTCGTTGACAAAATACTAGTACTTATAACTTCAATGATGCTGAAATATTTGGAAAACTCTGGACCGCAGATGTCTGCGGTGGGGGAACGAACGCGCTATTGTGCTTTCTGGGGAGTAACGCGTTCATCAACACACCATGCGGGTCCTTCGTTTCGCCTGTCTCTCAGCTAGTTCTATCGATCAATGCCATCAGCAGTCACCTGTCAGCGGGATCGATCTGGGGAGTCCAAATCGGCAGTGGACCTAGTTAAGCTGAGGTTGCAGTTATAATCACAATCTTAACTTATTATTTAGAGACAGGCGAAACGAAGGACCCGCATGGTGTGGTAGTGAACGCGTTACTCCCCGGAAAGGACAATAGCGCGTTCGTTCCTCACCGCAGACACCTGCGGTCCGGAGTTTTGCAAATATCTCAGCATCAATGAAGTTATATTTCGCCATATACCCTGCCGTTAAAAAGAGTAGGCAGTAAATAATAAGTTAAAACTGGTACTTATATTAAAAGATTCGGAATTACGCTCAACAGAATCATGTAGGGTAATCCTACTAAGGACCTTGACCTAAGAGCAACATTCGCAAAACACAGCGAGACAATAAATTTCTTGTAAAACTGCAGTTCTGTTAAAAACTGAGTGACTTGAACGCATTTAAGTGAAGTTTCCATCCCCTCTCATCGTATTGCGGAAGACGCTGTACTCAAGTTATTGCTGTGTTTGGCGATAGAGTACTCACATATGGCGGTTAGCAGTAGTTTGTCATGAGGGTGAACATATGGTGGTAGATTGTCAGTTTCACGAAGTTTATATGCGAGTTATTTATCTCATGCCACGCCGAATTTCTTCCTAAAGTAATATATCTCACGACGACTTAACTGAATTCTTACTTTTGGCATTAGTGACGTGTAGTAGACAAACCGTACACATCCAATATACAAGCAAACACAACTATACACTTCTGCATGGATTTAGCTACTACCTTTACAAGAGGTATAAATCAACCCGTCACCGCAGAAAATATAAAGACACTCATTAAATTCATCTGTTTCAGGACTAGTACACGTTCTCTTCTGGCTCATATTCAATTGTTATTCAGAACCTTGTAATGGTCCATACAGCATATAACTTGCCGGCTTGAGATCTCTTAACCTACAAAGACATCCGTTTACAATAAATTCAGTAATACAAAGTAAGAGATCGGAAATGCTCACGAGTAAATGTCTACATTTTAGCTCTTCTATCGTTTAGCTATCCGAATCTAACCATACCTCACAACTGTGAAATAGTTTTACCTTTCTGAACTTCGAACTGTTAAAAATGACAGAACATTTTACTGCCATAACAGAATGAATAATACGTTCGATCCTTGACATTTTGATATTTCGTGATTAGTCATGCATTCCTTTTTTCTGTTTTAATGCTTTTCGCATTCAACCACTTCTCGGTGGTGACACGTAATAACAGATTTTTCGCATCCTCAATGACGAAAGTACAAAGAAGAACAACACCTTCGAACACAGAAAGAAAGAAAAAACTCGCATATATATATATATATATATATATATATATATATATATATGCATATATATATATATGTGTATGTTTATATATATATACATATATATATATATATCTATATATATACACAAAACTCGGATAAATATCTGAAATGAAGTAACACATGTGAAAAAAGTGTAGTTGATTTTACCTTGTCTATGATGCAGTTCTATACGCACAATATTCAGAACGATTACATTTATCGTTGGATGCTTCGCTATCCTCTGGTCACCGTATTACATTGTGGTAAGTAGTATCGTAACTCAGTATCGTGTACTGAGTCGTGTCTTGAAATCTGATACAGATCTCTTTTAGGCTACTATCTACGGGTTTTGTAAAGGTGAATGCATACCGACGTTCGTGTACAATCTTTCATACTACATGTGCTATTTGAACAGCAGTTCGAATCCGTTCGCTTATGCACTAGCAAATCGTCAATTTCGAATAGCGTTTGTACGAATGTTTAAGGGTGATTTTAATAAAAATGTCTGAAATAAAGCTTATTGTTGGTGAAGTTCTCAAGATCACCACTAGACATATAATGCCGATATGACTTCTGAACAAGAGTAACACATGGAAAAAATTCCACTACACAGGACGTCTTAAGCAATCGAATCACCCGGAAATCAAGACAACTCCAAAACACCATTGGAGTTCTCCTTCTCTTCTGTACCACACTGATCTCGTTCATTCGCTTATATCTACAGTCAAAAGAAACCAGTACTGTTCGCAATCGCTACCTGTATTATCTGCGGCAGACTTTGGCTGGGCTGACCTCAGCACTCCAGGGAACCACAATGGCTAAACCAGCACAGCAAAACTCCGAGAAAAAAGGAAATTGTGTTGGTGTCCACACAACTAGTGAGGAGGGTCATCCAAGTATCCAAGTAAGTATCTGTACTTATCAATCGAAAATAGTGAACAAACCTCTATAGTTTCTGACACGCTAAAAAGTTACCTTTAAGACAAGAGTACACGAGACTTGGATACGGTCAGTTACTATGACAATTTTTCTGACGAATAATTGCGTAGCGGTCATTCTCTGTTTTAATGTTTAGTCGTACAATTTTCCATAAACAACTCTACCCTGATATCAAATAAGATGGCCTTTATATAACGTCTCATACAAACACATAATGTTTCGTCTACAAATAGAAATAAATTTTGCTAAATCTACTGGAATTAAAATATCAAGAGCCGTGGCATTTTTGTGGGAAAACTCACAAATGAATCAAATAGTACTCTACAAACTAAGTCCTATTTCATAAGGTGTAGGTATGTCAAGACATTATTGTGCTTTGGAAAATTCCGCAACAACATCCGAGCGCACGATTTAAAAACGCTACCGTAGACGAGAGCCATGTGGGCCCCACAACGATTGCGCCGATACGCCCCACGCCCTCACGTGAGGCGGCAATCGATGGAGGCGGTCTCATTTGTCCATTGCTGCTGCAACCGATGGGCTGCAATCTGGTCTGCTGTCCACTACGTTCCGTTGTTCACCTACGCCGACTATGATCGTCGTAACAACTATCAACTGTCATCATAAGGATTCTTTAGTTAAAACATGGTAAGTAGACCTGTATGTATGTGTGTATGTCCGTGTGTGCGTGGGTGTGTGTGTTGTGTGTGTGTGTATGCGTAAATATATACCTAGTACTACACAACGTGTGTATAGCTACCATGTTGTCAGATTAAACTGCCTGCTGTCTGCTTTTCACTACATTATCACTGGCTGGATTCTAGCTCCGATTATGAGATAACTGGTACATATGAAGTTTGTACCCGTAATCTTCATAGTCCGAGATCGTCTATGCCTTTCGATGGTATATCGTCTGTTTAATGCTTCGTTATTAATCGACAGTTGTGGACTCGGTGGAAATTGTTCGGTTGTGTTTATTTGTTCATACCCGTATGAGTTTCCGCTGAGTCTACTTACCGATAGTATTGTGTATGCGGCTTGCTTGGTGTGTTCAGAGTGATTTGGTCCCGACCATTCCTGTCATCGCCATCTCCCATACTCCTGTCTATGTCGCCCTACATTCTCGGTGGAAACTTTGCGTGTGCGATATGTACCGTACCCGTAATGTTTCCACTGAGTGTTCAGAGCGCCGTGTTGGTCATTTTAGAATGATGTTCTATTGCGACCCGTCGTTTGTCGTAGTTTTTACTAGATTCTTAATGTCCGTGCTTAATACGATCGAGCAACAGCGCGATGTGGTTACCTTGAGAGCAATGACCCCGACGCTTTGGCTAACTGCCAATCATCGATCGCATCGTGGTGGTCGTTGTCGTAAACGGCGAAGAAGTCGCGAGGGTTGTGCAGGGACGCAGAGTGGCGACGACTGGACGCCGTGCGCGGGGGAGGGGGGGACACCGTGCCAACCGACCCACCGACGGCAGCTAATAGCACCTAGCGTCGTGATATGTAACGGTCGAGATAAAACTGGTACAGTGTCTAGCAGGCAGTAAACATATCAGCGACTGATAAGAGTTTTGAATTGGACCGATTTCAAATCTGAGCTTATCGTTGTTCATTGATCAATAAGCGTTGGAATTGATTGACAGGCGTTCTTGTAACTTCGTAGGTGATTGCTCGACGCTTCAATATCGTTTTTAAATAGCGCCAATAGTGAGCGGTTCTTTTGACATATTTCAAATAGCGTCGATACATATTTTAAATAACACCGATAGTGACTGATTAGTCATCGGGTACATGTGTGATCAATCGATGCGCTCCAAAGCAGCGAGCGCGATCGGTTCGACCGAACAGATCGATCAGCACGAGTTGTTGTTGCGAGTGGACTTCCGATCGATAGTTGCATCAATCATCGTTGCAATGCTAGGTGAATTTGCACGATACAATAATATATCGATCGGTGCTGGATGTGAATTTGAAGTTAAAAATGGGATTCGAAAAATCTGATGAATACCCAGTTTGCATAATGTGTTGAAGCTGTAGTTACATAGTTTAGCACTGATATCCGCAAAATCTGAGCCAGAAGCGGGCGAGAACATGACGATAAGAAAGGACCATTACTGAATATTTCTTAAGTTAGAGCTAAATGAACAAACTATGCGAACATAATTTATCGAAAACAAAAAAAGAATCGGAAATATGCATCGAAACGCTGTCGAATAGCAAGTCCACTTGTCAGTCTTCGTTGTCCCAATATCGTTCCACCGAAACATAAGCACTATTTGTTAATTGACTTCTGTTTCGGGAATGTTTGGAAATTGTCAGTGACATGTAGTATAAGATTATCAGTTGTGAAGTCAGCGAGTTAGCGTTGAAATACGTTTGCTTCGAAGTGCTCTAAATAGTTGGTTGAGCTTGTGATGACGCGAGCCATTAATGTGTGTGGACACCAAGCGTTGCAGTAGTACCATGTTTCGCAACCATAGTAACCTGACTGGTATGCATTGTAAACCCACCTAGTTGTGTAAGAGCGCATGACGGTATAAATAATCAACTAGGACGACAGGAATAAAAAATCGAAAGGTAATCTGTCGGCTTTGATCAATCCCTGAGGGATGAGCCATGCATTCGACTTCATTAAGCATCGTTTGGAGGTGATCGAATGCATATCTGGGCTTTACACTGACTCGCAGTGGTCTGCCGATCTATCGACCCACTGCTGCTATCGTCCCAGACAAGTCTGATACCAATTTGCCGATCCAGGAGGGATGGAGGGCTTGCTGGGTCTGGACACGGAGATCGATCCCATGGGTATTGCAAGGCGCCTCCGACGAATGCGCTACACGTCCACTACGGCAGTACTATCCTAACTTATCAGTGCTGGACACAATCTGAGAATAAGGAAAAAAGTAGAGTAAAAGTAGAAGTAGGTACTATAAGACTTTCACGATAGTTCTACTGACCTCAGTTACTAAATTTTTTCACTTACATAACCCGACCTCAGTTGTTGCATGAAACCGAGGAATTGTATTCGGTTCTTTGTCTCCCATTCGTCATCTACGAAGGCTTTTGTTTTGCTTATGGTTGGTTAGGTGATGGTGCCATGTAGGGACTACTTCATTTTGAATAATAACGTTGAATTCCGGCAAAATTGATTCTCCCTGAAGTTCTCAAATAGCCGTACTATGCCGTTCCAATGTTCACCTCCGCCAGTCGGGAGCCCCTTCCAGATAGTTGCCGATACAGGACTGTGAAAGGTACAACATTTGCGGCACAACGATTATGCTTTCCAATTCCTCTTTCTGATGTATATATGTATATCTACCTTTCAGTCTACCTATCTCATCATATATATATATATATATATATATATATATATGTATATATATATATATATATATATATATATATATATATATATATATATATATATATATATATATATATATATATATATATATATATATATGTACACTGCATGTGGTCTATATAGAGTCTATATATGATATGCATACGTAATATATGATGTATATAATTCGGACTATATCACATATATATATATATATATATATGTATATATATATATATATGTATATATAATTTGCTGTATATGTAACATTGTGCACTATATGTTGTTATATATGCATTGTATTGTATAGCTATATGCAATAAATGTGTAATATAAAATATCTTTATGCACATTAAACAATAGATGACAAAGCGTTCGCTGTTGATCAGTGACTAGCGGTAGCAGATATGTCGGGTGATTGGTGCTATTCTCCCAGACAGGTCTGGTACCAATTTGCCGACCCCGGAGGGATGGAAGGCTTAGCGCGGGGCGCGGGACCGAAACGTAGGTATACTGTTTGTCGCATGGCATGTCTAAGGACTGCGGTATCCGCTCCCTTGTCTAAAAATCATATATGTATATATATATATATATATATATATATATATATATATATATATATACCGGACCTGTATATATATATATATGCTGTATATACTTGATTTTTTAAAGCGTGTTACTTGATTTTTTGCTATTTACTCATGAGCCGTCATCAAATCTACTGCGCCAATCCTAGCACTTCTTATGTTGGATTCGTTTTCCTCCTTGCACACGTCATGCACGAAAGGTCTTGGAACATTTCGCGTTTTGTTGCAGCTGCTGTTTGAGAATTTCACCTTCTTCATAAATTTTTGTGGAATGCTGGTCGAGTAAGTTCTCCTTGCAATCTCGGAGATGGTCGGAATAAGGAGTTCCCACCTGGATTGAAGGAGAGCATTGGGCGGAGATCGAACTACCGCCTTTGCTTCCCAACTGATGACATTACTAAACACTTCTCTATACCTGGTCCTATATATACGTATATATATATATATATATATATATATATATATATATATGTATTATATATATATATGTATATATATATATATATATATATATATATATATATATATATATATATTATATATATATATATATATATATAGGTTTGTTGCTTTCTTGATAAGCACACAGGAGATTGTTACTATATTATCTATTTGCGGTAGTTGACGTCTTGGCGGATTTCGCCTTCCTTTGAGTCTAGAATGGTCAAGTTGCGTGCAACCTAGTAGGCCAAACACCGTGACCTCAACAGAAAAACCACGTAACATTTCCACGCATCTAGGCTTTCATCAATCCCTAAAGGGATACTCCATGCATTCTACTTCATTAAGCGTCGTTAGAAGCGGCTGAATACATGTCTGGTCCACACATTGAGTCGCCGTAGCGAACGGATATATCAAGTCAGTGCTGATATCTTCTTTGACAGTCTGGAACTAATCTGCCAACCCCGGAGCGATGGAAGGCTTGATGAGCCTATGGCTTATATCCCATGTGTATTCCAGGGTGCCTCTAACCACTGCGCTACACATGTCTTCTATACGTATATATAGGTATAGGTATATAATATACGTGTATACGCATGTAACTATGTGTGAAAATGCATATATATATATATATGTATATATATATATATATATATATATATATATATAGTATACATATATATGATATACATATATATACATATAGTGCATATATGTATGTACGTATACATAGGTACATATACGTATATACATGTATACATATATATGGATATATATATATATATATATATATATATATATATATATATATATATATATATATGTATATACGAACTATGACATAATAACTATGCAATAGATTTTTTGACTTATTACTTACTGCCTACACTTTTTAGCGGCAGGCTATAAATTGCGAAATAGAACTTTAATGATGCTGATGAGATATTTTCAAACTCCGGACTGCAGGTGTCTACGGTGGAGAACGAACGCGCTATTATAATATATATAATAATATTATGACTGAGCCTCAGCTTAACTGGGTTCGTTGCCGATTTGGGCCCCCCAGACCAATCCCGCTGACGGGTGATTGCTGATGGCAAAAGATCAATAGAACTAGCTGAGAGACATGCAAACCAAGGACGCGCATGGTGTGGTGGTGAGCGCGCTAGTCCCCGGAAAGGACAATAGCGCGTTCGTTCACCACCGTAGACACCTGCGGTCCGAAGTTTTGCAAATATCTCAGCATCATTAAAGTTATATTATGCAATAGAAGTTTATCGGAATCATGTGTGAAATGTTTTTATTGGCAAGGCATGCAATATAATCAGAATTTCATAGCTCATCTGCGAGATGTTAAAATAATTGTACAAAGAAAATCTCTTCAGTTTTCAAATATTTATCATATACGTAATAGGTATGGAGTGCTAACACATTCTTTGAGACTGCGGTGTAGTTCTGTAGAGAGTGGGCACATTCACTTCCTTAAAAATGGGTTGTTCTTCGTTTTAGCACTTCTTAGTGTTAACTTCTGGCATGTGAAGCGTTTGCAGTTCGAACCACACTCGTTTCTTCTAAGTAGATACAATTTTAACCTATTAAAATGCACTCGTGCAGAATTTGATCAGTTAATTTGGTGATTATTGGTTCGTACTGTTGTATCTAAGCTATGTAAGTTGCAGTTCTTTTTTTGCACTAAGACTAGGTTTGTGACTTGAGTACCCGCGAAAACAAATTTTGTCTTCTTCCCGAAAAATGTGGTCCATGTTTTATCTTTCACTTTAGTCATGATCCTGATCGCTTTGATTTCATCAAAAACCTACAATGTGAACGACTCACGACAAAAATATCGTTCTGAAAGAGCGGAAATCATGATGTACGCTCAAAATTTAGATAATTCGTAGATGTAAGTAAGTAATAAATACGCGATAAGAGTTTTAAATACAGTGTAAAAACTTAATGTATGTAGAGTCCAGTGTGCTGTGATATGTGCTCAAATCGTGACAATAGCAACAAATTCCACATTTTGTTGTATTGATGAGCTCACATGTGGTAGTCACTAAGAACGCATCACTGTGGCTAACTGTTTCGGCGCCTTCGTTTTCGCCTTCATCAAATCAAGGCAGAGAAGCAATTACTTCTTGTGATGTAAGCCTTCCCAGTTATGTTGAGTGAAAAACCAATGGAGTGGAGCATTGCTCGAATAAACTATGCTTGGCAGAATATGGTTAAAGTGTACAAAAATGTGACTGTTGCACTACCGCCGTAGTTTTGTCCATACCACCGCTGTACGATTATGTTAACTGATCACTGTAAAATTTCTGAGCTATTAAGAGATTACTAATTTTTTAAGAGGTCAATAACATTAAGAGAGACGCGTTGATGGAATGCTTTCTCGCATGATGTGCATCTAGTTTAATGGAAGTTGTACTAACCGATAGTCAAAAGACTTCGAGTAAATATGTTTGGAATCGAAGCCCAGCTTTGGAATCGCCTCGAAAGGGTTGTTAATAACGAAGAAGTGGAGGAAAAATCGAGAAAATTGTCGAATGGAACAATGGTCACCGAACATCTGGATCCGATAGCTTTTTTATAGATTTGTTTTGCAGGCATCTAAAAGTGGGTCAAGTTACTCCCTCTGTCTTTATTATCTATCATAACTTCTATGACACATGTTAAGAAGGTGTTTTTTTGTGCGTGTACAATATCATTTCCATGATCAAATGTCAAAATTCTTCCTCTTCTTTATTTTGTTTTGAGGAATTGACCATGTCGCCGATAAACCCCATGCTACAAAGCAAAATGTTATCTACACTTAGATCGTGCTCTTCCACTTCACAGATTGCAGTTTTTTTTTCTCCTGTAAAATTCTGAGTGGCTTCGCTGGTGCACTAAGAGAATGACCCTCATTTCTCTATTTATTTAATTCCTCTCCGTAGTTGATAAACGTTAAGAACAGGAAAGGACGACGTTACTTAGAGATTGCCTTCATTATAGTCTGTTCTGCCCGTTGTAACTTAGGTAACAGCAGCTATCTTAAGATCTGTCTTGTTTCATTGGCTGAGCTTCACGCTACGAGAGTAGAGCATCATATAACAAGCTATGTAACCCAATCAGATGATAGCATCGTAGTCCAATGTCTTCTTCGCTTTCCAATATCGTGCTTTACCGTCTTAATGACAACTCGAGCTTTATTAAAGAAATACTTTCAGCTTATTCTGTTAGTATTCGCAGACGTTTTGTGATGCTCAAAAAACTCCCAAGTTATTCATGTAATCGATTCGTTTTATTGTCAGAATGCCGAAACATGAATGTCTTCGTTAAACAAAGCTATAACCAAAACATCGTATCCTTTTCTTCACACTCAGTGTTACGATATGCAACCAATCATTCTTCTGATTCAAGTATTTGCATTGCTTTTCTTACATTGTGCAAGTTCTGACCATCGAGAAAGAGTACTTTGTATTGCCCTTATACGAAATACATTCAGAACTTCTAGTTCCTGGTGTAAAAGGCTCTCTAACGTAACCTCAAAGTTCTTCCAACACCTTGGAAATGGCTAATGTTATTCTATGCTTTCACAGTGTGTTAGTTGGATCCGCTATAGAAATAAGGTACTCCTCATATATCAAAAGAGACCGGATGTTTTTCGTGGAAACATGCACTCGATTTCAGTATGAATTATTCCAAATCCAACGAATGATCATAACGTTTCCCTTATGCAAAGAATTTAGTGAAAAATGAAGCGTACCTTACGGAACTTAGTGAGACAGTTATTATTTCCATTCGACCACTTTATTTAAAGCCGCCAGTTCCATGCACATGTTCAACACAGCACCAGTCTTGTCATAGATATGGTTAGAGTAAAAATTTTTTTTACTTTTTGAGAGGTTTTCAATAAATCATCAAAACTTTCGAAATTCCATCGAATGCGTCAAGTTTCAAACTAGTCCATCTTTCTCTTGTTTGCCGCAAAGCCTTCTCCTTCCCTACCATATATACTGTTCCATTTCCTACAAATGTTTTTGTTTAACTAGTGTTCGCCTTGTATAAACTTGTGAGGCGAGTTCACAGCTGGTATAGCAGGTTTTTGATTGATTATCTTATATTGAAATGGAACATAACGTGATCAGAGAGGGATAGTGAAATTATTCACTAAATTTACATTTTTGCTTCCTCCAGTTGTGAAGTAAGAGTTTGCCGAATTTTTTCACGATGACAACAAAATTTAACTGAAAACAAATGAACGGGTTTCGACATAGAACACTAGCATTTTTCCAAACAGATTTTTAATGGTGCCGTTGAACTTCGGCGACTAGTCTCTTCATTACTCCAATGGTGACAAAACTCCTATAAAATGTAAAATAAGCATTGTAAAATAAGAAGCTCTCATTTTCTGATCGTTCCCTTAGTGGGCTCTGATTCCTTTCCCCCTTCGAATCGTGTCATCGCTCTAATAGTTAAGTATTTAAAGATGTTATTCTTCCCAAATTTTCGTATTCATATACTTTTTGGCTTTATTTGTTCCAATTTTCAAATTTTTATCAGATACAACTCATATCGATTACAACGATCACTTACTTGTCGGAACGGACTGCCGAGAAGTTCCACTTTTTCTCGCTTTCTTTCGGAATCAATTTGTCTTCATTGCCAAATGAAGAAATTCTTCAGGATGCCAATTTACTACACTAAATTTCGCGTCGTGCGACTAAAATTGTACTAAAAAATACGAAATATAACTGAAACTGAGTATGAATGGCACAATCCATTAGTGCAACATTGCAGTCGAATGTTGCGAGTGGTAGGCAAAAAAAAGCGATAAATATAAGCAATGATTGTGATGACAAGTAGTGTTCTACGTGTTTCCTTATCATTTTTTCACTTCTGATTTCACTACTCATAGAGAGTGAGCCGGTCTTGCACCACTTAATGGGATCAACACTTTCGTCGGAGGGACGTGATATGTGTTGAAATCTTCACATAAGGCTCTTTACTATCCTCGATGAAAGAGACTACCCATGTACAAAAGCTTGTCACCTCGTTCATATACTTCCAGAGTAACTGTTAGGCTTGCTTGTTTGAGGCAACTCTGAGCTGCCACTCGCGTACTTCTATATTTCATTGGCGGCTTTTAAACATATCGATGTGTAGCATAATTTGCAGATATACTCAATCAAACCCATGGATATATGCATGAATATGATGACGTACATACGGAAATTACACAGAAATCCAGTGTGACACCAGCAGTGAGTTCATCTCGTAAATCAATCCACGTCAAGAGACAAGTACATGGTTGCTTTTCTTTCCTCTGTTAAATTCTCATGGGAACGCATTTGAGGTTCGTCGCATGAGGGGGAGACTCGTAAGTCATTCTACCACAAGTTCGAATATCAACAGAAAAAATCGAATACAACCTTCCATCTTTCTTCTAAAATTTCCATTGACTGGCATATTACTCAGCATATGTGCTTGCGAAGTTTAGATTAAAATAAAATGAACAGCCGATAAACTTTTGCACTACGCTGACAACTTTCACCCCCTAAAACTGTGGTTTCAGCTTGTACGGGATTAAGTTCTGATGCAAACACTTCGATTTCCGTTGGGGCGAACTCATATGTAGCATTAGGTAAAGGTAAATGCAAATCTGTAAGACGCATGCAGTTAGCGCAACTCATTAGAAACCGATTTTAAATAGATAACAAGACCCATTCATAACGTAAATTTCTTACAAGTTCTACAATATACATAGCGATGCGCTTAATCTTTAGTGTCTTCGATTTGAATTCTGATTCATGGCAATATAGGGATTCAATAAATTCTTCAGAATGACCGCAAATTTTCATCTCTAGTAGCATCATATAGCGATCATAGACACTTCACTAAACTTGGCACTACTGTTCTACTTTTTTACTTCTGTAACTCCTCTCGAATTCTTGTCTTTTGTTTTGTTTTTTCCTATTTCAAGTCATCGTAATTGTTAAGATGTTCTCTCAACTGAATACTGCTCTGGATCCGGAGTGTACTTAGCGAATAAAACAAACAGAATTTTACACGTAGGACTTTTCGGCTCCACTATTGTGAACTTATTATCAGACAATCGAGTGAGATACAGTATGACAATAAACAAAAGGAAGAGAAAATACACGGAAAATGAAGTGTTCTTGGAAAAAATTGCAATGTTCAAAAATGTCGTTGTTATTTAAGAAACTTGATAGTGGCATTACTCAATCCCAAGCGCTAAGAACTTCTTACTTAGAGAGAATCAGGGAAAAGATTTTTTCCATCTTCGCCATGTGGACTTATTTTTTTAAAGATAGGTTGATTTTTGTTTCAACTTTTATTTACTTCCAATTCTTCTTTTTTTTCAAGGCAGGGTATGATGTGAAATACAACGACGTGGATGGTGAAATTTGAGCAAAACACGGAACCTCAGTTGGGCTTTATGCCGCACGCAATGGTAATCGTTGGTTCGTAAGCTAACTGAGGTTCGGAGTTTTGCTGATATCTCAGGATTCTTTTAGATTAATTTGCTTTTTTTTCTTCGTGAATATCTTTCTGGATTTCATATTTGGATCAATATGTATTTCGTCGATAAGAATTCTTTGAAAATAGATTATGCTGAAAACATGCCACAAATTATGGTCCGTTTTTTACAGATAAAAATGGAGATTTCCTATTTTTTTGATGCCTATCGTCAGCGATAGGCTCGTGTAGCGCAGTGGTTAGAGGTGCCCTGTAATGCACAGACGCTTTTTGGTTCAGTACCATAACGCGAGATACACATGGCTTCCATTCCTCCAGGTAGGTAAATTGGTACCACACTTGTCTGGGGAGGTAGCATCACTGATTCGGTACAGGTACGCAATCTCAAATCGTTATATAGGTCAGGTATGCATTCAATCACCTCTAACGATACATGATGAAGTAAAACAGATGGCATATCCAAGGAATAATCAATGCCGAAACATTGTGTTTATCCTTCCAAGGGATTTATGCTTGTTGCTGACGATTTGTCAAATCTACAGCGCGAAAGACTTGTTCGTCGTCAATAACTTCTCGTCATTCTGTTGACGAACGATGCGATTAGATGTTTTCACAAACAAAACTAATACGGTAAGCACACATTCCATATCTTCTGGGTTCTTTTTTATCAGTTCAGCACTCCACTTCTGCTATTTTGCTGCAAACCCACAGTTTTTAGTGTTTTTATCTGGTTTTTTCTTCTTTATCACGTAACCTTTAAACGTTTCGTAACGGTTATCAACTTAAACAGGACCGATTGAAAATGGACCTTCGACCTAAATCTTCGCCTAATCTAACTTGTTGATTGACCACATTTTGCAGGCGAAGGGCTCCAATTTGTTAGAGTAATCTGATATACCTTATCACCAACAATACACGTCCCCAACATGTAGACAATTGATTCCCTCTGGCGCTACTCGAAGCGTTGCAAAAACGAAGAAGCAAGAGGGTCAATGCTGAGAGTCAGTGCCGTTGAACAAAAATAAAGCGCCACGAGACACAACATGATGGTCCCCAGAGTCGATGGCTCCCATCACTGATCGAACGACCCACAGATGCGCTGCGTTACGTGTGAGTCAGTCGGTCGTCTCAACCGGCTGACTCCGCCCTTGCCCGTAGACCTTCACTTCTATTGGTCACTATGTCCGCCACGCATTGATCGCTGTCAGAGTGCGGAGAAACGAGAGTGGCCTCCAACTCTGCGTCCATGCCCAAAGCAACCACACGATCATTCGTTGACTATAGCGGGTAAGCTCAATCACTTCCGATTGTTGCGTTATCATCACTGATTTGAGCCACAGTGTTATGAATTGAATACAAGCTTTAGAGAGCATTGGCAAGGTTCTGATCTTATTCCGATGGTGTGATAGTTATTGCTGAATTCGAATATCGTCGAATCGAATCGTCTCACTGGTACTGGTACTGGTACTGGTACTCGTGCTTGGGATACAAATATGAGTATATCGAGTACTGTAGCTGTCATCAACACCTGGATAACATTCGAACATTACTGAAATCTCTCGAAAACGTGTCTGATATGAAAAATCTCAAACATTTCAAGTGTATTACTATGTTGTTGTTTATGTGATGTAAATACACATCAATGACGGGATTTTTACCGGTAAAATTAAATTGTCTGGTTGATATTTGTATGTATTTTGAACGTACGATATGGATGATTTCGGAGCCGCCACGACCCCAATTCACTTTTCGAACAGAGGCTGACTGGCTTCTGCGCTTTCTGTCACATTTGTGTGGCTCTTCGTTTGACCTCTTCGAAATTTACCGATGATGATCAGCGTTCATACATTATCATCATCATCATCATCATCATCATCATCATGATCATCTTCATCCTCATCACCATCATCATGCGATTCATCTCGAAGTGTTCCCTATAGTTGGAACCTCATTGTCTGTCTCATTTCTCTCTGAGTGTTTCCAATTGTCGTTTCATCTAAAATGTTTGGTATATACATGCAACTACTGCACTACTGTTTATTATCGGGTCGTATTCGTGTTGTTCGTCGTCCGTTCATCATGGTCAAACATTAACCACTATGAGGAAATGTGAATAGCATTTAGGACAGGTCGAGGGAGAGGTGGTCATTTTGTCGTGTTTATACACGGATGTGTAAATTAAGGTACACTTCAGTGGTATCTGAACAACCTTCCTTACCTATTGATATTTCCGACCTTCAGAAGTGATTTGCATATACGGAAATGACTGCACTGGTTTCGTTGTTGAGTTGGTTTTCTTCTCATTGATGCTTCAATCCTACATGCTCCATCAAAATTATTGTTATTGATTGTATTGTGAACGTTTCTTTACTGATTACTCTCTGTACCTGTAGGATTTGGACAAATTTCTACATTGGAGACATTAGGGAATTCTCAACAATTTATGAGTTTCTTCTTCCTACGGATCTACCAAGAGTCGTGTACGGGTCTCTCACAGGTGGTCTCTCAAGTTACCCATTTTGTTTTTCTATGTTTGTTTTTTCGGTGACTGGTGACCATTAGCGTTCATCCGTCCATTCATCCCTATAGTGTGTGAAGAGGAAAAAAAAGCGTATTGGACGGTTATCTGGCAGAAAACAACGCAAACAAAAAAAAGATCGTTTATAGTTTCTTTGTTGGATCCTCTAACGTTTAGATATTTTTTTGCTTTCTTCTTCAGAGCCAAATCGATCCGAGTAGATGGCGCACAGGTAGTTGTCGTCGCGATGCGGTTGTTCTTTTCCAAACTCTTCCATGATCATAGTTTGCTCAATGTTCTCTCAACAAAATGATCCACGTTCACGTTAGAGTCTTTCAATCTTATCAGATCCACCTCTATCACCTCTCCTCCCGTTGATCGTCGAATGACTTGAGCGAGCGGGCCCGCCACAGCAGTTTCCATTCGGTTCGCCGTGTCGTCGTGTGCCAGAGTTGTTTCCCAATGGATATCGCTCCCTTGATGGATAGATTAGAGATAAATGGTTACGAGAGGGGGATAACAAAAGTACTGTATAGTAAAATTAGCATATTCATGACGATGTGCATTGATTTAGATGTAGAGATGGGCGAAGATGAAGTAGCTTTTTTCACTTTTAACAAACTTATTCCGCAAGTTGTGAACTCTACTAGTTAAAGTGGTACCAACAGGATTTACATATGATTGTCCAAAAGGCAGAAATTTGCTTATTATTCCACCTCCCCCATAGTTGGAGTTTTTTCTTAAACCCTACAGTGGTTTTTTTCTCCACGTTGTGCTTTTTGGAGAACAAGGAGGTTGTACACGTGCAATCGCGTCTGATAGAAAACGAAGGCGTCCTGAAATGCCTTCTTGATGTTCTTTTTCGAAAGTTTCTTTTTTGAAGTTTTTTTCTATTGCGCTAATACGTTTAATTTTTTAGTTCTAACAAAAAAGGAAGGAGAGTACTCCATAAGAACTACACATCCGCCCAAAACCAGATGTGTGGGTCAAAGGGTCTTCGATGAATCCGTATTATTCTAGTGCACTTCACAAATAATCTAGTTATCGAACAAATATCGGCAGTTGTTGAGAAATCAGCACTGCCGTAAATATGTTGCAGTAAAAACAAGCACATAAAATTGGTTAAGCATGAAGTGTAATCTTCATACTGAGTGTATAGTTGCACACTTCCATAGAAACAGGTCTTTGCCTATTCGATAACATAACTTAATTTTCACGACAAAAAGAAAGAAGGAGGAAAAAAAAGAGGACGAACTAGCTGGCCAATCCCTCTTAAGCTCATCACAGCAAGCGATAAAGAACTGAGTGCTCTGAACAGACCCCATTGAACGAAATGCAGTTTTGCACCTGTACATAATCCACATGTGTCATTCTGAATAATAGTCACTTTGTATGATCTAGTCACTTTCCCCCTTTTCAATTCTAAACACAATCACTGAGTGTAGTATATGTGAAATTAAAGAGAAAGATTTTTTAAAAAAAGCACTGTCCGTTCCTCGAATTTCTTGTCGGTTGGGTTAACTCGTCCAGCTGCTGTACAGTGGGCGGGGGTTATCATCGAACATGGATTTTAGGAGCGCTTTTCGTTCTTCCCTTATTGCGGTTTTTTTATTGGAAACTTGTTCTGCAGAATATATAGGGCATTTTGTATTTCGACTCATTTCGTTCGAGAATAAGATCTATGAGCTTAATTCGATGCCTAAGGATTTTATGATGATGTTGTATAGTTGTTTTCTTTTTGTTGTTATTTTCGTGCAAGTTATACGGCGTTGTTATCGAACAGTGGGATCTTCGTTTTGAAAGCTCTTATATGTTTTGTGTAAAAGACCATGGAAAATGTGGAATCTGAGCGTTGTATTGCCTTTTCCTCATCATTGTTATTATTATCACTATTATGATAGTCTTGACATACAAAGGGTAAAGCGTTCGGCATTAATCAAACTCTTAGGGATGTGACATGCATTCAACTCTACTTAGCATCGTAGAACTTGTGGAATGTCTTTTTTTTTTGTACCATACAATGAGTTCCTTATCACTTATCTTTTTCCTTGTCATCCTTTACACAATGAACTACGGTGAGCTACTGATGTATCATGATGACTTTGCTACCGTTCTAGACAAGTGTTGTACCAATTTGAGGAACGTGGAGGCTTAGAAAGCTTGCTTAGTGCATGGGACGTTATCGAACCAACGAACACATGAGTATTGAAGAGCACCTCTAAACATTGAGCTCCACTCAGCAATTATTATTATTCATTATTGACATAATCTTTATTGTATTATCGCTATTTATTGCTATTTATCGCCACTGCTAACAGTTATTGTTGTGTCTTTCTGAAATTCATACTTGGTTGAAATGTATGAATGGATTACCCATTTGCTCCATGTTTTGACTTCAAGTACAGTTAGGTGAGTTATTTTTTTTTCTCAAAAAGGATTTTCATCTCTTAAATAAACAATGGGCGCGTGTGGTGCAGTGGTCGGAGGTGCTCTGCAACACACACGTGGAGTCGGTCCCTGCGCCCGCGGCACACCAAGCCTTCCATCCCTCGGGCGTCGGTAAATTGGTACCAGACTTGTCTGGGAGGATAGCAGCACTGGCTCGCTACATCGGTAAGCCACCGCGAGTCATTGTAAAGGCTAAGATATGCGTTCAACCACCTCTCAACGATGCTTAATGAAGTCGAATGCATGGCTCATCCCTCAGGGATTGATCAACGCCGAGAGCTTTAGAGAAGGAGAGAGGGAGAGAGAGGGGGAGAGAGATAACAACACGAAGATTTGAACAGATTTACTCAGTGAGCTAGAAGCAAATCTTCTACTGAAATATGTACTAACTATGTACAGTAATAAATAGGCCAAGTAAATCTATCCTTGTTAGAAACTATAGAATAACTTCTTCACAATTGTACTGTAATTGTTTTTAAATTTTCGTATTTTATCTACTTGAATAATATTTCGGTTTTGTCAATGATGTCGTGTCTACTAAGGAAAAGATACATGAAATTTCTAAGAATCACTGTTCTCTTCTTCTACTTTTACTTATGCGTCCTCTTTCAGCACTATCATTTTCCATCTAGGTGTAAGTGAACTTCTTCATGCTAATCATGGTTGCTATGATATGAGCCAAATGAATGAATAATTATCAGCTTGTCTTCTTTTTCTTACCTTTTACTTCCTGGTTTTATGTTTGTGGCAGTACTACTGTAGACAGTTTTCTTCAAAAAAAGACTAGTGTTAGTACTTAGATGGCCAATCTTCACGTCTTATTCGCCACCGCAGTTCCCGTATTCGTTTCATTGTCTTGCAACAGTCGTCTGCAAAAAGTGGTTGATATGGGTTCAGCTATGGTTGAAAATTAGCTGTATCATCCCTTCATTAACCCCTAAGATCTCAAGATAGCCGTGTCACGGTATTTCCAGGTTTGTACCACAAATATTCACGTTTTGAAGTTTGGTGCCTTGTGACTACTAGAATTTTTCCACCAGTTACATATTAGATCGATTCTTGAAACAAGTCGAACTATCAGGACAACAGTGCGTCGAATCCAGAATCACCTGTATCAGTTTTATTAGTTTATCACTAGTTTCATTAATCAGAGAGTGACTCGAGCGGGAACCAATAAAGTCCATTTCTCTCTGTTTCACAGCAGAGCCGCTTAGCGGGTTCCACTTGCTTGAGTGACACGACGAGCATTACACTTCTGCTATAACGCCTTTTTACTGGTTTTTTTTTCGCGAAGTTGTAGCCATGGATGGCATACTTCGTTCTGCCATGACATAAGTTTACTTATACTAGGTTCTTCTCTTGAAAACGTCGAATTTCTGTGCCTGAAAGGTGCAGAAGGTGAATTCCCATCGTACATCGCAGCTCGACGTCCATGAAATCCGTCTTCTATTGAGCAGAAGGGAAATTTTGCGATACGCCTCGATAACTAATTAGTTCTACTACGTTTCTAGTAGCATTGTGGGTGGGCGCTCATTCTGAATAAGTTGAAAGTCGTATAAATCTCTTTAATAAGTTGGAAGAATAAGTTGCGGCTACAATTTCTTTTTTAAACCAAATAAAACTATTTTCACAATGTCTTTTATTTATTTCTAATTTCGAGTGGTCATTAGTGACTCCACCTTGGCAACGTAATTTGGTGGGGTGCGAGTTTGTGTGCGCCTGATTATCGCCCTTAAGAGGCTATGTTTTTCTCACCAATCAAGATGTGGGGAGGTTAGTTCTTCATCGCATAGCGATGCTGATCTCGTATGTGATATTTTACAGTACAGATCAGTTGGTCGAACGACCTCATCGTAGTGAATGATGATGAAGTATTTCAGATGATTCAACCAATTATTGAGCAATCGAATCGTTTTCACAACAATTGCCTGACCAATCCAGCTGTGTTGTCTTTGGTCAGCCGGCCACCACACATTTTATCAATTTCTTCGCTTGATGGCGTAATTATAGTTGATATAGGATAGCAAAACAGCTGAACATCTGAAGAAAAAAGAAGTCTTTTACCGACTTGGTACCTTATAGTAACAGTTTAAGTGGAAAAAACAAAGCGCACCACGAAGACGCCCCAGTGGGCAAAGAGATGTGCGCAGCTGTTCTCCCCCACACGCGCATTTGACTTGTGCACTCTTCCGTCCATCGTTGTTCGCATCGTGTTTTTTGCTTGTGAACGTTTCATTGTCTTTAAATCTTTCGATAAATGATTCTCTTATCACACACGCTACATTTCCTACTATGAAACTCGCTGAGTATTTTAGTCATATAATTAGTTTTATTGATATGATCAGGTCCTATCTCGTGAAGTCGACGAGATCAATTGTTCATCATCACCATGGGTCATAACCCCGGTGCACTTGATGAAATCGACCTTAACACACTAAGGGTTTGTTTTTTAACATGTTTGCGTTATCGTATCAATGTTGTAAATCTATCTTAATGTTTAAGGATCCTGCAGGAATTTTTGAACTGATTGAAGTCGTCGGTAATGGAACATATGGGCAGGTCTACAAGGCATGTGTTCTTCTTTTTCTGATTCATCGCTCTGTGTATTTCTCATCACCATAACTTTTATTATGGAGAAATATTGTTCATCCTTTTCTAAACTAATGAATGAATTAATGAACTATAATGTAGTTTATATCCATTTTGAGTAAAATCTTTTAGGGTCGTCATGTTAAAACTGCTCAGCTTGCTGCTATTAAAATCATGAACATCAACGAGGATGAAGAGGAAGAGATTAAACTTGAAATAAATATGCTAAAGAAGGTATGTTCACTAACCGATTCTGTTTTTCATTTCTTCTTCTTCTTCTTCTTCTTCTATGATAGCTATTACTTTCATTTTAAATTTTAGTTTGAAACGCAATACATAGAATTCTGTGCCTTTGCGAGGTTCTGTGCTTCTCAAAATTTCATTAACCGTTTTTAAACCTTCCTAGAAATGGGTAAAAGGGTTCCCTTTTGTAGAAATATCACTGATATCCCCCACGAATGTTCGGAATTCTAAATTCGCTTTCATTATTCGTCTGCGTTAGTTGAAAAAAAGTAAAGGATTCCAGTTGAAATTAACTGCGAAGACTCTAACGCATGTGTTTTTTTTGTTGGTAAACTGATTTTGTATCCAACATTTTAATGATAACAGCTTACTTTGTTTACTATTCGGGTTTGTGTTTGTCAAGGAAGGGGACTTGGCGTCAACATGAACAATATGGGAGGAGATTCATTTGAAGGTTTAGTTCATAGTATTTTGTTATGTGCACATTTGTGCAATGCTCTCATCTTTTGTTCACTTGCAGTGATACTGCAACGAAATTAGATTTTCTTTTCGACTATTTCTTCGTCCATGGGGCGGTGAAGTGAGCTGTGGCATTGTTGTTCACTTAAATCTTCTGTGTTAAGGTAAGATTCCATACTTTTAGTACTCTTACCACCGCAATATTGCTACCTACTACGGCGCTTTCATCAAAAAACTCCCGTCGTCGACAGGCAAGCATGACCAATTATGGCTAGTCATGGAATTTTGTGGGAGTGGATCTGTAACAGATCTTGTGAAAAGTAGCAAAGCTTCTTCAATTAAAGAAGACTGGATAGCCTATATATGCAGAGAAATTCTTAGGGTTCGTTTATTATCATTTTTCACGTATTCTTTCATATTCTATTATAATCGTTTTTGTTCCGAAGCTTGACCTTTCTATCGGATATGCCATTTATTCAATTAGTGTTTTGATTCTTCTGAAAGTGTAGACTCATCAGGATGTGATGCTTGCAATACTTGTAGCCCCATAGTATAACTTTCATGCCGAACATATTTATTTTAAACGAAAACTAAGTTGTCACTCCTCAACTCCTCGGCTTGGTCTTTCTCTACTTTGTCTGCTAAAGTCTGTTATTTCAGGGCCTTTATCACTTACATCAAAATAAAGTCATTCATCGGGACATAAAGGGACAAAATGTGCTTCTTACGGATAGTGCTGAGGTGAAATTGGTGGATTTTGGTGTTTCGGCTCAGCTTGATAAGACGGTTGGGAGGAGAAATACATTTATAGGAACTCCATATTGGTACTTTTTTAAAATTATTTTTACTTTGTTTAGACCATCGTTTTCGAAGACTACCACCGTCCTCGCAAATTTTTGTGGTACATCCTTGAATACTTGATTAGGCCGTATTTATAATGAATCTAATGAGCCTCACTAAAATTTCCATTTGCTATGCTTTGCTAATTTGGCCAGACATGCTATATCGTGGTCCCAAGACAATCTTATTAGAGTGTATCCTGATCGTTGCCACAAACAGTCATCGACTGTTGTGGATCGAAGGGTGGTTTGGCTCCTTCTCGACAAGGTTGCTACGACTACAGCGTTTGTCCATATTTTCCTTGTTCCTTCTCAATTTGAGAGAACATCTTGAGGTGACAAACCTCCGCTTCAAATCAAAGTTCGACACCCAGGAACGGCTCGAGCCACGATGTTAGACAGTTTGTCGGGGTTTTTCTGACAATAAATCTATAGTGTTTCGTGATATTTCTGTTTTTTAAGGAACAACATTGTTTTAAGGATGGCTCCAGAGGTAATTGCATGTGATGAAAATCCAGAGGCAACGTACGACTCGCGATCCGATTTGTGGTCACTTGGTGAGTAATCTAGGTTTTCAAATCCGCTTAACAGTGTTTCAGGTGAGACTAATTTTATGAGATGTTCTTTAAATCTCATCCAATGTTATAAGGTGTCCATACGATAGCTTAACCTTAACGATTATATGCTACAGGTATAACATCGCTGGAAATGGCGGAAGGGCATCCTCCTCTTTGCGATATGCATCCCATGCGTGCGCTTTTCCTAATTCCTCGAAATCCTCCTCCACGATTGAAACGAACGAAAAAGTGGACAAAAAAGTTTGAATCTTTCATTGGTGAGCTACTGCTAGCAAACATTTCATTTGCACTAACCTTTCAATAATTGCCGTTGTTGTTTACAAAGTGCGTGAGTAGTTTTACTTCTATTAACTAAGAAAAATTCTAAGTGCATGAAGAACTTTGAGAGCTTTCAAGATGTGCGGTGAACGTGAAGAAGGGTTCAGACTCTTTTTTTTTCATACTCATAATGCTGTTTATCGTTAACATCCACCTGCCATTGACCTTTACAAAATGTAGTGCGATGCATTCTATACCGTTTAGTATTTAGGCCTAATGTTGGTTTTTGATCATTTTACAGCAGACTGTACTTGAAACTAGCATATATTCGTTTAGTTGGATACTTGGATGGCTTGTCCTCACCGGTTGTGCGAGCCCCAGCATAATCTCCATTTTTTCGGAGATTTGCTGCTTTACCCATTGTGGTTCCTTGGAGTTCTGAGGACAGGCTGGAAAGTCTGCTCCAAGTCTTCATCACCACGGGCAGTCGCAGCACTTGTGGATCAGAAAGAGACTTGCCACCATACGACTAGTTTGATACCAGGACGGTGGTGGATCCTCGTAGTGGTTTACTCTTAGCTGGGCTCCCTAATGGAAACACCGGACTCTTTCTCAGCTAGGGAGACTCTGCTGGGAGGATGAATCCTCCGCTGTACATCGCAGCCCGACACTCAGGAACACCCAGCCACGATGGGGCTGGAAACCGTTGGGATGGATATTATTAACGGTAAATATTCGCCAACAAAATTCCCCATGTTTGGAAGTATGTTGTGCTAGCAACGAATAAATTTTAATAAGAGATTACTACTTCGGAGTACTGACTTTCTGTTAACCCCTATTTTGATCAAAAAGTTCATGTGTTGTTCATAAGCAGACACGAGATCAGTAGTACAATATGTAATTCACACTGGTCAAAGTTTTGGCGTTTTACCACTTTCAGAGGTTGGAAATGGTGTTGATACGCAAGCTAATTAACTAATCAATCTTAAAGAAGCTGTTTACCATGCGATTGAAACCTAGGTTTTGAGTTTTCTCGTTAACGTTTTGCCGATACTTAGCTGAATAAGATTTGAAAATTGAAATAGAGGAAACAGGCGTCTTGTGTCGATGTGATCCATTCCAGACTCTGAAGAAGGCGAAATCTGTCTGCAGAAACGTAAGCTATTATGAAATATTACCACTGAAATTTGTATGGCGTAGTAAAACTGCACGTTAATTACGTAGTTTTAGGTAAAAGATTTGCTTTAATAATGGTATTAGTAAGATTTCTGAAGCGGTACATACAGTTGCAAAGCCTGTTCCCTCTGATGGGTGATTACTGATGGCACTGATTGATAGAAAAATGACTGGGAGACAGGCGAAACGAAGGAGCCGCATGGTGTGGTTGTGAACGCGTTAGCCCCCGGAAAGGGTAATAGCGCGTTCGTTCTCCACCGCAGACACCTGCAGTTCGGAGTTTTGCAAACATCTCAGCATCATTACGCCTGTTTCCTCTATTTCAATTTTTCCTCATGCGTTCTGTGCGAGCGATTTATTGCTTTTCTGTTGTCTCATGGTTTTGTGGCACTTTTAATTTATGCCTACTATACATTACTACTCATTACATGATGTTTTTCTCGTATTGGTAACAGTCATCTTCTGCATTGTATACTCCCATTTAATTCTTTTTAGCCTTACTTTTTGCAGAAACTGTGCTTGTGAAAGATTATCAGCAACGGCCATATACGGATCAACTCCTACGGCATCCGTTCATTAGGGATCAACCACCAGAACGAAGTATTCGCATCGCAATAAAGGACCACATAGATAGGCATCGTCGTATCAATAAAAAAAAGGTTTTCTTTACCTTTTTCATTAAAGAATCTAATAATGCTTAGTTCTTTTTTTAGCGAGAGAAGGTTTTGAAAGAAACTAGAGCTTTGTAGTTTTCCGGTGTACTTTCAAATTGTTTTTTAGTTGAAAGAGACTATGAATAGGAAGGAAAGTAGTGAATCACTTTAGATAATTTAGATGAGACTGAGTATGAATATTCTGGTAGTGACGATGATGAGCCAAACCCTTCTAAGCAGCTCCAAGCTCATCGTGATGGTTCGTTTTTGAGCGTGTTTTCATTACCTACTCCTTTGTCGTGTTATATTAAAACGTTTATTAGTACTAATTTGAGAGAAGGCTATCCGATATCTTTGTTTTCTACATGTTAACACAGTTTTGATAACAAACAGAAGGACCACGTAAAGTTGACTTTGTATGATGAGTCCCCACTGCTTTCCTCTTCATGGCTTCTGGCTTAAGGTTTTAATAATTTCAATTTTACCTAGATTCTGAAGCGGCATCCATGATCCCAGTTGACAACACTCTCCGAAAAGGATTCCAACGGATCCAGGAGGCAAGTCGAGGGGCTTTTGAACATGCGGGAGCTCAGCAGCTCAAGAGGATAGTACCAAATCACGACAGACCTCCAACTGCTAGTCCACATCACCATGCATACAGGTAGTTAACCAGAATTCGAACACAATCCACCGTGAATGTGGGCTCCAAGTACCACATCTTATTGTTTGTCTTATAGTAGGTGAGCAATTTTTTACAGATATGGCGCTGATGGCCGCAGCCGTGAAGAAGCTGTCAAAATGCGTGCGCAAGCCGCAGTAACTCGTCCATTAGGAGGCAACGATGTTCGCAGGGATTCCGAGAGAAGGCAGAGACCTGTCAGCCATCATCAGGTATTGATAACGTGGTGTTGTTGCTGTGATTTCAAGCTTTGTACCTAATTTCTTTGATCAGCGATCACCACAACAGTCACATCCAGCGGCTCCTCACCTTGCGGACCTCGCTAACTACGATCGTCGGCGTCAGTCAGAACGTGATGAGCGCAGGGAAAGAGACAGAAGTGTCAACAAAGATCGTATAGGTATTCTTTGATGGAATCTAATCACAATATCTTTGGAATTTGTGGTAGCAACTGGTGTTCGCTTTATTCTTAGGACACCGTGGTGCTATGCCCGTTGCTCGCGTTGCTGCTAATGTCACCGCCACTCCGTTGCGTAAGTTAAGTGAACCGGTGCTGCATCCGCAACAGTCTAGACCTGAGGTGCGGTGGTTTGCGTTTGCTTAGCATAAATTTTAGCCGGAACTGGGAAATATGGATACTTTCTGGAAAGGGAGCATCCAGAAATGTTCTTCTATAATCTGATTCCGCCGAACCTTGTCTAAATTTTGGCAACATTTTCTGGTTCGAACTTTTTAATGTTGTTTTGATTTTAGGACTTGGATGCATTAGCATGTGAGTTATCACGAATGGGCGGTTCTCCTGGTAATGGTGATGGTATGTCACCTCCCCCTCCTGCTCCACCTCCACGTGATACGTCAATAGCAAGTGTGACTGATGCTGATGATGTAAGTGGTATTGTCCAGTTAGCCGTTTGATTCATATTTTCCTGGTGTATAATGCTGCAGACAATGGTAAATTTGAGAAGGTTACTGAGTTAACCTTCCATAGTTTAGGCCTAGCGTTTCGCCCGACGATTTTGATCAATTCAATTTTTTATCTAAGTGGAAACTTGCTGCGGAAAAACTGTAGCATTATGTCATTTCTTATATGCTTCTTCAAAAATTTCAGTATAATATCTGGTCCTCTGGAGTGAGTTTTTGTTACTGTTGACTTTGCAGTTTCACTTGAGGTAGTCCTCTAAGACCCTCCGTTTAGATTTGTTCTTTGTTGGGTGACAGTAATTATTTCTGACTACAATACCTATATCAAAATATTTATGATTCTGTTAGGATTCTATCGGAGGAACACTTCGGGGTCCAAATAAGCCACTACCTCCAACACCAACGGGAAGTTCTCCTCCAACTGATATGTGTGATGAAGATACCCTTCTGCAGTCAAAGAGGCCCAATGACGTTATACCACGACCAAGCATGGTGAAAGCTGCAAGTATGCCAGATGTAAGTTATTTTTTCTTATTTATAAGCTTGACAGTAATTGCTTTACAAGAGATTCTTCCGTTTGTAGGGATAGAAAGACGCCATAGTTTTGGTTTCCCATAGCTTAATTCATCATACGTATTTATGCACAAAAGTCAAAATATTCCCTCCTCACTTTTGAGTTCGGTTACGTATAATATTAAGACCTTCTTTGGCAGCTTCCCTTTTTGTTTAAGTCGGCTAATATTTCCAAAAAAATCCTTTTTAAGCTGGTTTAGTAAAGATATGGGACTAAGTAGCCGTATAGCGGGGTCGCACTTTCAAGCAGTAACTTCTTATGAGTGGGTTTTTTTGAAGGGAAAATCGAATTGTTGTGCTACCATTTTTTTCTATATCGGTCATTTTCAGCAAGCATCCACAACTACTTCTCCTGAATTTGGATTAGGGGAAAGCTCATCTGACACCGATGATGATGTGCAAGAGCTGCGAGCGTCAGTGCGTCGACCGTCGGGGCCAAATCCGCTTCTACCAGTTGTTAGTCTTGCATTTTATTTTATTTCTCTGGATGTGGTAAATTTCAGACACTTGTGAGACGCAGTGTTTAGAGGTACCTTAGAATACATACGTGTTCATTGTTTCGATCCTGTATCGTAGTCTCACCAAGCCTTCCATGTCTCCGAAGTCGGCAAATTGGTACCAAAGTTGTCTGAGAATATTGGAGCACTGATATAATGATACATTGGTAGGCTGCCACAACTCAGTGTATTGGCCAAATTTGCATTCGCTCAGTTCTAATGATGTTTGGTGAAGTCGATTGCATGGCGCATCCTTCAAGGATTGGGTCAACGTCAAGAGCTCTATGTTTTCATATCTTACTGTTCCTTTAATAAATCTCAGTCTGCAGTGAGCTTCATGGACACATTGTCTTTGTTTGTGACAATATATTCGTTTTATTTTTTAAGCCGTTAGATTAGCGTTGATGCCCCAAAGTTTGGTTGCTGTGAAAATCATGGAGAAAGCAACAACGACCACGAATTGTTGCCTTTAGTAAGACTAATTTAGTATGAGAGAGTTGAGGCGTTAAAATATCGTTTATGATTTATCGCAAAAGGGTTCCGAACTATATTGTAGATTGATATGTCATATTTTCATTCTTTAAAACAAAAACAGCAAACATTTTTGCTTAGGTGTCCTCATCGTCACGCGGCAGTGGCTCTCTTGCACTACCGGATTTGCTACCGAAAACTCGTGAAACAAGCCGGTTTGACGAACAACGGACATGTGAGGACTCTGTAGAAGAAGTAAGTGGTTTGTTGTTTTTTCTATTCAATCACTGTTATCTGAACTTACCGTATATTTATTTGCCATATGATGACGCGGTGCAAGTTCTGCCAGGAAGGAAAACTTATGCATTCATGACGTATTCCACCTTTTTGTTTTCTTTAACCACTATTTGTAGAAATTCTACCTTCAACATGATATAGTTTACAGCTTTCTGGGAATGCCAATGCTTGCGCTAACGGATCGAAGATTTCAATGCATCAGCAACCACTTTCTTCGAGAGATCGCGAGAAATCGTTTGTGGGGTTTTTTGGAACTGGAGCTTTGGTGGGCGCAGCAACTGTAAATCGTCCCGGTAGAGCACAGGATGCCAGTCAGATCCAGGTTTTTTTTTAAAGCTCAGTTTTCTAGGCTTTATCCAGGACAATTTGAGACGTATTACTGCGAGTGAACAGAACGTTTTTTTTTAAATTTGCAGATATATG
The DNA here is from genome assembly GCA_018806985.1 of Angiostrongylus vasorum. NCBI lineage: Eukaryota > Metazoa > Nematoda > Chromadorea > Rhabditida > Metastrongylidae > Angiostrongylus > Angiostrongylus vasorum. Next base: position 213,240 of record JADANN010000228.1, read on the forward strand.
GTCCATCGAGTGCCCTTTAGTTCTTAATGCATCCTTTTTGAGTATCTAATCGTTGGTAGCATTGCTTCTTATTTATTTGTTTTAACTCCTCAGTAATTTTCAAGAATGCCAATACAAAAGCGTTTTTGTTACGAAAATCCCTGACGTCTTTTTTCCTAAAGTTTCGTACTGCTGTTAATTTTTTTGGCAAAATTGAAGCTCGTTGGAGCCAGATGTTTGCAAAAACCACATTTTGCTTTATTTGCTTTTTTCAAATGTTAGTTATAATTGGAATTTTTTTCAGGTGAATGTCAATCCTAGCTCTCAGAATGGAGCACATCTCGATTCTGATGCACCGGAAATTCGAAAGTACAAGAAGAAATTCAGCGGAGAAATCTTATGCGCGGCTTTATGGGGTGTCAATTTGCTTATCGGAACTGATGGAGGACTTATGTTGTTGGATCGAAGTGGCCAAGGAAAAGGTTTGCTAGACTTTTCGTGTTGATTAGAGCAGTGGAAGGTGTCTTAAACGGTTTACCCTAAACAATAGAAAATATTACGCCGGTGTTGGACTGGAAATTATCCAGATTTTAGTATTAGTTCCATATTTTTATTCAAAAATTGTGCTGTGAATAATCTAACTTTCGTTATATAGCGAAAGTTCGCTAATGATGTAAAGGTATGATTGCATATGTGAATGCAGAATGTAGAATATCATGTGTATGAAACTGTGTGTTTCAGTTTATCAGCTCATAAGTCGGCGACGCTTCGAGCAGATGACAGTGTTGGAGGGTCAGAATATACTCATCACAATATCTGGGAGGAAGCGAAGAATTAGAGTTTACTATTTAAGCTGGTTGAAACAGAAAATTCTGAGGACTGAGGTTACTAGATTGCCCATTTCTAAGAGATTTGAGTGCGAAAATGATGATCAGGTGAAAGTTTGATGGTTTTCCAGGGCTCCACTTCTGGTCTGCCAACAGAGAAACGTAATGGTTGGGTTAACGTTGGTGATCTTCAAGGAGCTATTCATTTCAAAATTGTTCGCTATGAGCGGATCAAATTCCTGGTAGTGGGCTTGGAGAATAGTATTGAAATATATGCGTGGGCTCCAAAACCGTACCACAAGTTTATGAGTTTTAAGGTACGTGTACATCCTGTAAACATCAGAAAACATTTCGAAAAGATGTTATCCTTCCTACCTAGATGTTTTCGTTTTTCCTTTATGGCTGTTTCCCACAAAATTTTGAAAAACAACTCATTAGGTAATAATATAAACCAGTGTTATTCCACTTTTTTTAGTCTTTCGGATCCTTATCTCATTTACCGCTCATTGTTGACCTAACTGTGGAAGAAAACACTCGACTGAAAGTGCTCTATGGATCTCATGAAGGATTTCACGCTATTGACCTCGATTCGGCTGCCATATACGATATCTATACCCCTCTAATGTACGGTTATGTTATTAGTTTTGTTAGAAGAGTATTTTTTCGAATGAGTACTGCACCGAATAACGTTCTCAATTTTATTGGTGTGGTTTAAGCCTCAGCAGAACATGGTTCCTCACTGCATCGTAGTTTTGCCAAACAGCAACGGCATGCAGTTGCTTCTATGCTATGACAGTATGTTTCATTTCCGTATTTGAGTTGTTGTGGAACTTGTTGTGGCCCTTCGTATAACTGGGCCATACGAGTCAATCATTAACGTGTTAATTATACAATTGTGACGACATATGTTTGTACAGTAACTGCTGCCTTACAGATGAAGGTGTCTATGTGAATACTTATGGAAAATTGTCTAAAAATGTGGTATTGCAATGGGGTGAAATGCCAAGCAGCGTCGGTGGGTTCTAATAATAGTTTCTTTTTTGTTGTTTTGTGGTATTCGTCTTGTTGATCGCCGACTGATTTGATTTAGCCTATATATCAACTGGACAAATTATGGGTTGGGGAAATAAGGCTATCGAAATTCGTTCTGTCGATACGGGTCATTTGGACGGTGTTTTCATGCACAAGAAAGCGCAGAAGCTCAAGTTTCTGTGTGAACGTAACGACAAGGTAAGTACTAAAAATACTAGTGCCTCTTACTTTTTGAAGTTGCATGGTCTTAGAGAGGAAAGCTATGCGTGTTACTCATTCTGAGGAGTTTGGCAGCTTTAGCTGTGTTGTAGAAGGTGAAGAAACACAACTTTTTTGTGAGGAATCTAAATTCACATTCTATAAATCCTGTCTTGTATGAAGAATTTCTGTATGTATAAGACTCGTTCACTTGTTCTTCACTCGTTATTAGACTAATTGACAACTATTTAGGTATTTTTCTCGTCTGCAAAAGGCGGTGGTTCTTGCCAAATTTATTTTATGACCCTGAACAAGCCGGGTTTGTCGAACTGGTAGATGCTTTCGCTTTTTCTATCCGTAATCTTTCGTCGTATTCTCCATTTGTACATAATACCACCATTGCTCACATTACACTGCTGTATCACGCGTTGCTTTATGGTTCGTAATTCGCATGTTTGACTTTTGATTCACTTCGTAGCGAAGCTATGCAAATATAAAACTATATGTGAAATTGTAGGTGTCTATGTGTATATGATTCATCGGTGAGGAAATTGTTTCATGTGGATCATATTTGAAACGAATAATCAATTACGAAGTGGTTTCACGTCTTAAATTCTTAATAAATGTTTTTTCTCTAATTTCACAATCATTGCTACTCCTTCCATGTTCACGTTACTATATACATACTGGTACTACAACTGTACCGACTTATAGTCGCTTCACACTGAGTTTTGTGTAGTTTTAATGTACCTAAAGAACGAAACAGGTGTATGGAGGAGTCTTGGCTGTTGCTTCTAAAGAGTTTCTGGTTTCACGGTGCCTAATATGAACGTGTATGGCTTATTTATTGATGAGATGCAACGTTAATTTTGAGACGAAGAACTGTAATACTGAGGTGTATATTGTGTATAATACAATCCGTATGCATTCAAATCACTCTGAGCGATTGAATGGAAAAGTTTTGGGCCAATCGGTGATGACATGCACTGCATTTCTTTTTCGTTAAATGAACGCAATTAACAAGTCTTGCTTCTATCTAGTAGTTCTGAGGTCCCTTCACTACTAGGCACAACGGGCGTGTGGCGCAGTGGTCTGTGGCGCCCTGCAATACACATGGGTTCGATTCCGCGCCGAGATTCACCAGGCTTTTTTATCACTCCAAGGTCGACAAAGTCGACACATCGGCAGAGCCGAAGCGAATCATCATATAGGTCAGATACGCATTCAGTCACATCTAACGATAATCAATGAAGTCGAATTCATGGCGCATTCCTCAGGGATTGATCAACGTTGAGAGCGTTTTGTAGTGCTTCGTGCACAACAATGCAAGAGCAGGTATTGACTGGCAGTGCCAAAAGCTGGCTGGTGGAATTCCTCATAGGTGTAGCAAAACTAGGAGGACTGCAGAGATTTAAAACCTCATTAGTGAGGACGTGGTTTTTTCTTACTATTAATGAGTTGGGAGTAGCGTTGTTCTATTTTTTTGTTGATGTCTTAGCTGCGAGCTGGTAATAGTTGGTAACGACTTTGCCGTTTCGCCTTGTGTAGTTTGTTGTCATTAATCCTTTTCCAGAAAGAACAGTGTCAAATCTCTCAAAAAAAATTAAAACCGTCAAATAAAGGGTGACACGATTAAGCATGTTGTGGTAGGGTACATCGTATGATCTCTGTGTTCCAACATCCCATTAAGTGGATTATGAAACTATAACTTTCCACAGATGGCCCAGGCGGACCGGATAAACTGGGACAACATCGTTTTAATCATTTACCTTTGTCGATGCTCACCTTTTGGGTGCATGTAGAGCAGTGGTTAGAGGTGTCCTACAATACATACGCGGTCATTGGTTCGATCCCACATCTTTTTTCATCCCTCTGAGGTCTGCAAATTAGTACCAGACCTGTCTGGGAGGATAGCATCACTAACTCGATACATCTTTAGGCCACCACGAGTCATTGTGAAGGCCAGATATGCAAATATGCATTCAATCACCTCCAATGATGTTCAATGAAGTCGAATGCATGTCGAATCCTTCAGGGATTGACAACGCTGACAGCTTTATCCTCTCGTCTTTTTTAAATCGTTTTTTGGGCTGTAACAGATGTGTAAACGTTCCATGGTTAAAATCCTAAACGACACATAACACGTGGTATGAAGGAATACGAAATCTATAGGCGCATCTATATCATCGTCTGCCGTGTCGTCGTGATCAGATAGCTACGAATCACTACGTTGTGTTTGTCGTTGATATAAAAACGATCCTATGTAAATATTAGCTGTACTGTAAACTCTAGATTAGTGTTTATTCATGTGCCGATGAAAAAACGAAGATGAATATTGAGCGAAATACATTCTTGGATTGTTAAGTTTACGCGAGGTTGTTATATAAGTTTTATTCGGCTTACGTTTCGACATCTTCGTCTTCAGTGAACCATCGACTCGGATCATCGGCTCTGATGAAGCCGAAGGCGTCGAAACGTTAGCCCAATAGAACTTGTATAACAATCTCGTGTAAGCTTAACAATCCAAGAAAGTATTAGTTGTTACTACCAAGATTAAATTAAAACGGTCGATTTGAAAATTAAGCGAAATTTCGATTTATCGCCATTCTGCAATGCAGCTCCTCATTCCGATTCTACCGTCACGAGTTAGGTACCGTATACAGCGGCAGTTAGAAGTGCCTCACCCACACCTTTTATATGTGATGGGCACATATAAAAGGTGTCGAACATAAATTTAGGAAATAAAAGATGAAAAAAAATACTAGCATACTAACGATCTGGTCGACGATGGTTTTTGCCTAAGGGGCAATTTGCGATGTTCTCAGTTGATTGCTGCTACCGACCGACCCACTGACACTGGCTGGCCTACGCCAACGCCTGACGACATCATTGATCGTCGGCAATTTGCTGCTGTGCCGTTAACACCGGCTATCCACGTTCTATTGGAAAATCGACTCGAAAAACGAAGGAAGCTCTTAATTTCAGCTCCTTTCTATCGATCCACGCTTTTCCTAAGTATATGATGTTCACTTCTGGAATATAATTCCTTCGTTTTCTCTTCTATCGACACACGTTCTTCTTGTTAAACAACCCTTTGCGAAGCCTGTTTCACAGCAGCTTTGTGACAGATTGTTCGTCACTCTCAATTTTTATTTCGCTTCTTTCGTTTTGTTAATAACTAATAAATAATTGCTAGAATACAGATTTATGTACATATCCAATAAAATGACAATATATCCACTTATAGTCCCGTATATGATCAGGTGGCTTGAGTTGCTACTAAGTAAACTCTCCCTTCTACTCATGTAGCGCGTTAGAGCTATCCAATAGGGTTCATTTACTTAAGAAATATGCGCGAATGAGCAAATTTTGGATAGAAGACCCTTCGTTTGATAGTTTCTGGCGAAAGAATGTCCACGGGGAAGTTTTCCGGATATGGTCAAAGATAGCTTATTGCGATGGCCTGTAGTAAACCTGATATTTATCGCACTATTGGCGATTTCAAACTCGCACGGGTGATTTATTGTACATTATAGTTGTGACTATCCAGTTTTTTGGACAGAAAGTATTCATAGGCACGTAGTACTATAAACCCACTGGCAGATACGTTTGGGTCTTCTTTTTCTTTTCCTTCTTAACTGCTAGAGATTTTTTAAAAAATATGGTGACTCGGTCGACTTTTTTCTTCGTTTTGGTCGTGAGCACAATTTGTCAGAGAATTCTCATGTGGCATAGATTTAGTCTTACCTAGGCTTATGGATATGAATACTCAAGATTCGTCGTTGTACACTGTGGTTCGACACGACGAACACTCCAACGAGGATTTACACTTTTAGGGAGTGCTTTATATACCCGCACACTTTTAAATAGAAACGAATACAGTGATTTCGCGAGTCATATACGTCTCGACTTAAACGAAATACATTAATGTCTCCAAAAGAGGTTTTTTTCTGCTTGTTTGTTTTTTTACAAGTTTACATGATTCAGTTACAATTTTGTGACTAGTGTTTGCTCAGTTATCGAGAACATGTGTGGTCGTTAATTATCCCTCATATACCTCACCGCGCGTCCTGCATAATTAAATTATGTTGGTTGTCTTAGTGTATCGATTATCACATTAAGCTCAGCAAAGCTTCTGAACGACTGAATTCTTCTTCTTCTACCATTTTTCAACTAACTTTTGTTATCTTCCAATCAAAATCTCTGCTGAAATTCATCCGTTGAGACACCAATGTGAGAAATCTTAGTCCTCTCTACTCACTGGCATTTTGAATGCTTGTGTAGTTATGGAATCCATAAAATCTTGATGTATACATGTAAAGGCGTTTCTATTTCTTCATCATGAGCAGTCGATGGCGTTTCGGAGGATAGGACGGAGATCTACTGCTTTGCGACGTGGATTCTTCGTGCGCGACAGGCAGAGATTCGTATGATTAGTCGACCGACCCGATCGAGGACAATGTTGCATTCTTAATTCATTCAGATATTGATTAGTTAATGCCGTTTGTTTAATTTGGTTTTTCATTTAATTACTCGTTAGAAACGCATTGAAAACTGTGACCGCTCACTGTTAACTGGTGTCGGTTCGATATCCTAGCAGATTTGCTAAATTTTATTCTTTCCCCTTGAATTTGTTTTCCGGGCGTAAAACAGTCGCCTTCTGTCTTTCTTAATCCATGGCAGATTCATCCTATGCTTTTCTAATAAATAACTTTTTTCATGCTGTGCAAATCTTGGACTTCGACATGCTGGATCTATATACTATAGAAATTTTAAAACATGGCAACATCACACCAGTAGAAATTTGCGCTGTCTTTGTGCAGTTCTTTCTTGGTTAAAGGATTGGATCATAGATTTTTTGTAAGCATGAGTTCACTGCTGAAGTTGTTCATCTTTGTTACATCACGACGTAGAGTTCGAGTCAGACAACAATCGAAATCGAACAACTGACATACAGTTGCGAAATGCACTTCTTGGACACATATCATGACGGAAATGAAGAAAGATGCGGTTAAAATTACCACAGATTTTCAACTTTCCGACGATCGATAGAGAAGCGTTCTCGTACTACTCTGCTTTGTATTAGCTGGAGGGCTATACTACCGTGTTGAAGTGCGTTTTTTTTTCAACAGAATTTTCATTCCCGAGTCATGATCACCTAAGAAGAGAAAGAGGTAGAACTGCGCATCTAGAAGCTTTAGCAATGTCACCTGTCGACGCGCTGATGGTCGAGTGACTCGAGCGGGCGTCAATAAATCCTCTATTTCTCCTTGTGAAGCGAAAGAACAGCACAGTGGGTTCTGCTCGCTCTAGGGACTCGTTGAGCGCCATATCTTTCCTTAGGGTTTTCGTGAAGAACGTTAACCATTGGGTCGGTGGTCTTTTTATAGTACATTTGACATCCCGAGGAATACAGTCACTAACGGCTCTTGTTCATCACTTGTCATATGCATTATGTGTCCAGCCCACCTTATCTTCGACAGTTTGGCGTATAAAACGGCGTCTTTAGATTTTCGACCGTTGACATAGATGGGGTCTTTCGATTTACTCCCTCACTTGCGTGATAAGAGATACTCCTAGCACCGTCCTTTCGACTGCGCGTCCGTACCGTTGGGCGTGATTGGGGGCATACTAAAGAGACCGTTCCTCATGAACATCATTTTTGTCAAATTTTCCCTGAGACCAATCCTTCCACAGGCGTTCTCAAGGTCAGCAGTATTCGTTCCATCTTGCCAATTTTTTTGTGTTATAAGAACGACGTCATCAGCAAAGCGAGGGTGAGGTAGTTTCCGACCATCGATTTTCACTCCCACATTGTCCCATTCCAGTGTTCGCATGTTGTTTTCGAAAGTGGCAGCAAATAAAACAGGAAAAGTGGTATAGTCTTGCCTTACATCTTAAAAAAACGTCGACGTTAATATCGTTGTGGAATGGTGATGTTTTGGTTTTGAAACTTTAATGCTTACGATAAATCTTTGCAAACAGAAGGGACGCCTGGTTGTTCAGCGCTTCCATGCTCCTTCTTTCTCAACCGAGTCAAAAGCATTAGGTAAATCGGTGAAAGTGAGACAGAGTGGTCTCCCTACACTCTCGCTATACCTCAACTAGTCTACTTGTCGCGAGGATATGGTGTGCGTAGTGAATTCGTTGCGAAACTCCGCTTTCTGGCATGGCTATCTTTCGTCAAGGCTTCGGTCAGCCCTGTTTAGGGTGACCCTAGCGAAGAGTTTCTAGAAGACGGACAACAAGTACATTGAGCGATTGTTGCCGACGTCCTGGAGGTCACTCTGCTTAAACAATGATACAGTGTAAGGTCGTCCAATGAACAGGGATCTTTCATCCTGACGGGTGACGTCCGATGAGAGGAGTGTTTGTGAGGACTGGCGTAATGTTTTTCAAGTCTTCAGGTCTAATACACCCTGATCAAGTGTTGTTTTGAGTGCTCACCGACAAAATAACACGTCGGATTTCGAAAGCGACAATTGTTGGGATGACAAATCCATTTTCGTATGTTCATAATTGGCGAAGTTTCGGTAGGCTTTACAAGTGCTTTTCTCAGCCTTTGCAGCTTCGTCCGTAACTACTGCTCTTCTCTCTTCGAGATTTTCTTTTATCGCTTGTTTGCACTGCTTTGCAATCTGAATCAGTTGCCGGTTACCTGTAGCACGTACGATTCCAACTGACCTCTTGGATCGAGTGTTTCAGGAGACAGACGACTCCTGTTGCCTTTTGAACTTTCAGCTTTAACACGGTTAACGTAAAGATTTTGACTGTGCCGTTCGTATTCCTCATCGATGTTGTTAAGAACGGTATGTTCGCAAAGCCTACTAGTGAACTAGATGAATCCCAGTTTTCACTGCTTTTGGGACTTCGTTGTTTGAATTTGGCGGCATTTTGTCTATTCCACGAGAAATGAAATCTTGCTTCTCAAAGGTTTACCGCCTCATCGTGGCTGGGAGTGTTCGTCCTGGGTGTCGGGCTGCGATGTACAGTGGAGATTCATTCTCCCAGAAAGGCCCTGCCACGCTGAGTCCTACGATAGTCGGCGTTTCCATTAGGAAGCCAAGCTAAGGGTAAACCAATAGTACCAGGATCCACAACCGTCCTGGTATCAAACTATCCGCGTGGTGGTAGATCTCCCTCTGATCCACAAGGGCGACTACTGCTTGTGGTGGTGACGATCTGAGGTAGGCTTTGGCTAGGCTGTCCTCAGCACTTCAAGGAACCATAATGGGTAAAGCAGCAAATCTTCGGTGAATGGAAATTATTCTGGGGCCCTCACAACCAGTGAAGACTGGCCCTCCAACTATCTAAGTAAGTATCACCTGTATCACCTGTAGCCCTGTTGATCGTCGAGTGACTCGAGCGGGCGCCAGTAAATCCTCCGTTTTTCCCTAACGCGTCCAAGGGTGGTCCAGTGGGTTCTGCTCGCCCCTATGGATTCGTGGAGCATCATATCTTTCTTTTAGGCTTTTCATGAAGAACTCTGACCATCGAGTCGGTGGTCTTCCCGCAGTGCGTTTAACATCCCGAGGGAATCCAGTCACTAACGGCTCTTGTCCATCGGTTGTCGTTCATACGCATTACGTGTCCGGTCCATCTTATCTTCGACTGTTTGGCGTACAGAACGGCATCTTTGATTTTTGATCGTTGATGCAGTTTAGAGCTTCCGATCATTTCCCTTGTGTGAAACGGGACACTCCTAGCATCTACGTCCGACTTTCTATTAACCTCGGCATTGATCAAGTAATTCTTCATATTCTTCTTGAGCAAACACGAGGTGTTATTTTTATTCTTTAGTGGAAGCCTCATAGAAAGCGGCTCTGAGGAAGGCGAAATCCGCCGAATCGTCAGCTTGTTCGTGAATAAAGAATAAAAATAACACCTCGTGTTTGCTCAACAAGAATACGAAGAATTACTCCTACCATCGTCCTTTGGACTGCGCTTTCAATAACGCTAAGTATCTTTCATCCCGCTAGCGCAGCGACCAGGTTTCTGAGTCATAGATAAAGGCAAGATTTATCCTGGAGTCGAAAAGCTGGGCACAGAGTCGGGCGTTTTTGTTTTCTTCAACACATCCTCGATGCCATTTAAAGCTCCCCAAGTCGCTCGCTTCCTTCTACTCAACTCCGGGACTAAGTTGTTCAAAGTGTTAATCTTCCGACCTAGATAGACATAACTGGAGCATTCGGAGATATTCGTTCCGTTGAGCGTGAATGGGGCATACGAAACCAATCCATTCCTCATGAACATCGTTTTTGTGAAATTTAGTCGAAGACCAGTCTTTCCACAGGCTTTATCAAAATTGGCAAGCACACCTCCCGCTTGGGTAATGTCTGATGTTATAAGGACGATGTCATCAGCAAAGCGAAGATGATGTAACTGCCGACCATCGATTTTCACTCCCCATATTATCCCATTCCAATGTTCGCATGACGTTCTGGAGGGCGGCGGTAAATAGTTCTGACGAGATGGTATCGTCTTGCCTAACTCCTCTTTTGACGTCAGTGTTAATATCGTTGTAGAATGGTGATGTCTTGGTTGTGAAATTTTTTGTATAGCTCACGAAGAATCTTTATGTACTGAGTTGTGACTCCTTGACTATCAAGGGCTTCCATGATTGCTTCAATCTTAGTTGCGTCTAGGCCTTCTTTAAATCGATGGAAGTGAGACAAAGCGGTCTTTTGTATTCTCGAGATACTTCATTGAGTCTTGTTAGCGTGTGAATGTGGTCCATCGTGCTAAATCGCTTTCGAAACCCTGCTTTCTCACATGGCTGTCCTTCGTCCAGTGTTCTGCCAGTCCTGTTTAGGATTGACTCGAGTGAAGAGTTTGTAGACGACAGACAGACAGCAAGCAGATTGGGCGATAGTTGCCGATGTCGTGTATGTCACCTTTCTTGAACAATAACACAGTCTTTCTGGTCTTCCACTGACCTTGTCATTCAAACAGGTAACGTGTGAACAGCCGAGCCAGAGTGTTTATGAGGACTGGCGGAAGGTTCTTCAGGTGTTCTGATCTTACTGATCTTAATCTGTCTGGAACTGGAGCTGTTCGATTTTTTCACTGACGAAATGCCGGGTCGGATTTCGGAAGAGAGAACCGATGGTACAACATATCCATCCTTCCTTTATTTCATATGAGATAAAGTGGACGTGGCTATCGAAGAGATCTGAGTGGTATTCGTGAATGGTTTTCTCGTTCACCTTTCTGGACGCTGTAACTGTTCCGTGAAGTCGGAGTGCAATCACCTTGGTCTTGTAATTGGCGAAGCTTCGGTGTGCTTTGCGAATGCGTTTCCCAGTCGGTGCAGCTTCGACCATAACTGCTGCTGTTCTATGTTCAAGATCTTTTATCGCCTGTCTGCATTGTTTTGCAAGTTCGGACGTTAGTTCGCGGTTGCCTGCAGCTCGTGCGATTCCACGCTAGCGTATCAGCTCGTGTGTTTCTACAGACAGACATCTCTCGGTAACTTTCGAACTCTCAGCTTTGATAGCGCTAACGTTAAGGTGTTGAATGAGCCGATCGTATTCTTCTTCGATGTTATCGACAACGGCGTCTTCACAACAGCCGACTAATGAGCTGAATAAATCCCAGTTTATTTTGGGACTTCGTTCTTTCAGTTTAGGGGTTTTTTTTCTCTTTTCCGCGAGAAATGGAAGCTTGCACAAAGGAGGCGATGGTCTGTTTAGAATTTTTAGGACAACAGCGACATCGGTTGAGCAAAACCTTCTATTTACTATGATGTGGTCTATTTCGTTATGGTACTCTCCAACGAGGATTGTCAAAACCGGTGTTGATCCACGTCTCTTCCACTGTAAACGTCCGATTCGGGTTCTTATTTGTTGGAATTAATTGATGTTCTCGGCCAAACTCTTGTTGACTAAAACGCTATCGCTATCAACTCCTCTATTGTTGCAGATTCCGAGGGAAAGCTCTTCTTCGGTGTCATGGACGACGTTGAATGTTTGACGTCTTCTCGTGTCAGCCAGTCCGATGAAGTCGTACCTTACCCTTCTTGCCTGCATGATCAAGTCCTCTATCGAGGACCTAGATTCAAGTGAACGTGTGTTGCAGGTGCATATCGCTGCCATAGTCCTTTGCGATTTAGGCGCCTCAAAGTGGTCCTGAGATTTTAGCATCCTTTCTGGACTCGTCCAACCCAACGCTGCAATATCGGGGGCTGCTTCGAAGTTAGGGGAATGAGATCCACTTATTTTGCTCTGTTCAGTATTTGGTACCCACGTTTACCTTGCTGAGCTTTGAACATGGAGAATGCATATACTCACGAATAATATTCCAGTCTCTCTCAGTGTAGAAGAGCGGCCTGGTTGTTGGAGGTGGCTCCTAAGTCCCTCCAGTTTACTTCCAAGTCACTTGATTGCGGGCTTTTGGCCGAATTGACTCAGAATACAACCGGCATAAACGAGTACACACCAACGGATGCATTCATGCATGCGTCCTCGTAAATACAGAGGGCATGTGCCAAATTGGCGCAGCAGAAACAAGGAGGCCATCGCCGGGATCCACCTGCGTCTCAGGGAAGCAGAAATTTGCTTTTGGTCCACGATTAATCCCCCTATCAAGCATCTGGGACCATGCTGCGTTGCCTGGCGACTAAACGATATGAGATCATTCAATGATGGAGATCCGTTGTCCAGAAGCTGAACGAAACCCATACGAACTATCGTTGATTTTCCAGAAGGAACTTAATCGGAATGCGGTAAACCCCCTACCCCCCCGATTCGCAACGATTAGGCACACTTTTGGTGACAAACAGAGATTGCAAAGCCATAACAAGGCTACTTTGCGAATCTAAAAGGAAACGTTTTCAAATAGGCTTGAATAGTAAATACACTATTATTCCTTGGATTCATCGCAAGATTACTGAGGAAACTACTTCTAACATCTGTGTCCAGCTTTCATTTCTATGTTATGGCGAGTTACTTCGGATTTCTATTTCGCTCTACATAATTAGTTTACACCTCGCTATTGGGCGAATTTAAGTCCCTGAACCTTTAATGTCCTTATAGAGTTTTCTTCAAGCAACTTGTCAACCAATGCTATCCTTGATGATAAGAAGGCTACAGAGTCGAGAACAGTGGATTGTTTCTTTGAGGACTGGTGGCAATTTGGAAAGATTGGACACTGTTGTGAATGATCTACTAAACAAAATTTCGAGGTATCCAAAGGAAATTCGCCAAATGTCTAGTCAAATGTTCACATGTGAAATTTTTTAGGATTCAAAGACGTCATAGGCGAAAGGAATAGAGTTAAAATTTTTAGTAAAAAAATGACGATGGAAAAGGGCAAAAAAGGGGATGTTACAATTAACAATGTGGTAAACTTCATTTTTACTCAAATCATACGAATGATTTTAGTGGTAGTTTGGCTAAAAAATATGATATGTGGTTAGAAAGACAAAACTGCTAATGAATTACGCGTTGATGACGAGTGCTTTTCCTCTATCCGTTCATTCATTAATTCACTCCTAAATCTCGTATAAACAATTGTCAGTCCTCTAAGGATAAGTTTAAAGCCAGTGCGGGCAATCACTTTTTGGAGGAAAATCTCATTTTGCTAATATTTTAAGAATTCAATCGATGGTCCTCATAAAAAATGACGCTGTTTTTTTTGTCTTTGGAAAGTGCAGCGAGAGGTTGTCATTCCATTAGAACGTGCAGTGATTTATGTTAAAGGACTTTGTTGTGGTGTGCTTGTATGTATTACTGAGTTCGAAGTGTTCAATGATAATCAATATCTTTCTTGAATGTCCAGCTTACACGAGATTGCCACCAGTTCTGTATTATGGTTAACCTTTCGACACTATCGCTTTCTTCAAATCCATGACTGTTCAAGTCGATTGTCCACACCCATTCGTTCTCACAATGTGTATCTTCTTGATAGACATGTCTAATGTTCTGGAGTGGAGCAAAGCTCGAATGCTACGTACTAGCTGATATAGTACCGTTTATTATATATTTAACTGTTTTCATTTAAAAAGGAATCGGTAAACAATCAGCAACAGCTGTTATGTGTTGAAGATTATTAACGAGTGTGGCTAGGTCATTCGAGCGGTGCTCCACTCAGGAAGATTCGACTTGATACGACTAGGAAGAATTATATCGCGACGACGAACGACTCTGGACAATCGACTCGGATCACCGCGGCTCTGAACTATCCGATGGCGCCGAAACGTTGGCGGATTGAGGAATTTTGGAAGGAACTCGTTTAAGTTGAGAAATTTAAAAAGATATTGAGTATTCATACCGAGGCTAGATGATGACAGGTTTTGAAAAATGTTATATGAAGCTTTTATTGTTATGCATAATATTGATATTTTTTCCTTGTCTTTCCATTACATTCTTTTGTTTTTCATTGTTTTTCTCTCAATGTAATCCAAAAAATATTTTTTAGTGACGAATTGTGATGTAAAGCGGAGTGTCCATCTCCGGCAGGGTTTCCTAAATCGAGTAGAAGTTTCAAATTTCCATAAGAAAACCACCGATAGGTAAGCAATTCCCTAGAATCGATATCATCTTGAAGGGTACCTAATTGCAAAATGGGAACCATCCAATCAACAACTGGCGGTGTCTGCCTACGATGACGGTCTAGAAGACTTAACACAGCTGTTATAACTGCAATGATGCTGAGATATTTGCAAAACTCCGAACCGCAGGTGTTTGCGGTGGGGATCGAATTTGCTTTAACCATTTTTTCCAGCCTGGTACCCAAGAAAGGGTAATAGCTAGTTCGATCCCCACCGCAAGCATCTGCGGTCCGGAGTTTTTGCAAAAATCTTAACATCATTATAGTTATATTTCACACCATACTCTACCATGAAAAAGAATAGGCAGCAAATAAAAAAAATGACTACAACTATTATATTTCGTAACTTCAAGGGTTAAAAATTCGCTCAGCTAGTTTTTCACATGTGCTGATGAGAACCCAGGCTCGTGATGATGTACCGTCTACTTTTATAAAAAAGTCAATCATTTGATGCTTTTTGAAAATATCGCTGTTATATAAAACGGAAGGTTTCCGTCCGCAGTAAGGATAGTTTCTTCTGTTCCTTCTTCGGGCATCGTGCATTGATACAAACGTGTAATCGTCCATTTTATGAATGTGCTCCAGGCTTTTTCGAATGACTGACTTTATGCAGTATGTGTGAAGCATTGTCCATAACAATGTTGACAAATATAGTGAAACTTAATGAAGAAATTTCTTTTTGAAGTTTACATACGAGCAACACATGCGAACGTCGTTAACGTTCCAATTGTCAACAGAAACAGTTGCTCTTAACAAATTCGTAAAATCGTTGTCGTTTTATAACGAAAATGTGATCGATAATTTGAAGAAATCACTCGAACATTGAATAGCGGAAAATTCTTCTCTTATCGTTGAAACGTCATCATTAGTGACTCGTTGTGTTTACCAATATGTCATTGTTCGACATTACATTTTCGTCTGTGCTAGTAGGTATAATGTGTAAGAACTCTTTGTAAAATATCATAATCCTAAAGTTGCCGATATGTCGTCGAAATCTGACAGTCACGTAGGTATTATGACTGGAGTTGTCCTGTTCTGATACACGATTTCATGATTCTTTATAGAAATGTGGCAAAACTCTGAGACGCATTCAACGCAAAATGGTCGAGCGTTGAGCTTTCCGTCATTGGACGATGGACGAGGTCAAGGTCTTCTGCGACGAGTGGCCAGCTTACAGGTTTGTAGTACGCTATATGGCTTCATTTATTAGTTATTTTTTTGTCACTTAGACGTAAAATGTCTTTTTTACTCCTCTTCTCTTACGTCTATTGGAAACTTTCTTTTTTTTCTTTATCGAAAATGATGTTGTTCAGGAATTTTCTCAAATCCTTTTCTAAACAGTCATTTGCCGTATTTCCATATTGTTTCTGTTCTCATAATAAGTTTTAAATCTCCATATATTATTGAGTTTATTTTTCAGTTCTTCAAACAAAAAATGATAGGAAATTCAGGAGTGTATTTCAAGCAATGTTTGCTATAAAAAACAGAAGCCACCTGTGGATCGAAAATTTGGTTTCCTTGAAACATCATAACTCTTTAGTTTTTTTTAAAAAATTTATCTTAGGTTAGAAAAATAAAAGAGATTAAGAACTAAAAAGCCAAAAAAGCGCTTCTGTGATTTTCAGCCTAGAAATATAGCGGGTGGATGTGTTTTTTTCACTGCACAGATTTTTTCACAAGGTTAAAGCGCGGTTTTGCTTTCTTCATGTTTCCTCTCTCATCGGCAATAACATTTTTTGCGGATGCACTTGTGAAAACCATCACCACTCTTTTTTTATTTCTTTTTAGTAAAGTTGTATGAAAACAGCTGTAGTACAGCATTGATGTTGATGACTACTGCGACCGAAAAATTTTCCTGGATTTGATGACGTGGAGTAGAGATTTTATAAAAATCTTCGAAAGCGAGATGCAAGTCAGCATTTCTACCAAGAGATCCAGCTAAGAGTAAGCTTACTTATGGATTTGTCATTCTTTGATAAAGAAAAAGGTTTGAAAAAAAAACTGGCTGGGAGGAAGGCAAAGCGAGGGCCTTTGTTTGTGCAGTGGGTAACACGTGAGACCTCGGAGAGGGTAATCGTGGGTTCAAAGCTTACTTGAGGTTTTGAGTTTTACTCGAATCCCTTGATCATTGTGGTTGTATTTCACCTAATACCTTGCCATGAAGAAAAAGTAAGCAGCAGATAAAACTAAACTGGAAACTAAAGAAATAAAAAGCTAAAAAAATCAGCTGAAAGGCGACATATCATTCTCCGTTCCTCAATGAATAATAACTACCGATAGGTGGTGAAATTGAAACTCCCAAGCAGAGTTATTAAATGACTGGAGGGAAACATTTCCAATCAATAAAATGTCAGTTAAATCGAAAATGCTGAAGCCGTTTGAAATTTTGAAAGCGAGCTATACAGTTGGCCAAGTATTACTTTTATTTAGCTGCTTAGAATGACTTGGCTACTCGTCCTCACATCTGATGGGGATCCACCAGTTCTTCGGTTTTTTTTTTGTGTTTTACTGTAACCATCTTGCTTGAATGTACTTAGTTTGTGTACGACTCCAGTGGCCAATTGTCGGTTAGTCTTTTGCCTCCTTCTTAGAGTGTTGAAAGCTAGTGGAGCGTGGTCTTCTCTGCAATCCAGAATATGTCGTACTAAGTCGTTCTCAGCTCTTCACCACATTCACTCACAGACATCTGTGGATCGAGAGCAAGCTTGTCGCCTTGCGTTTAGTATTCTTTCGTTACATTAGCGATGCCTAGTTGTAATCATCCAACCGACAAAGGACGACGTAATAAGCTAGGTCCAATATTATTATTGTTGTTATAATTATTTGTAGTGAGGGGATAACGCAGTGGGTAGCGATTCAGGCGATGCTGTCCATCAGGAAGCAAGGTGCTGGTTCAATTCCTCCCAACGCTCTCCTCCGATCCACGTAGGAACCCGCTAGCTCGGCTGTCTCCAAGCTTGCAAAGAGAACCGATCAAACCAGCATTCTACAACATTCGCAGAGAAGATAAATCCTCAAGCAGTAGCCGAAACAACACGCGAAACGTTCAAAGGTCTTTGTGGGAGATGAATGCGAGGAAAACGAATCGAATTCGAGAAGTTCTGGGAACAACACAGTGATGTAATCACAGCCAATAATTACTTGTTTACCTTTAAATGACCCAACTTCGTATCTTTTGTGTATCCTTATAAAGTATTCCTTAATGCATTTGCTTACATCAACGAAATTACGGTTTTGTACTTGATTTTTGTGATCGGATTTTGAAGGAAGTGTAAAGCTGTTTAGAGGCGGTTCGTTATTCTCCTCGTGTCGATGTAATTTGTCAAGTCTTTTTAGTTCGGATGTGCACTCAGTGGTCTTCTTCGTGGTTTTGATAGGAGATACGAATAGCGAATCTCCAATCCTTGACGTATCAGATAGAACGAGGTCCATTTAAATGATTGTGGTGACCTAATGGCGACCCAATATACCATCTTCTGAAGTTGCAGATTCTACTTAAACACCTACCGTGGCTTGGTGATTTAAAAAAAATGAAAAAAGATCTGATAATGCCGCCGTTTATCGTTTCTTTTATTATATATTCACGTACAACAGTTTTAAAATATCCTGCCGTAAAAAGTTGCAATAGGCAGCAAATAAAAAAGTAAACATTGTGATTTGAACTACAGCCCCAGCTTAACTGGGTTCAATGCCGATGTGGGCTTCCCAGATTAATCTCGTTGACGATTGATTGCTGATGGCACTGATCAATAGAACTAGCTGAGAGACAGTCGAAACGAAGGACCTGCATGACGTGGTGGTGAACGCGTTAGCCTCCGGAAAGGATAATAGCGAGGTTCGTACCCCACCGCAGACACCTTCGGTCCGCAGTTTTGCAAATATTTCAGCATCATTATAGCTTTAGAATATTTCCTATTCTACCAATGAGTACTGGAATAAAATCTTGCCTTTTCGTGTGACTTCCATATCTCCTCTTTTGATAAATTTCCAATTTTTACACATCTTTTAAATCTTTTTATTGATCATTAACTAAATATTTTGGGAATCAATATAGTGAAAGTGGAAATATATGACTAGATCATAAGAGGAGGGAAAACCATAAACCTTCTGAAAGTGTGGAACTAACATACATTTTTTGAAGTAAAGTCGACGTCAATCATTTGTCTTTACGAGTTAAAGTGGTAGTTTAGAGACCACTAGAAAAAAGATTGCTGAAGGTGGTTTTCACAATATTGAATCGATTGTTTTAAATGTTCAGTTCATCGCGAAGAAATTCGAACCGCTTGACAAGGAAGTACGTGCATTTGTTAAACTTCGTTACAAGGATATCGCTAAGTTCATAATCTGGCCGGAGTGTAGATTTGACAGTGTGCCGAGTAATGGAATGAAGGTAGGTGTTGTAACACTTCTACCATATTAGTCTGTTCTTCAGGTTGCCTTTAATAAGTGTATGAAGCTTTCGGCGTTGATCAGTCTCTACGGGGTGTGCAATGCATTTGAGTTCATCAAGTACCGTAGAGACAAATCAATGCATGTTTGGCTTATACACCTACTTGTATGGCTCTACTGACGTTTTAAATCGGTGTTTTTTACGTTCCCAGAGAAGTCTGTTGCGAATTTGCCGATCATGGAGCGACGAAAGACTTACTTAGCCAAGGGTGTGCTATCGAACCAACAAGCAGAAGTACTGCAGACCGCCTGTAACTATTGCGTCACACGCTCTCCTTAGATGATCTTTGTCTTAGCATCAATTAGAATTGTGCTGTATTTTATCGATTTTGACGTTTGATTTAAAGACCTCTACCATGAGCGCATTTAAACTTGTTCCACATATTATAGTATCGTTTTCAATTAATGGTTTATCAGCTGCAACACGAAGAATACTCAAGACTCTTTATACTCGTACGACTTGAGTGATCTTTTATGTGACGGTTGATAGTTACACTACCGCAGTCCTTTCCGATCATCATTCCGATCAATCGTTGACTAGGCTTCTGATGGCACTTATAGACCAACCAGCATCAAAATGTGTGTTTTTGAATGTACAGTGATTCGCGAGATGTTTTCGTTGCAGTACATTTTTTGTGCGCGCGTTAGTTTCTAACCGAATTTACACTAGTTGCCAAGCTTTTGAGCTTTTATAAGCTCGTGAGACATGGCTGAAGATAGAATATAGATATAGAGGAGATAGAAGATAAAGATTGGACCTTAGTTCAATAATTCGTTGTAGAAAGTTTCGAACGAACTATCCCATAAAAACAGAAGCAAAGATATTTGCAATACTCGGAACACCAGGCCTGCTTCGAACCAGCGAATACCGTTTCCATGGACTCACGTGTTATCCACTGCACCAGCCGAGCTTTTGCTTTGCGTTCCTCTTAGCCTTTTTTTACGCTGACGATAGTATTAGCTATCACCTCTCAATGGGAATGATCTGGGGAGCACAAATCGGCATTCAAAGCGGTTATCTGTACACCGCAATGCTTCACTTTTTATTTAGATATTTTTTTTAAAAGCATGTGAGCCTTCGGAAAGTAAATCACATAAAAAATTCTCTTTTTTCTATAGGTGCTACTTCATGATAGTCCTTCACAACTACATCCGACTCGGGAGCCTGATCCGAGAACGATTTTGAATAAAGCCGAATTGGAGGACCATCGATCTCCATATCTTCCATGCACAATCAACAGCGTAACCAGATCTGATTCAGAAGATTCCAGTAGTGCTGAGTCAGTTTTAGAAATGACACGACTATAACAGAACGACTATGTTAGCATAGAAGAGCGTCATGATTCTTTACCGTTTTCCTTATCCTGTTTTTTTTTCTCTTCACATTTTCTAGTCTCTCCAAGAGTGATTTCAAAAACACTTTCAGACGTTGACCACTATCGCCAACAGATTCTAGATCAAAATCCAATAATCTTGTTGTTTTATTCATGCTTTTTGGCGAGCTAGTAGTTTTATAATAATCTTGACTTCTACATTAATGCAGAGGATTTATTAGTATTCCATCATGGGAAGTGTTACTGCTTTAGAGAGGCCATTGAATCTTCACTTGCTCATCGATCTTGAATTTATTGTTCATTCGGCCTTCGCAATTGAATTCTAACATTTAATTGCCTCGAAAAGTATATTTTAGTTTTCTTACGAGTGTTTTTTTTTCTACCATTCTTTTCCTGCGTTGTTTTCCAGGAAACTTCATCTAAAATACGTACGGGTATGTGAGTAACGAGGTGTTTATATGCAGTTGTGTCTCTGATGTTTTTTAAACTTTAATAAAACCATTGTTCATGTTTGAACCGAGCCTGGTGTATGGTATTCATGTTAAAGGTGGTCTTGGTAATCGATTGTTGATATGAGCTGAGTATGGAATGTTTCCTGTTACCAAACATAGAGGAGTGATATGGAGACTAATGGATAACTATGTCACTGCAGTTGCTTTTTCTCGACTCATCAGTCTAATATTTACTTATGTTATCATTTATTGATACCGTTTCATTATTTGAATCTATTCCACGAGTCCAGTTGAAAATTGAATGATTTCCGAAATATGAAGAATGTAGAGTCGATCCGTTGAAAATTTTCTAGATGTGATGTCAAATGGATGTGTGGACTGTTTTAAAACTACTTTTAATCCTACACCCTCTATTATCCCACCTGTAGCCTTTTATCACCTTTGTGCGTTAACTGAATTGCCGAGTAACTGGAACGGTCACCAGTAAGCTTCCCACTAACCTTTGTCGAGAAGTAGAGCTGTCAGTGGGCATCGGCTAGAGGAATGCGACAAACTACACTTTGAACTTGGGGTCCTCCCCCCACTGTTTTTGGTGAGAAGACAATCATGGATAGCTTGATGGTCGTTGCCGCTCCACAGGTCTATTCCTACCCAACGTTCTGAATGGAAATGTAGAACTTATCCTCATCTTAACTAGTCGTTATAAGGTATGATCTCGTACTGTACATCTTCGAAGTTCGACAACCAGGAACACCCTCCAGCAACGCTGCGATGGTGGACCATTCGAGCAAGACCGCATTGGTTCAAAAATTAATGTTTAAATAAGCAAATTTCTACTAATTGAGGATATCTGTGATCTGTCCTCCCAACGTTTACCACCTCGTCGTGGCTGGCAAGTATTCCTAGGTGTCGGACTGCGATGTGCAGCGGGAGGATTCACGCCTCCTGGTAGGGTCTCCCAAGCTGAGAAGGGAGTCCGGCTTTCCATCAGGAAACCCAGCTAAGAGTAAACCTATAAGAGGATTCATCACCGTCTTGATATGAAACTATTCGCACGGTGGCAAATTTCTCCCTAATCCACAAATGCAGCGATTACCTGTGGTGGTGACGACATGGGGCCGAGTTTGCCCAACTTCACCGCGGGACTCCAGGGAAAGACAATGGCTAGACCAGCAAAGTTCCGAAAGGACGGAAATTATGCTGGGCCCGTTCAACCAGTGAGGACGGGACATCCAAGTATCCAAGTATGTGTGATCTGTAAGTGTAGCCATAGTTTGTGAAGCTTTTCAATGATTGCTGTCATGCCATGACAAAAGATTTAGATTAGATGAGGACCGTCTAGTGCACTTAGGGTGTTCGAATTAAAGCTCTGAAAAAAGCTCGTGATGTTGACCAATTCCCTGAGGGATGCGTCGTGGATATGGCTTCATTCAGCATGTCTAGAGATAACTTCTGACCTATGAAATGACTCACTGTGGCCGAGTCGGCACTGCTATTCTCGTAGACAGCTCTGATGCTAATTTGTCATGCTGCAGGGTATGGGCTTGGTGAGCCTGGAGTTTCTGAGATCGAATCCATGTTTCTTTCAAAACAACCTTAACCGCTGCGCTACATGCTCCCTTCCTTCGTAGTGGTCCAAGAAGTGTTCGAATTACGTCCAAAATTATAATGCTTCTATGAATACTTTTCTGTATTTGCAAATACAATATTCTAATTTTCGTCAACTTTTTTATATAAACAGCCCATTAATTGCTTCACAACGTTAGTCACACAAAATCACCGTTTTGATCTCTCATGTTTCCCTTTTGGTCTTTCCAGATGATTCGCTGTTTCGTCCACCTTCGCTTTTTCACCATTTCAGTGATAGTCAACTCGATCCGATTCATTTCGCTCACTAACTGAAGACGATATTTGAAATATTTAGGGTGGGGAAACTAGCTGTAACTGTTTTTGCTTGAACAAGTATTAAACTGTTCTAAAACATAAAGCTTTGATCACTAACTGAAGGATAGGCCGTGGATTCGATTCCACTGAGCGTCGTAGAGGTGATTGATTGCATATTTTGTCTATGCAATGACTTGCGGTGGTCTAGTGATGTAGCAAGTCAGTTTTTTCATCTTTTCGCACTTCTCAGGTAGCAATTTGCGGAACCTAGAGGGAAGAAATGCCTGGTTAAATCGGCACGCAGTGTCACATTGAAGACCACGCTTATATTGGAGAGCACCACTAACCACTTCGATACACGCACCCCCTTAAATATTCTGAGAGGCACCTAATCAGCGATAAAACATCAGAAACGAACAAGAAGATGGAATAGACATCGTTTTGGATCCTCCCCTTCACCATAAATGCAATCTGTTATTCCATCACATAACTGATGACGACGTGCACAAGTGATAGATTCGTGTATGTAATTTCGTAAACAAGTTATGGAAACGGCACCATAGTTCTGACAGTCATCTAAAACATGATAGTATTATTACCATAATGGTAAAAAAGTGAAACTAAAGGTTAAAAGTGGCAGAGCGTTTGATGTTGATCAAACCTTGATATATGAGCAATTCAATTGATGTCGTTAAAATTTTCACGATTGACTGAATGCATTGAATGCTTCAAAACATCTTCATGTCAGCTCTATGAAAACTGAGGGTTCGAAAGTCACCAAGAGACGTCTGTCTCCAGAAACACTCGAGCTGATACGCCAGCGTTGAATCGCACGAGCTGCAGGCAACCGTGAACCAATGTCCGAACTTGCAAAACAATGCAGACAGGCGATAAAAGGAGATTTTAAAGCGAGAAGAGAAGCAGTTATTGTCAAAGCTACAAAGACTGGAGAAAGCATTCGCGATGCCCACCGAAGCTTCGTCAATTACAAAACCAAGATGATCCCACTCCGACGCTGAGGCGAAACAGTTACGGCGTCCAGAAAGGCAATGGAGAAAATAGTTCACGACTACTAGACAGATCTCTTCAATAGCCACGTCCACCTTCCGTCACATGAAATAAAGGAGGATGGTTATGTTGCACCACCGGTTCTCCCTTCCGAAATCCGACATGCCATTTCGTCGGTGAAAAATCGAACAGCTCTAGGTCCGGACAGGATAAGACCTGAACACCTGTAGAACCTTCCGCCAGTCCTCGTAAACACTCTGAATGCAAGCTCCATACTCAGTGGGAGACCAGCAAGATCGCTCAAGAAGGGTGACCTACACGATATTGGCAACTATCGCCCAAACTGCTCGTAGTCTGTCGTCTACAAACTTTTCATTCGAGTGATCCTAAACAGGATTGGCACAACACTGGACGAAGAACAGCCATGTGAGCAAACAGGGTTGGAAAAAGATTTACTACCATGGACCACATCCACACGATAACAAAACTCACTGAAGTATTACGAGAGTACAAAAAGACCGCTCTGTCTCACTTCCATCGATTTAAAGAATGCCTTTGACTAAATTGAGATGGAAGTATTCATAAAAAGCCCTTGATAATCAAGGAGTTCCTAGTCAGTACATAAAGATTCTTCGTGAGCTGTACAAGACCACTGACCCGATGGTCAGAGTTCTTCACGAAACGTTTAGAGGAAAATATGATGCTCGACGAGTTCCTAGAGCGAGCAGAACCCACTGGGCTACTCTTGCACGCGACAGGGAAAAATGGAAGATTTACTGGCGCCCGCTCGATTCACTCGACGATCAACGGGACTGCAGGTGATACAGGTGAATGGACAACAAGATAGGGCAACGACCACGCAGTGACTAGTGGTGCTATCGATTAAGAAGCAAAGGCTCTAGTAGTTCGATCCTCTACCAAACGCTTACCTCCACTCCACATGGGAGCGTATTTGCTTGGCCATCTCCATGATTGCGAGAAGAGTTGGCTCGGGCAGAATTATACTGCATTCATAAAGAAGGGAAAATCTCAAGCAGCAGATGAAGCAACACGCGAAATGTTTGAAGAGCATTGGTGTTGAATGCGAGGAAACGAATCAACTGCGAGAATTGCTATGATCCCAAAAGTAGTTGTAATTGCAGGTCATGTAAAATAAAAAAAATGGGTAAAGAACAAAGTGTTCAGTGTTCATCAATGTCTAAGTGATTCGTCATGTATTCAACTTCATTCGCATCGTTATGGAGATCAATGAATATTTGACATATACAACGACTTATGAGGGTCAACCGAGGTGTTTCCCATATAAGTCTCACACCAATCTGCTGACACCTGAAGGATCGAAAACGTGGTCAGCAGGAGATGCCTTATAGAAGTAGTGGAGGACCATGTGTCCGAGTACATCTCCAACGTCTGGGTTTCATGGGCCCCAATAGAATGGCAGAACCTATCAAGGGTAGCCGAAGGAATTTGAAGGAATGATGGAGAAAAGAATGAAATTGATCGCATTTCTCGTTTTTCTTTTCCTTATCAGTACATATTTATATCGATATCTATTACAGCAGCGGTTTTTCAAGCACCGTATCGATTTTCGCAATTCAGTAGGGTTTTGGCGTTTCAGTTGTGTCAATCACATCAGCTTGTTTACAAAGCAAATAAAAGATAGTGCTAAGGTCAAATGTCAATCTGTCACTATACTCATTTTGTGGTCGGCCTATTTTCTTCGCATTTCAGCTGGTTATTTCTTCTTTTCACACATACAAAAATCCATTACTAATGGTAGTTAGGCACGTCAAGTCGGAGTTTGCTTTAATCGCCTGCTCTACGATCAATAATAAGGTCCTGAATATATCGACTATATCACCTGTATAATAACGAATCTCATTCATAATTGATAAACTCGCATTGGTGCCAATGAGGTCTATTCGAGCTTGCCGCATAAAGGAGCTATCCAGTGAGCTTTTGCCGATCTAGGATCTTATGGAACGCCTTGCTTTTGCATGGATCTCTCCATATTTTTTGTTCCTGGGGATAAGATAGCTGGTGTTATTTCACTGGTTTCATCCGTAGCTAGGAACACTCCTAGCTAGGCTTACGAAAGGAAATTTCGAAATTTTAGCTCAGATGGCCCTCCTAGAAGGACCTTGTATTCACGAGCTGTTAAATCACATTGAGCTGGATAGTGCTACAAAATAAATGAGGTGATTTTCACGAAAGTAGTTACGAAATCCATGTTCGACTTGACTCATCCCGCTTTCGAACATCGCACCCGATCCCGAATACGCTACTGCGGAAGTTCTACGTGGTTAAATTCACTCAGTAACTCCTTCGCTTCACATTTGCAATAATATCGTCCATTGTTCTGTTTGAGAATAAGCTCATAAACATCAGCAAGACTTATTTTAGATACCAATTCACTTTTGGAATATTTAATTATAATGTGAGAACATTTTTGTCATCGGTACACATACAGAACTAATCAAAAAATCAATAGGAGCCAACCTCATTGGAACCGACCGATTACTGAAGTGTAGATACATACTAATATACACACGAGGATATACAAATATGGAAGCACTTCTCGGAAGGGTCAGGGATGCGATGAACGTCAGCCCGACAGAAGCACATTACGTCTAGTTAGCGGTTATTCATAGTATTCATTTTTCCTTTCCTCACTATTCATTCAACACAATTCTTTTATATTAGCCAATATCAATTTATTAGAAATTTTCTTCCCTGGAATTGATTTCTAGTTTTAATCCACCTACGTTTAAAGCGACTATTTCTGGTTGCAACAACAATTTTTGTAGTAGATACTGACAAAAATTGGATAAATAAACAAGTAAGTGGAACGAACGGCAACCATGATTTTGTATAACCTGAAGACTTTTTCATGATACTGATCCGTACACTGATTTGAATGCGATGAACTGTGTTTTAATAGTAAAGGTAGCAGTCAAAAACGTTTGGAAAATAAAGAGACGGATTTTAGTTGAACTATTAAACAGTAATAATAAAGTAAAACTGAATTTGATAAGGAAACAAATAAGACTTATAAATGAAAACATTTTATGAATTCGAATGAAATGAACTTACCTGTGGCAAAAAACTGTTTTCGGTGCGAGTTCAGTTACTCCATTAATGCACAACCCAATTGTGTCGTTATAAACCTCCTAATTTACTTATTGTTATGTGAGAACTACATTAGTAGGGATCTCACTACCTTATACAGATTTTATGATGAAGGGACACTTTGTTATTAGAACATTAGCAAACTGAGTACAACGATTTGAATTTGAGGCAAAAATTCATTCTAAACTTCTTTGTGACGAATGTTTTACCAGGCTTTCATCTTCGTTTTAGAAATTAGTCTACACTATCTCCACTCCTTTATACACTTGCTTAACAAACACGAAGTATTATTTTCTTTATTCACGAACAAGCTGACCTTTTAGACGGATTTAGCCTTCTTCAGAGCGTGTAAAAGTCAAGTTGATAGCAATTTGTCATGTCAAACACCGCCATAATCTCCAGCTCCAAATTCTTGTTGGTTATTCTTGTTGATTAAGGAGGTCCATGGCTGGGTAGATTGCGTGACCTTGACCTTTCTAGGCTCTGAGGAAGGCTAAATCCGTCAGAAGTCAGTTTATTCGTAAATGAAGAGTTAAAATAACACTTCGTGTTTGCTCAACAAGAATACAAAGAATTGTTGACTTAATGCCGAGGTTACTAGAAAGACGGTAGTGGGAATTATCTTCACTCACTAAGTGAATAAGAGAAAGTAATAAAGCCCACTCAATAGTAATAAAGTATTAAAGCTAAGTATGGCCTCACGTTAAACGTTTAGGTTCTTTTTTTTCTTGATAGGGAAATCATTTGACCGAAATGATGGAAGGTTAGGTTTCATTGGGCTTCAGTGGTTGTAACAAGCTTTTTTAAAATGTTTTTAAACTAATAGTAAATTCAAGAGCGTATTTAAATTCTTTTTCCTATTGCTTTTATTTGGGTTTCGCAGAGGTATGCAGCACTCACTCAAATAAGCTCAATGATCTAAAAAATATTATCCGTTGCTCGCTCATTAAAATTGGTTTTATAGCTGAATTGTGAGGCTGAAAATAAAAAGTAAACATTGTCATTTTGACTATAGCCTTAACTTAACTGGGTTCAATGCCGATGTGGGCTCCCCAGATCAATTTCGCTGACGGGTGATTGGTGATGGCAGAGAGCGATAGAACTAGCTGAGAGACAGGCGAAACAAAGGACCCGCATGGTGTGATTGTGAACGCGTTAGCCGCCGGAAAGGGTAATAACGCGTTCGTTCCCCACCGCAGACACCTGCAGTCCGGAGTTTAGCAAATATCTCAGCATCGTTATTGTTGTATTTCGCATAATGCCCTACCATGAAGATTGCAGAAGCAGAAAATAAAAAGTGAACATTAAGATGATACTATTAAGCAATAATATGATATTATACCGATATTGTGAGATATTATTATGCGAATCCCCTCATTTGCAGTTATGAAATTGCTAACAGCAAATATCGACAAGCATTAATGGAAGTGTTCGTGGAGCGAAAAGAGTTCATAAGTAAGTGAAACATTTCCTATTTCTGCGTAATCCGGCAACTCATCTCCGATCCCAACACTCCTTTAAATCGATTCGTTTCCTCGCATTCATCATTTATGAAAATCCTCAGCATGGAGTGTGAGTTTGGCTGCTGCATGGGGATTGTCGATCTTCCCATGAATGTCGTTCACTCAGTAGATTCTCCCTCAAATCCTGAGATCGCCGTACTAGATCGTTCTTAGATCCTCATCACCTACAGGCGTCATTGATTGTGGATTGAATGAAAACTTTCTCAAGCACGACCAATACCAATTTCATGACCTCGGAGGAATGAGGGACTTAGTTAGTCAGTTTCGATTCAAAATATTGGTTATTGAGTATTGAACGAAATCCTTGCCACCATCAGCCAGAAGCGGCTTGAAGTGGCACTAAATGTTAGCATGTGCGTTTTTTGAGATCGGCTTAAGATGTTGGAATAAAGATGACAAACGTGCAGCCGCGAAAGTTCTCATGAACGTACTCTTTAAAAAAATACTTTCAAAGTTTTATTTGCTTTCCAAAAGGTGACACAAAGACAGCAGTGATATGTAGTCCACTATTCTTAGGTTCATTCCCAAAAGTACCGATTTTAGGAGCTCAACTAGATCCAACACTCTACGAAACGCAAACACCGTCAAATCAAATCAATCAGGTGCTTGTGAGTTATTACATTATTGTTCCGAAGTACTCAAAAACTTTAATTAGCTCACGTAATACAGTTCGGCACCCCAAACATTCTTTTTGTGAAACAAAGTTTGAACAGCTGGAGTACTCCAAAATCTTGCGAAGATCCTGTGACCATTTGCAGAGACTGTTGGACAATCCTGTTTTACCAATTAGTCCAGATGAAGAAAGGGATGAAGAAACCGAGAAATTGGAAAAGGTGTATGTGGAAAAGATGAGTGAATTGCGGAGTCTATTACATTCTAATCTACTTGAATTGCGGCAGGTTTGTAACAATGGTTGTAGTTTGCACTAGAAATGTAGAGCGCATGTAGCGCAATGATTTGAGGTGCTTTAAAAACACACGCCGTCGTTGGTTCGTTCTCTCGCCTTGGACCAACCAACTCCCCAACCCACCGTTGTCAAAATAATGAGGCCAAAGTTGTTTGAGAGGATAAGAACACTAACTTGTTGCATCGGCTAACTAGGTACAAAAAGATATGGTGTAGCTCAAACAGACGTTCAGTCACCTTTATGATGCTGAGTGATGTCGAATTCATAGTGCGCACCACATGGATTGATCGTCGCTAAACGCTTTATTCTTTAACAAACGTGGTAATAATCGTTTAAGAACGTCTTTCACTTCTAAATTATTGTTGTCATAAAACGTTCCATTCATTGGTAGCGGAGTATAAGTGCTCGGAAAGGTCCGCACTTTCTCCTATTCTCCTCCATATCGCTGTGAATTGTTACCTTTGTTGCGAGAACATGAAATGGAACTAACGAATCTCATCAAAAAAGTCCCAAGGTTAGTGCAGGTAGAAAGACGTGCTATTTAGTCTTGAAGTGAAATGTTTTCGCTTACAACGGATACCATTGGGTTTTTTGTTGATTTTTTTTAGCATTTGAAACGAAAATTTTTCGTTCCAAATGCACATCGTTGGTCGCTTCCCGCTTAGTTTTTTTGCGTTCAAACAGAAAGTTTTCCCTTTTCAAAGGACACCATTGGTTTTTTAATTGAAATCACTACTTAGCAGGGCTGCGAACAAATAAAGGCCGATTTCTGCAGAGTACTGAAGAATCAACAAGTGCTAAGACCGATCGATCACCAGGTACATTTGTCTTTCTTTAATAATCCTTTAATCTTTTCTGTCCTTCTTTAATAATTGGTTGGATTTGATTTTCCAAGACTTTTATATGGAACTCAACATTGCCGGAGGCTGTATCGCTAGTACCGAGGCGCAGCACCTTTTTTCGTTCACCATATTCTTTCTTGCTGTTTCAGAATTACGAAATTCTAGTTATGAAGCTACTTCTCGGTTTGCCAAGCAGTTCTCTGCATTCACTAGGGATTCATTTTTTTCTCTCAGTTAGTCCGCGACCGCTTCTGCATGAAGAAAGACGAAAATCATTTTGAAGTAGACAAAGTCGAAGCGTCACGATATATGATTCTTTTTTAATTTTTTATCTACAGCTATCCTTTGCGTGTTCATTGTCTGCCAATCTTGATAGGACTCGTTACCATGGTTCTTTCTAAATTTTGGCAACCTAGTATGGTCATTGCTGTAGTACGGTTCTCACTCATCAATGATAGTGAAGCCCTTAATCGTCAAAAATTTTTTTGCAACGAATACCCATGAAGTCTCACCGCGTCCGCAGCGAAGGTCCGTTGCATTCACTTTCATCACACGTCTCTTTTACTTGGAACAGGGTCCTATCCAGAGCTTGTGGAAGCGTCATGTGACCTAACAGCTAATTAGCTGTCGTTCAATGTCGCTAAAGGGAAATATGTGGAGTTCATCTATGTTTCACCTACCTCCCAGGATTACACTTAACATAGTACCTAAGTCATCAAAAAGACATTTAAGAAAAAATTAGTAGTCTAAACATAATTTTGCTTAAATTGCTAAGGTTTTTTGATTTAGAGCTTCATAACTTCTTTTAAATTGAGTTTTCTATTGCCTACATAACCATTTTCACCACACATGCGTACAGTTTTTGGCAATTTATACTAAACAAGTACGTCCGTATTTCGATCCCAATGTAGAAGTGATGTATGGAGATTTGTTTCTGTCTTAAATTCGTCAGTGATCGACAAGTTTACGAGCAAGAAGCGACGGATTCTGAAATCGATTATCAGCAGGTTTACCAAAGAAGCACATGTCGTGACAGAGAATTTAATTCATGCAACCTTAGCAAACCCACAGAAATCATAAGAACACTGTCACCATTTGAATGGATTCAAATTTCATTGTTTCAAGATTCCATACGAAGAACCTGTGCACTTTCACCGCCTTTCTTTCCCTTTTACAGTTGGCTGGACGCTGGTGACATTCAACAGCACTTGCAATTAGGATTGAAAAAGCGCTCATTGAAGTAAGGTGGTAGCCGGCTCAGGTATTCCTGAAGCAGTTCGAGTGAAGCTCAGAGATATTTAATCGACGAAATTGAATTCGGCATCTCAGTAACAAAATGTTTCATTTTTTTGCTCTCTTAGCTGCATGTGAAATCAAATTGGAAACATGTTCCCGAAATCGGTGGACTATACGAAAAATGAAACAAGAGGCCTTGAACCGATTAGGTTTCCAAAACAGTGAAGCTGACTTAACGACGACGAGTAAATGCAATGCCTTCTGCTCTTGGCACATGATGACTTTTATAACTTACTGGTTGAGCAACCAAGTTTAATAATGACGAATTATTTTAATGATGCTGAGATATTTGCAAAACTGCGGACCGCAGGTGTCTACGGTGGTGAACGAACGCGCTATTGTCCTTCCCGGGGAATAGCGCGCTCACCACACCATCATGCGGGTCCTTCGTTTCGCCTGACTCTCAGCTAGTTCTATTGATCTTTTGCCATCAGCAATCACCCGTCACCGGGACTGATCTGGGGAGCCCACATCGGCATTGAACCCAGTTAAGCTGAGGCTGTAGTTGAATTCAACTTCAACACAGATCGATAAGAACTAGCTGGGAGACAGGCGAAACGATGGACCCGCATGGTGTGGTGGTGAGCGCTACTCCTCGGAAAGGACAATAGCGCGTTCGTTCACCACCTGCGGTCCGGAGTTTTGAAAATATCTCAGCATCATTAAAGTTATATTTGGCAATATATGCCCTGCCGTTAAAAAAGAGTAGGCAGTAAATAATAAGTTGAAATAATGACGAATTATTTCGGTGATCTTTTACCTCAAAGAGTCCTTGCTGAATTTGTGATAGTGGAAGCGAAGTGTTTAGATGTGCCTGCCCAACCTGTGAGCTGGTTGGACCCACTTTAAGGTCTGCCAAGTCTCCCATCACTTTCTGAAAAAAGCTCACCATCTCACTTGCTGATAACTGCTGTGATGAAACTTTGGGAAAAGCTACAGTAAAAGGGTCCTAATATTCAACGGGGAGTCAACTGCGCCAGCATTCGACGACATTCATTAACAGTGGAAAGGTTTCATGTGGCAGCCCAACACACATATAAATCTGAAAGCATATTACTAGCTGACGAGTGAGAGACCGAAGAGGAAGCATAGAGAAATACATAACATATGTCGTGTCGCATAACTCTTGCTACTTTTACTATGGTAATTTTGTTGTCTCAATGGTTTTGCTCCTTAAAATCGTTTCCACAGCGCTTGAAGCACCAAAAACAATTTCTCAACTAATACCTGTGTTTTTTGAGCTCAAAATATAGTCTATGACCCTTTTTAAAATATGGTGTACTACTTTTCGCTTTTCGTTATTGTTTGGTAGAAAAAAATTACAAAGGTGGAAAATGATAAAAAAAATGCCTTTTAGGCGTTTAAACGAAACCATTACAGGATCTGAACCGCGCTCTTGATTCTATTCGCTGGAAACAAGAAATCACTGAAATTGAAACGAAACAGACAATAGCGAATAGTGTGATGCTTGTTCAAACCAGAATCGTCGAAGCGACGTATGTCTTTTCGTATCTGTTTTTTCTAATCCCTTTCTCTTATTTTCAAATGGAGGTGTAAACAATAAAAATCCTTCGTCATTTCAGGAAACGACGTCGAAATTTTAGCAAAGAAACTGTAGCTATTTTACAAGAATATTACGACAATCATCTAGCTCACCCGTATCCAAGTGAAAGAGAAAAAATTAGACTCGCTGAAAGATGTCATATCTCGGTGCAGCAGGTATGCAATATATTTTCCGAATAACTAAGGAAGTCTCAATTTTATTATAGTACTACTCACTGAGCATCAAAATGCTAAATACAGTAAAAGAAACGGACCTCATTCCCCTGGCCCCGAAAGAGCCTGCAATTGGACAGCGTTGGGTACGGAGAGCACGGAGAGGCTGCTAAAATCTCAGGGTCAATGGAACCCGCCTGGATTGCAAAGAACTAAGGTGACGATCTGTACCTACAATGTATGTACACTTGTATCCCAGTCCTCGATAGAAGACTTGCTCATGCAAGCAAGAACGATAAGGTACGACGTCATAATCCTGGCCGAAACGAGACGACGCCACCCATTCAACGCCGTCGATGACACCGTAGGAGAACTGTTCCTGGAACATGTAACAGTAGAGGAGTCGGCGGCGTCGGCATTCTCGTCAACACGGGTTTGTCCATGAACATCGATTCATTCGAACAATTTACAACCCGAATCGGACGTTTAGGATTGGAAAGATATGCACCAATACTAGCTTTGAAAAATTTTCGTCGTTTACGTGCCGACTTCAAACTATCACGAGGAAAAAAGTTGAAGAGTTCTACAAGGACTTGGAGAAGTTCTGCAGAGAAGACCACACATTCTTCAAGGTCATCATTGGAGATTTCAACGCCAAGATTAAACCAAGAAGAACGTCGGAAGAACGTCACATTGGGACGCACGGATTAGAACGGAACGAACAGAGTGAGGGGCTGTCTGAGTTTGTCATGACGATAAAGACCATCCATGGTAAATCGCAATTATAGTAGCCCTACCCTCAACGCTGAACGTGGGAGTCTCCCAGTGGAGAGTTCCATAGCGAAACAGACCACATCATAAACGAAGGTTTTGCCTAAACGATGTCGCTGTTGTCCCAAAAATTCTACTTGGGATCAGACAACCGCCTTCTTCGTACAAGATTCGACTTCTCGTAGAAAGGAGAAAAAAAGTCACTAAATTCAAACGAAATCCTAAAACTATTATAAACTGGGACTTATTCAACTCATTAGTCGGCTATTGGGAAGATACCGTTGTCGATAACATCGACGAGGAATACCATCGGCTCATTCAACGTCTTCACGTTAGGCCTATGAAACCTGAGAGTTCG
Source organism: Angiostrongylus vasorum (assembly GCA_018806985.1). Taxonomy (NCBI): domain Eukaryota; kingdom Metazoa; phylum Nematoda; class Chromadorea; order Rhabditida; family Metastrongylidae; genus Angiostrongylus; species Angiostrongylus vasorum. Next base: position 247,494 of record JADANN010000228.1, read on the forward strand.
AAAGTCACCAAGAGACGTCTCTATCCGGAACCTCTCGAGCTGCTACGCCAGCGTGGAATCGCACGAGCTGCAGGCAACCGCGAACTAACGTCCGAACTTGCAAAACAACGCAGACAGGCGATAAAAGAAGATCTTGAACAGAGAGGAGCAGCAGTTATGGTCGAAGCTGCAGAGACCGGGAAAAGCATTCGCAAAGCACACCGAAGCTTTGCCAATTACAAGACCAAGGTGATTGCACTCCGACTTCACGGAACAGTTACAGCGTCCAGAAAGGTGAACGAGAAAACCATTCACGAATACCACTCAGATCTCTTCGATAGCCACGTCCACCTTCCCCTCATATGAAATAATGGAGGGATGGATATGATGTGCCATCGGTTCTCTCTTCCGAAATCCGACATGGCATTTCGTCAGCGAAAAAATCGAACAGCTCCATGTCCGGACAGGGATAAAACCTGAACAAATGAAAAACCTTCCTCCATCCCTCACAAATACACTGGTTCAGCTCTTCACACGTTACCTGTTTGAATGCAAGGTCCCTATTCAATGGGAGACCAGCAAGACCACGCTAATGTTCAAGAAAGGTGACCTCATCGGCAGCTTTTTGCCCAATCTGCTTGCTGTTTGTCATCTACAAACTCCTCAGTCGAGTCATACTAAACAGGATTGACAGACAGAACACTGGACGAAGGGCAGCCATGTGAGCAAGCGATGTTTCGAAATTGATTTAGTATGATGGACATATCCACGCGATAACAAGATTCGTTGAGGCATCGCGAGAGTACACAAAAGACCACTCTGCCTAACTTTTAACAATTCAAAGAAGGCTTTCGACTCATCTGAGATACAAGCAGTCATGGAAATCCTGGACAGTCAGGGGATTTCCTACTCAATACATAAAGGTGCTTCGTGAGCTGTATGAAAATTTCACAACCAAGATATAAGCATTTTCCAACGATATTCACGTCGACGTCAAAAAACTGGCTCAGCCAAGGCGATACCCTTTTGCCAAAATTATTCACCCCCATTCTCGCGAACGTCATGCCAACACTGGAATGGGACAACATGGGGAGTGAAGATCGATGGTCGGCAATTACACTATCTTCGCCTTGCTGATGACATCGTCCTTATAACACCAAACATTAGCCAAGCGGTACGTATGTCTGCCGACTTTGATAAAGCCTGTGGAAAGACTGGTCTTGGACTAAATCTCACAAAAACGATGTTCACGAAGAAGGGATTGGTTTCATATTCCCCATTCACGCTCAACGGAGCGAATATCGCCAAATGCTCCAGTTGCATTTATCTCGGGATCTATCTAGATCTATCTCTCTCATCTATCTAGCTCGGGAAATCAAAATGATGAACTCGAGCGGGCGCCAGTAAATCTTTCATTTTCCCTGTCGCGTGCAAGAGTAGCCCAGTGGGTTTTGCTCGCTCTAGGGACTCGTTGAGCACCATAGCTTTCCTCTAGGGTTTTCGTGAAGAACGTTAACCATTGGGTCGGTGGTCTTTTTACAGCACATTTGACATCTCGAGGAATACAGTCACTAACGGTTCTTGTTCATCACTTGTCATATGCATTATGTGTCCAGCCCACCTAATCTTCGACAGTTTGGCGTATAAAACGGCGTCTTTAGATTTTCGACCGTTGACATAGATGGGGTCTTTCGATCCCTTCCCTCACTTGCGTGATAAGAGATACTCCTAGCACCATCCTTTCGACTGCGCGTCCGTACCGTTGGGCGTGATTGGGGCATACTAAACAGACCGTTCCTCATGAACATCGTTTTTGTGAAATTTTTCCGGAAACGAATCCTTCCACAGGCGTTCTCAAGGTCAGCAGTATTCGTTCCGTCTTGCCAATTTTTTGTGTTATAAGAACGATGTCATCAGCAAAGCGAGAGTGAGTAGTTTCCGACCATCGATTTTTCACTCTCACTTTGTCCCATTCCAGTATTCGCATGTTGTTTTCGAAAGTGGCAGTAAATAAAATAGGAAAAGTTGTATAGCCTTGCCTTATATCTCAAAAAAACGTCAACGTTAATATCGTTGTGGAATGGTGATATTTTGGTTGTGAAACTTTTATGCTCACGACAAATCTTTGCAAACTGAGAAGGGATGCCTGGTTGTTCAGCGCTTCCGTGCTCCTTCTTTCTCATTCGAGTCAAAAGCTTTACGAAAACCGGTGAAAGTCAGACCTCGCTATACCTCAATTAGTCTTGTTGTCGTGAGGCTATGGTGTGCGTAGTGAATTCGTTGCGAAACTCCGCTTCCTGGCATGGCTACCCTTCGTCATGTGTTCTGTTGGTCCTGTTTAGGGTGACTCCAGTGAAGTTTCTAGAAAACAGACAACAAGCAGATTGAGCGATAGTTGCCGACGTTCTGGAGGCCACTCTGCTTAAACAATGATCCAGTGTAACTGGCCATCCAATGAATGGGGATCCTTCATCTTGACGGGTGATGTCCGAAGAGAGGAGCCGGTGTTTGTGAGGACTGGCGCAATGTTTTTCAAGTGTTCAGGTCTAATTCTGCCCTGATCAAGTGTAGTTTGAGTCCTCACCGGCGAAATAGTACGTCGGATTTCGAAAGCGACAATCGTTGGGATGACAAATCCATTTTCGTATGTTCATAATTGGCGAAGTTTCGGAAGGCTTTACAAATGCTTTTCTCAGCCTCTGCAGCTTCTTCCATAACTACTGCTCTTTTCTCTTCGAGATTTTCTTTTATCGCTTGTTTGCACTGCTTTGCAATCTGAGTCAGTTGCCGGTTACCTGTAGCACGTACGATTCCAACTGACCTCTTGGATCGAGTGTTTCAGGAGACAGACGACTCCTGTTGCCTTTTTGAACTTTCAGCTTTAACACGGTTAACGTAAAGATTTTGACTGTGCCTTTCGTATTCCTCATCGATGTTGTTAAGAACGGTATGTTCGCAAAGCCTACTAGTGAACTAGATGAATCCCAGTTTTCACTGCTTTTGGGACTTCGTTGTTTGAATTTGGCGGCATTTTGTCTATTCCACGAGAAATGAAATCTTGCTTCTCAAAGGTTTACCGCCTCATCGTGGCTGGGAGTGTTCGTCCTGGGTGTCGGGCTGCGATGTACAGTGGAGATTCATTCTCCCAGAAAGGCCTGCCACGCTGAGTCCTACGATATTCGGCGTTTCCATTAGGAAGCCAAGCTAAGAGTAAACCAATAATACCAGGATCCACAACCGTCTTGGTATCAAACAAGCCGCGTGGTGGTAGATCTCCCTCTGATCCACAAGGGCAACGACTACTTGTGGTGGTGACGATCTGAGGCAGGCTTTGGCTAGGCTGTCCTCAGCACTTCAAGGAACCATAATGGCTAAAGCAGCAAATCTTCGGTGAATGAAAATTATTCTGGGGCCGTCACAACCAGTGAAGACTGGCCCTCCAAATATCTAAGTATCACCTGTATCACCTGTAGTCCTGTTGATCTTCGAGTGAGTCGAGCGGACGGCATTAAATCTTCCGTCTTTTCCCTATCGCGTGCAAGGTTGGCCCAGTGCGTTCTGCTCGCTTGAGGGACTCGTCGAGCATCATATCTTTCTTCTAGGGTTTCCGTGAAGAACTGTGACCATCGAGTCCGTGGTCTTCCTGCAGTGCGTTTAACATTCCGAGGAATCCAGTCACTAACGGCTCTTGTCCATCGGTTGTCATTCATACGCATTACGTGTCCGGTCAACCTTAGCTTCGACTGTTTGGCGTACAGAACGGTATCTTTGATTTTTGATCGTTGGCGCGGTTTGGAGCTTCCGATCCCTTCCTTTACTTGTGTGAAACGGGACACTCCTAGCACCGTCCTTTCGACTGCGCGTTCAATAACGCTGAATGCTCTAATAAATTCTACAATATCAACCTCGTGTTTGTTTATTAAAGAAGAATGGTGATATTTTAATTGTGAAATTTTTTACGTAGCTCACGAAGAATGTTTATATAGTGATTAGGGAGTTTCTGACTCCCCAGCGCTTTCATGATTGCTTCTACCTTGATTGAGTAATAAGCCTTCTTTAAATCGACGGAAATGAAAGAGAGCAGACTGTTGTACTTTCGCGATACTTCAGTGAGTCTTATTATCGTGTAGATGTGGTCCATCGAACTGAATCCTTTTCCAAACCCCTCTTGTTCACATGCCTGTCGTTCGTCCAGTATTCTCTCATTTCCGTTTGGAATAACTCGGGTGGAAAGTTCATAGACGACATGGAGCAAGCAGATTGGACATTAGTTGTTGATATCGTGGAGTCACCCCTTCTAGAACAATAGCACGTTCTTGCTGGTCTTCAACTGAGTAGGGACGTTGCACTCCAGCCAGGTGACGTATGAAGAGCCGAGCCAGTGTGTTTGCGAGGAGAGGCGGGTGGTTTCTTCGATGTTCAGATCTTATCCTCTCCGGACCTACTGCTGTTCGATTTTTTCACCAACGAAATATCATGTCGGATTTCGGAAGGAGAACTGGAGGTATGACATACCTATCCTCCTTTATTTCATACAAGGGAAAGGGGACGTGACTATTGAAGAGATCTGTCTAATAGTCGTGAACTATTTTCTCCATTGCCTTTCTGGACGCCGTAACTGTTTCGCCTCAGCGTCGGAGTGGGATCATCTTGGTTTTGTAATTGACGAAGCTTCGGTGGGCATCGCGAATGCTTTCTCCAGTCTTTGTAGCTTTGACAATAACTGCTTCTCTTCTCGCTTCAATACCTTTTTTACAGCCTTTCTGCATTGTTTTCCAAGTTCGGACGTAAGATGCGGTTGCCTGCAGCCCATGCGATTCCACGCTGGCGTTTCAGCTCGAGTGCTTCTGGAGACAGGCGTCTGTTGGTGACCTTCGAACTCTCAGCTTTCATGGCGCTAACGTGAAAATGTTGAATGAGCCGGTCCTATTCCTCCTCGATGTTGTTGGGAACGACATTTTCCTAACAGCTGACTAGCGAATTGAATAAACGCCTGTTCATGGTGGTTTTTTTTAATTTAGCGGCTTTTTCTCCTATTGGCGAAAAAACGAAAGCTTGCAATGAAGGAGGCGATGTTCGGATCCCTTGTGCAACTTTGGGACAACAGCGACATCGGTTGGGCAAAACCTTCTATTTACTATGATGTGGTCTATTTAGTTATGGTACTCTCCATTTGGAGAAGCCCACGTCCAGCGTTGATGGTAGTGCTTCTGGAATTGCGAGTTACCATGGATGGTCTTGGGGTCGTCATGATATACTCAGACAGCGGCTCACTCTGTACGTTTCATTCGAATCTGTGGGCCCCAATGTGCCGTTCTTCAGACGTTCTTCTTGGTCCAATATTGGCGTTGGTATCTCCAATGATGACCATGAAGAATGTATGGTCTTCTCTGAAGAACTTTTCAAATCCGTATAGAAGTCAAAGCCTGTATCAATCCGCATCTTTTTTAATCGTAAAGGTCTAATTTGAGTTGTAAGTTGTTTGAGTGAATCGATGTTCATGGACAAACAAAAGTGTTCGTGCGTTGTAGGTACAGGTCGCCATCTTAGTTCTTTGCGATCTAGTCAGCTTAGAATGGCCCTGAGATTTTAGCATCCTCTCCGTACTCGTCCTACCCAACGCTGCCTAACTGGCTCTTTCGTGGTCAGGGGGAATGAGGCCCGTTTCTTTTGCTGTGTTTAGCTTTTTTGATGACGACATGTTGCACGCTCAGCTCTAAACGTGGGAACTAGATATACTCAAGGGTAGCTTGCGAGGCTTTCCCAGAGTGGACATGAAGTTGGTGGCGTATACTAACCGCCTCCCACTTACTCCCTTGTCACTTGATTGCAGGCTTTTGGCCGAACTGACTCGTAGAATACAATCCACACAAGCGAGAACGCACCCACACACGCATGCATGTATACGCCTAGCAAATGCGGAAAGTATGTGCCAAATCGGCGCAGCAGAAACAGATGGTCCATGCCCTGGCTCCACTTGGGTCTCAGAAAGGAATAGGTCGCTTTCATTCCGCGTTTAACTCCCTAACCGCTACCAGGGGGATGTGCTACGTGGCTTCATGACTAATGGGCTCGAGATCCCTCGAATGAGGGGATCCGTGGAATCATGGTGGTAATGAAGATAACTATAAATACTTTAATAATGACAATATGATAACATTATTTATTTTTTTACGACATAGTGTTCCTTTATTTGAATATGCAGGTTGCGAATTGGTTTGGAAATCGTAGGATAAGAACGAAGAAAACCCAGCGCCAGTTGCTCTCTAATCCTGGTACGTACCTTGCTTTTAATGGCAGTGAAACAGCAGGTTTATTCTGATACTTTGTAGTGCCATCCATAAATCGTATTGTTAATAAAAACTGTTTGTGAATAGAACGTGTATGATCATTTCAGTGCTCCTGAATTTCTTGCAGAACAAATTCTTGATCTAGGTTTGGAGATTGCTTAAATATTTGCCTCCTTACCGTAGTATTACATTGTGCACACTTTTCCCGTTCTCCTTGATCGGTAAGTCGAGAAATCGCCGAGATACATCCTCTTAAAAGATTTACTATCATATTGCTGTTTTTCTCATTGCAAAGCCAGTGGACTTCTCTACAATGCAAAACGGTTGCGATGGCCTGTTGTGAAGATCTGGTTGGAGTAGGCTATCTCAAGCTCTCATGAACCAGTGTTGTGACATACGAGTCGAAAGAAAGAAGAAATCCGTATCTGAGCATACTCAAAACCCGATCACTTTAGGGTTGCAGGAAACTAAATGACTGGAAGAAGTGCTGCAGCCAATATGAAATGAGTCACATGATTACATGAACTTGTAACTTTGAGAGATAGTTTCTCCTTCGGAACAAAAAGCATAGTAAATTGAATTGCGCTTTCCTTCTTTTTTTTTCTTATTTCCGGTGTTTTAGTTCTGTCATTTCGTCGGTAGTATGGTACAAAAAAGAGGAATAACTCAGCCCTCTAATAGTTACTTCAAAAATATTACCCGAATTAGAAAACCGTGGCAAAGATTCCACAAAGTAGCCGCCTGTCCAACCCTCAAAGGTACAAAAAAGCGAAAGCGCGAAGTGCGTCACATAAGCAACAATCTGCGTTACGTCATCCGTTGTCTGCTATTCACAGTCAGGGAAGAAAAAAATGAATCACCAACGAGGAGAATGGTGTTTGAGTAGACCATTTTACTAATGTTTACTAATAATGTTATTTATTATTAGTGCAAGACTCTACTAGAAGTGATAGGTGAGCAGTGAAAAAAATGATAAAAGAAACGGATGTTACATTGGAGATTGAAGTTTCGTCTGAACAACGTTTACACTAACTTATTGGCACCGCAACACAATGAAAAACAAAATTCGCTGAAAATTAAAATTAAAATTCATGCGTTAAAGAATAAGTAAAGCTAGCACGTAGAACAATTATTAGAGGTGCTCTGCGATCCAGACACGGTCGTTGGTTCGATACGGCTCCCCGGTTTCACCAATCCTTCCGTACCTCCGGTGGCAGCAAATTGATACCAGACATGTTTGGGAGGATAGTAGCACCGATTTCATACATTGATGGATCACCGCGAGTCATTGTGTAGGCCAGAAATGCGTTTCCTGACCTATAACGATGCCAGTAAAGTCGAATGCATGGTAGCTTTCTTAGGGGGTTGATCGGCTCCAATAATCCATCCGTTTACATCAAAGCAAAAATTCATAACTAGAATGAAAAAATTGGAAGTCTTGTGCACATTTCCTTGTGTTTCCTGGAGCTCTTCCTTCGTAAACGGTAAATGGTTCACATAAATCCATTTGTTCGGCCACCTCGAATTTTCTTTTCGCCTGTGTGAACCTTTACTGAGGACACCTAAAACGGCAAGCAAAAAAGTGCACTATGTGAATGAAAAATGCCTCATTATTTTGGGTGTTGTTGTGCTATCTATTGTTCACGATTTTTTTGGGTATTTTCTTTTTGCGAAATATAACTTATCTAATGATGAGACATTTGCAAAACTCCGGACTGCAGGTGTCTGCGGTGGGGAACGAATGCGCCATTGTCCGTTCTGCGGGAGTAACGCGTTCACCACCACACTATGCGGGTTCTTCGTTTCGCATTTGCTCTCAGCTAGTTCTATCGATCACTTGCCATCAGTAATCACCTGCATGGTGTGGTGGTGAACGCATTGCTCCCCGGAAGGGACAGTGGCGCGTTCGTTCCTCATCGCGGGCACCTGCAGTCCGGAGTTTTGCAAGTGTCTCAGCATTATATAAGCAATATTTAGCAACATACTCTGCCATTAAAAAGAATAGGCAGTAAATAGAAAGATTAAGATATTTTCATTTTATTCAGGTTTACTAAGTCGTTCTTTTTTTTATTCCATGTGATGTCAAGATCTACGCTGCATTTCAAGTAATTGGCTAAATATGTGTGAAGTGCGTAGGTGAAAAGTAGAGGAGAATGAAAGTGTTGGATTGTCCATTGTGCTTCAGAAGAAATATTCTACTGCTGGAAAGGAATAGAATATATGGCTATGATCTTTTTGACGATTACTCAAATCACTCGAAGATCGTTTGGATGACATATGATACAAGTGAAATAAAATGGCGAGAAAAAAAAAACGGGATGAAAAGTTTATGGGTGCTCACAGTGGCTGGCGCTTGAAAAGCGCAGTACATAAGAAGGAAATAAGGAATTAAAACTACATGGACAACCAGTTCTTTACGGCTAGTATCGGCAACGTCACTGAGTTTACAAGCAATGCAACATATCATAAAACTAGCAGAATTACTTAGTGGAAAATTCGAATCGGTTTAACTCGTGCCATACAAAAGAGACTTTTACCTCTCCCGAAATAAGTTAATACGATGTCGTCAATTTTTATTTACTGCTTACTATTTTTAATGGCAGGGCTTATTGCGAAATATATCTTCAATGATGCTGAGATGTTTGCAAAACTCCCGACCGCAGGTGTCCGCGGTGAGGAACGAACGCGCTATTGTGCTTTCCGGGGAGTAACGCGTTCAACACCACACCATGCGGGTCCTTCGTTTCTCCTGTCCCTCAGCTAGCTAGTTAGTAGACACGTGCTGCCCGGAATTTTGCAAATATCTCAGCATCATGGCAAGGTATATTTCGCAATATACCCCTGCCATTAAGAAAGAATAGGAAATAAATAAAAACGGTCAAGATTATGGTTATAACTGAAGCCTCAGCACACCTGGGTTCTTCGCCGGTTTGGACTCCCCAGATCATTCCCGCTGACGGGTGATTGCTGATGGCAAAAGATCGATAGAACTAGCTGAGAGACAGGCGAAGCGAAGGATGCGCATGGTGTGGTGGTGAACGCGTTAATCCTCGGAAAGGACAATAGCGCGTTCGTTCTCCACCGCAGACACCTGCGGTCCGGAGTTTTGCAAATATCTCAACATCATTGAAGTAACTGCCTACTATTTTTGAATGACAAGGTAGTATGTGAAATATAACCAGAGTGTTGCTAAGATGTTTGCAAAGCAATCCCGTTTATGGGTGATTGCTCATAGCGCCTATAGGTCAATAACACGGCTGAGAAACAAGGGAAACGAAGGATTCAGATGGTGTGGTGGTGAAGGCGTTAGTCCCGGAAAGGATAACAGCGTGTTCGGTCACCACGCAAGACACCAGCGGCCCGGAGTTTTGCAAATATCTCACCAACATCGTGATTGAATTAATCCGTTTCTTGGCACCATCGTGCATTCTTTGCTTCATGGTCTTTATATTGTAGTATGAATAGAATTCTTAATGCCAAATATAAATGCCATACAAAAATTTGTCAGCTGGAGCAAGAGACAATAGTTTTGAGTAATTTCAGACCAAAATGCACTGTATGCCCAAAATCGTGGTCAAATTCCATTGAACGGCAAGGAATACGTGCTGAACAATCAGGTATTCTACGTATTTCATGGAATTTTACTTCATTTGGATCTGCCTTTGGTTTCGTTGTTTGTTTTAAAGTTTCTCTACAAACTATGCACCAAAGTACTGACTAATAGTAGTATCTATATTATAATTATTATATACTAGAACTATCTGAGAGAAAGGCGAAACGAAGGACCAGCATGGTGTGGTGGTGAACGCGCTAGCCCCCGAAAATGGCAATAGCTCGTGTTCGTTCCCCACCGCGGACACCTACGGTCCAGAGTTTTGCAAAAATTTCAACATCATTGCGGTAATATCTATATTGTATTGCTAATGCCCAAACATTTTCCTTAAAGCGGCATAGCTTTCGTTTACAGCGTCGCTGATTTCTTGCCCACTTTTTTCATTTGATGAAATATTTCTCTGCTGTGGAATTGAGTTATTTGCTGTCACATCTCTACAGAATATAAAACCGCCCTCATGGCCTCCAATTTTTTTTTTTTAAAAAATCAGAGCTCGACAAAAATTCACGTACACTATCTCACCATCTCAGTGAATAACAGCGGTACCGATGAAAAAGGGGGCGTGTGCCGCATTGGTTGGGGGCGTCACCGCGACACACACCCGGAATCGATCCCCGCGCCCATGGCGCACCAAGCCCTCCATCCCTCTGGGGTCGGGAACTTGCTACCAGACTTGTCTGGTGGGATAGCAGCACTAACTCCATACATCGGTAGGCCATCGCGAGTCATTGTAAAGGTCAGATATGCATTCAATCACCCCCAAACGATGCTTAATGAAGTTGAACGCTTGGCGCGTCCCTAAGGGATTGATCAACGCCGAGAGCTTCATCCTTTTTTTACTGACGATTCATCTCTTTCAGATCAACGCCATGAACTCTGCCATGTTAGTCTTTTTTCTATGAATTCTATAAGATTTTCCAACTTTCTGTTAATCGCACTATCAAGCCTGTCATGGAAGTTCATACAGCAGCCTCGATTGACCACACCTAAGTCGGGTTCTTATTATTCCTTTCTTTATTTCTTTCTTACTTGAATCATCTTGTACGATGTGCGATCCTCGGTACCTTCTTCATTCGTTTTGTTGCGTCGATTTTGTAATCCACGACGAGAACTAGCTCTTCTGTTGGATCCAACTGCTACATAAGAATTTTATCTTCTTCGTGAACGTCGATCAACAGTGATCGAATCGCTTCTCGTTGGAATCCTCGAACAATTCTGCTATCGCTCTCAGGTGGTGACCACGAACAGTGGCCTGTGGTTCTGGTTTGGAGAGAGCTTTCACCATACAAATCCGGTGTAAATTCGCCAACTCTCAATACATGGAGGCTTGTTTGAGCTTGTGCGGGATCGAACCAACAGTAGTGCGTGCTTTAGACGTCATTTCAAACCATCGTGAATGAGGGAACCAAGAAATACCTGCAAATGGTTTTCCTAACTGAAAAATACTATTTTCGAAAAAGAACCCTTTATGGCGCCTTTGATTCTAGCCGTCACCATTTAACATTTGTGAACGTTCTATGCGTTCTATGTTTTGGCATAGATTTACTCTTAGGTTGGCATCCAAAGAAAAGTGCAGCGCACCTCCTTAACTTTGATTAATCTTCCTACCGATGATAGTCCATGACAGCTTAACATCCAGAAGTGGAATATTTGACTTTTGCAGTGCGCTGCCTGTAGTTTTTTTGGTATAAAATGCTCAAAAAATGTTGTAATACTGATTTGAAAAGTCCTTCATAAGAATGACAACCCAAAACCTGAGGAGTATCTATCCAGCGTTGTCACTATAAACACCTTCTTTGGGATGTTCACGGAGTCTTCGGAGAAGTTTACTACATTTGCGTTTACATTTCAACAGAGAATTAGTGAAAGTGAACTACGGAAACAAGACGTGAAGGTAGACAATTGTAAATTGTCCACAGCAATGAAATTATAGGGAAATCGCCTCTCTGCTGTAGCGACAGGTAAAGGATTCTAGTCATTACATTGTAGGAAATATTTATGTATACATAGAAAATCGATAATACTATGTCGATGCTTCCTATGAGCGATTAAGCATGGGAAGCATTAGAAATTGGCTTGCTTTTGTGTTGAAAAAATCTCGGTTGTTCCTGTGGTTATTGTTTTTTTGGGCCCTTTAATGCAAATCATCCCGGAATTTCTTCATATCACATAGCAAACTTGCTGTATGTAAATGTTTCCATCTCATTCAGAGGAGCTTTGCCTGCAATAAACAGGATTTGCCTTGCTAACATCTTTGTGTTAACGGAGTTTTTCTGTGTTGTCTTGTTCAAAGCCTCCACACTTACCGTAGCACGAATGGTAAAAAGTTGCTTGGAAAAGCCGTCCTTTTTTATCCAATGCGATCACGAACGGTGAAGAAGCGATAGTAGAAGAACGTCTTCTCGGAAATTCAAAACCTTCACCAAGACATCGCCTTCTCTAGAAAACATTTAAACGACCCTGTGAGTTAGTATCCCATCGCCTGGTTGGCATGGCTTTGGTCATCCACTTCATGTTATGCTTTACTCCATGTAGATGATCGAAAATGTAAACTCTTGCTGCATGTGGTCACTATTTTAATATATAAACCTTATTCTATTCTCATGTGCCTCTTTCTTAAAACATTAGCCGAATTTTAAGGTCATTATGAATCAATGTTATTTTAAGCTTACATGTACGCTTTAATACGTCATTCTCACCGAAATGTTATCACAAGCGTATATGCACTCTTTAATACGTTAACTTCAGCGCCGTATTGCCACAAAACTTACATGCAGGCATTAATACGGCAACCTCATCGCAACGTTATCACAAGCTTACACGTAATGTGTTACTCTATTGCGTAGTCATTGCAGGTGAGCGTTATTACATCGTCACATACGCTGACCTCTTGAACCACTGTTGCTGTACTCTATAACGCATTCGAGCATCATCCTGCGCCACCAGCTCGTGGCAGAGCTGCTCTCTTATCCTAAATGTCATCTCTCAGTCACCATCTTGCCCCCACTGGCTTCATTAGCTAATCGCCCCTTGTATTTTTCGGTACTACCATATCGTTATTTCTTGTATTGTAATTATTACAAACGGTTTAGTTATCTAAATTTGATCTATAGCTCTGTGACGACGTCGAAAAAGTCCCAAGTGACGATTTCTACGAAGTCGAGCATTTTGAGCTAGTGATAATTCGGTGCAGTTAACTGACTCGAAGACCTATTTTCCATTGGCAACTGCTTTAGTCTTCTGTCTATCCCTACAACGTCTTCGCTAGAAATCTTTTTGGTGGAATAATTCCTTGTATTTAAAAAAGTCATTATGGACATAAATTTCAGAACTCTTCAACTTTTCATGCTGCGACAAGACACAAGCACATTCCGTGATCGCACCCGGTACAGAAACGAAGTCTTCGTCAGGTTTTCTTCGTCGTCATGTTCCAATGTTGAGAGTTTCTCGCTTAAAATTCTACAAATAAAAGCATTGTTTTATGTGAAAATACTGTAATAACTGTGATTATAGAAAAACCCTATTGTAGTTTGTACCTGCGTATAAAGAAAAAAAAACTTACTCTTATAATGTTTGAAGAAGTAACAAAAGTGTAGAGAAAGGAGAGAAAACATACAAGAGGGCGAAAGTAGTTTTTGAATAACTTATAATCGAGGACAAAAAACTAAGTGCTCTACAGAGTGCCCCTCTCCTTTTGGTAACATAGTCGTCTTCTGCGGAATCTATTGTTACCGATCCGAGGACCATTCATGTCCACAAATTTTTCCCTAAACTGATAGTGGGAATGTTGTGGCATCACGCAGCTACAACCTGTTGTCCGGTGACAGTCGGGTACACAGAAACGTCAACGCAAATAGGCCCTGCAGGATGGTTGCTGTTGTGATATTGAAGTGGTCGTGCTATGCTTAAGTTTGCGTCATTCACAATAGCACCCTCCAGCACTTGGTTTCGACAGCACCACCTGTATCACCAGGGGCCAGTAAATATTCCATTTTTCCCTGTCGCGCTCAATAGTAGCCCAGTGGGTTCTACTCGCTCTAGGGAATCGTTGAGCATCATATCTTTCTTCTAGGCTTTCCGTGAAGAACTGTGACCATCGAGTCGGTGGTCTTACTGCAGTGCGTTTAACATCCCGAAGAATGCAGTCACTAACAGCTCTTGTCCTTCGGTTGTCACTCATGCGCATTACGTGTCCGGCCCACCTTATCTTCGACTGTTTGGCGTACAGAACGGCATCCTTTGATTTTTGACCGTTGACGCAGGTCGGAGCTTCGGATATCACTCCTTACTTGTGTGAAACGGGATACTCCTTGCATGGTCCTTTCGACTGCGCTTTCGATAACGCTGAGTGATCTTTCATCCTGCTTACGCATTGACCAGGTTTCTGACGCACACGTTAGGGCAGGAAGTACCGTTAAGCCGAAAAGGTGGGCACGGAGTCGGGCGTTCTTTGCTCTCTTCGCTACATCCTCGATGCTCTTGAAAGCTCCCCAAGCCGCTCGTTTCCTTCTGCATAGATATAACTGGAGCATTCGGAGATATTCGTTCCGTTGAGTATGAATGTGGCATGCGAAACCAATCCGTTCTTCATGAACATCGTTTTTTGTGAGATTTAGTTGAAGACCAATCTTTCCACAGGCTTTATCAAAGTCGGTAAGCATTTGTTCCTCTTGGCTAATGTTCATCGACAATCGATTATCACTCCCTTGTTGTCCCATTCCAGTGTTCGCATGACGTTCTGGAGGGTGGCGGTAACTAATTTTGGCGAGATGGCATCGCCTTGCCTAGCTCCTCTTTTGACGTCTATGTTAATATCGTAGTAGAATGGTGAAATCTTGCTTGTGAAATTTTTGTGCAGCTCACGAAGAATCTTTATGTACTGAGTAGGGACTCCTTGACTATCAAGGGCTTCCATGACTGCTTCTATCTTAGTTGCATCAAAGGCCTTCTGTAAATCGATGAAAGTGAGACAGAACGGTATTTTGTACTCTCGCGACACTTCAGTGAGCCTTGTTATTGTGTGGATGTGGTCCATCGTACTAAATCCTTCTCGAAACCCTGCTTGCTCACATGGCTGTCCCTTCGTCCAGTGTTCTTTCAATCCTGTTTAGGATAACTCGAGTGAAAAGTTTGTAGACGACAGACAGCAAGCAGATTGGGCGATAATTGCCGATATCGTGTAGGTCACCCTTCTTGAACATTAACACGGCCTTGCTGGTCTTCCGTTGAGTAGGAACTTTGCATTCAAACAGGTAACGTGTCAAGAGCCGAGCAAATGTGTTTATGAGGACTGGCGGAAGGTTGTTCAGGTGTTCTGGTCTAATCCTGTCCGGACCTGGTGCTGTTCGATTTTTCCGACGAAATGGCATGTCGGATTTCGGAAGGGAGAACCGGTGGTACAACATATCCATCTTCCTTTATTTCGTATGAGGGAAGGTGGACGTGGCTACCGAAGAGATCTGCGCAGTATTCGTGAATGGTTTTCTCCATTGCCTTTCTGGACGCTGTAACTGTTTCGTCTGGGCGTCGGAGTGCAATCATCTTGGTCTTGTAATTGGCGAAGCTCCGGTGGTGGGCTTTGCAAATGCTTTTCCCAGCCTCTGCCGCTTCGACCATTACTGCTGCGCTTCATCCTTTTAAGATCTTCTTTTATCGCCTGTCTGCACTGTCTTGCAAGTTCGGACGTTAGTTTGCGGTTGCCTGCACCTCGTGCGATTCCACGCTGGCCTATCAGCTCGAGTGTTTTCTGGAGATGTACGTCCTTTGGTGACTTTCGGACTCTTAGTTTTCATAGCGCTAACGTGGAGATGTTGAATGAGCCGATCGTATTTTTCGTCGATGTTATCGACAATGACATCTTCCCAACAGTCGACTATTGAATGGAATAAGTCCCAGTTTATGGTGGTTCTGATACTTTGGTTCTTGAATTTAGCGGCTTTTCCCCCTTCCCGCGAGAAATAGAATCTTGCACGAAGAAGGCGGTGCTCTGATCCCGTTTGGAATTTTGGGACAACAGCGACATCGGTTGAACAAAACCTATTTACTGTGATGTGGTCTATTTCGTTATGGTACTCTCCGCTGGGAGACTCCCACGTCCAGCGTTGAGGGTGGGGCTTTTGGAATTGCGAATTGCTATGGATGGTCTTGGTTGTCATGATAAACGCAGACAGCCGCTCACTCTTTTCGTTCCTTTCTAATCCGTCCGTGGGTCCCAATATCACGTTCTTCAGACGTTCTTCTTCGTCCAGTCTTGGCGTTGAAATGTCTAGTGATGACTTTGAAAAATGTGTGGTCTTCTCTGTAGATCTTCTCCAATTGCTTATAGAACGCTTCGACTTTTTTCTTCGTCATAGTTTGATGTCAGCGCGTAAACGACGAAGATTGTCAAAAGCCGGAATTGGTCCACATCTTTTTAATCGTAAAGGTCTAATTTGAATTGTAAGTTGTTCGAACGAATCGATGTTCACGGACAAACTCGTGTTGACAAGAACGCTGACGCCACCGGCTCGTCTACTGTCGCATGTTCCGAGGAACAGTTCTTCTCCGGTGTCATAGAAGCCGTTGAATGGGTGGCGTCATCTCGTCTCGGCCATGCCGATCACGTCGTACCTTACCCTTCTTTCTTGCATGAGCAGTTCTTCTATCGAGGACTCGGTGATGCAAGTGTACGTGCATTGTAGCTAAAGATCGTCATCATATCTTAGTGTAGTGTTGCATTGTATTCACTATTAATAAGTATTCGATGAAAATGAAATACAGTCTTTTGCCTGCGGACAACATTGAGGCCTAAAAAAACTTAATTTGGTTTAGGAACACTAACGTAAAATGATGAACGAGAAGTTTATTGCAGTACAGGAAAGCAAATGCGTGTCGATGATGGAAGGCGGTGGAACACCAATCACATAAACATCGAAAGGTGTACGACATAGAAAAAAGCGAATAAACGTTTGATACAGTACTACATTGTCAAAATATAATCGTGGTGGTGCAAATGCTTATATACGAAAAGTGTTCAATGGAGCTCAAACCTGAAGGCCACGACAGGCGTCATCTTCACTGCAAACAACGCTAGACGCTAATGATACTTCAAGTGCACAAAATTAGTCATGACTTGTCGTGTACATCTTATAGTCCTACTCGATGAGATTTCACGGTATCTTTCTATGGAGATGTTCGTTCTCCTGTTTTCCTTGTAATAAACATCGTGCCTATGTTCCAACTCAACCTCTTCAGACCACCCAACTGATGGGACTGCAAGAGATTCCTCGTTGTCCATCATGGGGTCGCTATCCTTCTATTCATTTTCGACAAAAAAAAATCATTGGAGACAAAGATCAATCCGCTTTAACTCGACAAGTTCGGCCGTATAAATTTCACTTTTTTGAAGATGAAGTTTGTTATTATTCTGCGGCCACTGCGATGAATCGCAATTGTCGTTTGGAGTGCTGCAGATATAAGAATACGATTTGTTACCATGGCGTATCATACATTGCTGTAAACATTTCAAAGTGTTCTGCAACTTTTGATGTGTTGACTTTGAGTCTGCGACTGACTGCAAAGAGTGTGTCCAAAAATCCCTGCCCGTCCAGGTAAAAGAAATCAGTGAAGAAATGCGCATAGAATTCAATTTGTATGCTTCGTACTGCTCGCTTATGTACGCACTGAAATCAGCGCACGCATTCTCCAACAGGTTGGGTTAGTCGATATCTTAATAGAAACATCGAGACATGTTATATGGCGCCGATTTTTATAATATGTTATGTTCTACCTCGTACAGAACACTCTCTATTTCTGTACACCAGTACACTAATCTGAAATTCCTGTGTTGACTGTTAAACGTCCTCATTTTCTCCCATGCATTACGAAATTGTTCTGCTAGCTTCAGTTTGGATTACACAAGCAATTTGGGAAGATCTGAACTTCTTTCTGGACAGTGTCGTCTGATGCACTTTCCATACAAACCATTCATCTAGTCTGTGTAAAATCTTCTGTGTAACTCATCACTGCGTTCCGGTTTTACCTGAAACATGGTGCTCTATCCTACCGTATCTGGTTCCAATAGCGTGGGAACGTTGAATCTTCATCGCATTAACCCCCGCCCTACACAGAAGGAATATAAGCAGCGTCACTAGCCATTCTTCCATTCGCCTAGATACTGTTTTTTAGTCTTCACTGATTTCTCGCTTTCTTCCTTCGTATATTACAACTCGGTGATGCTTTTAATACCTTCGTCTTTCCTTCACAATGACAGAAAAGTGGTTTAAAACAAGGTCGCCAATCATGTGCTATTGAATTGAGCGGATTATTAATGTAATAGGTTGATTTCACTAGCCAGGGAAATGATTTCGTTATAAGAACTTTGCTTACAGAGAATATTATCTATAGACCTCCCAACGGTTTGCCAACTCATCGTGGTTGGGTGGTCTTCGGCGTCGGATTGCCATGTACAGCGAGGGGACTTATCCCATAAGCAAGGTCTTCCAAGCTGAGAAGGAGTCCGGCGCTCCCAACAGGAAGCGCAGAAAAAGACTAAACCAATATCAGGGTCCACCACCGTCTTGGTGTC
The DNA here is from genome assembly GCA_018806985.1 of Angiostrongylus vasorum. Classification (NCBI taxonomy): domain Eukaryota; kingdom Metazoa; phylum Nematoda; class Chromadorea; order Rhabditida; family Metastrongylidae; genus Angiostrongylus; species Angiostrongylus vasorum. The sequence continues at coordinate 265,942 of JADANN010000228.1, forward strand.
AAAGTGGTAGCATAGCAACTGCGTGTGGCGGTGACGACCTGGAACGGACTTTGGCTAGGCTGACCTCGGAATTTCAGTGAACCAAATAACTAAACCAGTAAAACTCCAAAAAAAGTGGTAATTATGCTGAGGTCCACACAACCAATGAGGACGGGCAGTCCAAGTATCTAAGCGCTGTCTATAAAATTTGATATTTTCTATCTAGTTACGTAATTGCCTCCCATTGTTTTGTCATCGCCTAAAGGCAAAGTTCTTTGCAAAACATTCCAACAATGGTTTGATAAAAATTCTCTAGGAGCTTCTGGTATGCTGTTTATCTGATGTAAGCATTCGTTGGGTAGCGTAATTTGCTTTAAGTCAGCCTTATATCATATCTTATATCTAAATCGGCGTGGAAGAGATGTGCTGATAAATATGAATGCTCCACTAAATGCGTTGTGGTATGAGATGTAGTTGATATCAGTACTACAGGACGTTCGTGAAGAGTTGTTTCCAGTTCGTGCTTGTAGAAAACATATGCATTGATTACGCGAACACAGAGCTCACATCTAAGTACTTGGATGCCGTTCTATGTTGCAGAAAACGACGAAAAACGCTAGATTAATCTGTATTCCTTGAATGGAAAGAATATTTGAAAAGTGAAAAAAGTAGAGTTGTGATTTCAGTCATATCATGACCACTACAAAGGTGGATATCCTTCTACTGTTACGGATCCTTGTGAAGCGATGGCGCGCCTTCACAACGGCGGACCGAAAGGATGCGAGAAGCCCAGTACCTTGGACTATTGGAAAGATTTCGTGAAGCCGTGAAGCTCTCCGACACAGTAATGAAGCAGTAGTCGCTTTCGCTGAATATATTATATCCTAACCGAGTGGATAAAATTGTAATGGAATTTTTCGTCACTTCTTTTTAGCGCAGTATTACACGTATCTCCTGCAATCTAATAACTAACGAATTTAATGTAATCATCGAAAAACTTAAGCAACTACCAGCAAGCTCCAATCGTTTCCGTCGGGCGTCAGAGCGGTTCAGTCTCCTTCTTTTCAGCTCTTTTATTGGTTACGGACTGAGTAGCATCATATCTCTGGTGCATGGCCGTTTTTCTCAGTTTAAGGCGACAAAACAGTGACTCGTAGGACGCTACAATTGAATCGGTTTGTTACTGAGCGGATTCCAATGGAAATCATGGAGCTCATCCCGGATTGCTTGATCAAAGTGGAATAATAATTTCCCCTAAATACATCGCGTTGACCTTAAGATACACCATCTACATACAAATGCAGGCAATTAGTGAGCCCATTACAATAATTTTAGAGCGAGCAGCACTAAGACGAACTGGTCCGGATTGGCCAGACGAGCTTATGACTTTTGAACTAAGCAGGAAGTTCAGCAAAAAAACTTCGCATCAATTCAGTTTTTAGTTCATGGGACAAGATATTCAGTATTGAATAAAACAATAAATACGACTAAAAAGGTCCTTTCGTCATCCATTGAACTTTTCACAGTTGATCGTAACCTCAAACACTGGAGATCGCTTCCCGTATTTACTATTATTTTACTAAAAGACTTTGGTGCGATTCCAACATCAAATAGGTAAATATGATTAATTTCATCAAGAATTACAGTAATATAGAGAGCTTCAAAGCAATCCAACATGCCTTGGGTACACTCTGCGAGTTGAGAGATTTATGAAAGATAAAGGATAAAAAACAAGTAAAGCGATTCGGAATGCATCACAAAGTGTTTTTGAGGTTCAACTTAATTGGCCTTTATTTCTTGATACGTCTCTACGTTTCGTTTTCATTAGTTCTCTTTTAACCAATTAAAAGAAAGCGCACGAATTGACTTTTCGTGAAACTTCCATTCCTTCACACCAGAATGAGCAGCTCAAGAAGACATTAATCGCTTTGGAGAGAGAAAATACTACTTTTTCTTGAGGAGTTACGATTCCCCTTCCGATCAAACCGAAAAACAAAAAAACCAAGTCTGACTTGCTAGGGTTGTAGTTAAAATGACTCCAAGACGAACTTTAAGCAGACAAGTCCAACATCAAAGCGACTCAACTAGTTATAAGCTACAACAATAACCCTAATTGCACAAATGTGGCGAGAACGCTGCTTACTGCTTAGTGGTTTTGAGTAACTTCTGGAAGAAAGATGGTGGTAACAAGAAATTCTTATTTAAAATGAACTGGCTAAACCTAGGGAAAGTGTTGAAAGAACGCTGGCTAATTCTGAGTTTATTACAGAGGATCTGAAGAAGGATACGAAACAGAAAGGAATTTTCGCGAAGACTCAACATTTTCAGTGCAATTTATCCATCACATATTATATCTACACTTAAGTTTCAACTGCACAGCTGATTTACAGTTCTGGTTTTGGGGTTAGAGGTGCGCGTGTAGCACAGTAGTAAGAAGTGCCTTCCAATATACACCTGGTCGCTTGTTCGATCACGCGATTTTTTATAGAGCTAATGTGAAGATGTTGAATAAACCGACAGTATTTCTCGTCGATCTTATTAAGACCAACATCTTTCCAGCAGCTGATAAGAGATGAATAAAGCCGGTTTTTGGTGGTTTGGAATTTTTTTCGCACGAAGGAGGCGGTGGTCTGATTCCGAGTTTTTGAAACAACAATGATATTTCTTTTGCAATATATTCGATTTGCAGTAATGTGTTTTATTTCGTTATTGTGCTCTTAACTCAGACTCTTCCACGTCCAGTGTTGAGGGTGTGATTTCGGGAAGAATGAATTACCATGAATGGTCCTTGTCGTCATGATAAACTCGTGCAGCTGCTTACCCTGCCTGCTCGATTTTTAATCCCTGGGTCTCAATGAAACTTTCTCCAAACGTACTTTGTGGTCCAATGTTAACGCTTGATAACCTTAAAGAATGTATGGTCTTCTCTGTAGAAGTTTTCTAAGTCCATACAGAACGCTTCGACTTCATCTTTGTCATGGCTTGATGTTGGTACGTAGACTACGAATATTGTCAAAGCCGGAAACGAGCAATTCCGGTTGGGATTTTTTCGATTCAATAGCTGTTCATGGCCAAACTCATGTTTACAAAATGCCAAAGCAGCCCACTCCTCTACTGTCGCATGTCCGAAAAACGGTTTTGGTTCGGTGTCACAGACGTCGTTGAATGGGCAGCGCCTTCTCTTCTCGGCCAACCCGATGACGTCGTGCGTTGTATTTCTTGCCTGAGTGATCAAGTCCCCCTGTCGAGGGCTCAGATGCAAACGTGCATTGTAGGTAGAGATCGCCAATTTAGTCCTTTGTAGTATAGGCAGCATGGAATAACCCTAAGGTTCTAGCATCCTCTCCGTACTTGTCCTGTCCAACGTCGTATCGAAACCACTTCCTTGACCAGAGGAATAAAGCCCATTTATTTTACTGTGTTTACCTTCTGATAACCATGTTTAGCTTGTTGAGCTATGAACCGTGAGGGTTGGGTGTACTCACGGGCAGTTTGCCGGCCTGTCCCAAAGTAGACGGGGAGCTTATTTGTTGGAGGCGACTCTTAAGCGTCTTCTCCTTTCCATTCGATCACAACCCTTTGGGTAATTTCACTAGTAGAAAACAGCATAAAAGAAAACGCACTCACGCACGCATGCCGCATGCATGAATGCGGCCTCGTAAAAGGAGTTCCGTGCCTAATCGGCGCAGCAGAAACAGTGGGTTCATACCCTGGATTCAGCTGCGTCTCAAGGAAGCATAAGGTCGCATTCGTTCTGCGGTTAACCCATATCACCCACATGCGGAAGCGCCACTTTGCGTCGCGACTGACCGGCTGGAGATTTCGTGAGGGAGATCCGTTGAACATAAAGGGCAGTGAAATAGGTTTAAAAGTTGAAAAAACGAAGATTTTGCGCTAATTTCTCGCCTATCCAATACGCATTTGCAACAATGAAAATTCTCTTAATAGATAGAATATGATGAGAATTGATTAATGACTAGGTGGTAATTAAAGGTAGTGGTGGTGCAATCGTGTGAAATAATCTTAACGGGCTCTTTTTCATTGTCCAAAAATTTATTCGTTTCTCAACTTTGAGAATACCAAGAGAATTTCTTAAAGAAGTGAAAATACTGCTAAAACATCTGCAAAACTCAGACCTCAGACCAGAGGGCTTCACTAGTGCAGTGTGTAACACGTCAGCACCTTGAAAGCGTAATCGCAATTTCGAATCCGGTGTATAAATTTTTGCAAATATCTCGATATAACAACGACGCTCAGATAATCGCAAAACTTAGGGCCGGGGGCCAGATCGAACCATGCTTTCCCTTTCCGAGGGGCCCGCACATTACACACTGCGTCACGGGAGGCCCTTGCTCTGCGCACCTCTCAGCTAGTTTTTCTACCTAGCTCTGCCATCGGTAATAATCCCTCAACGGTATTGATCTGGGAGTACAAATCGACATTGGCCGCAGTTAAGCTAAGGGTGTAGTCGAAATCACAATGCTAACGTTTTATTTTCTACTTATTTATCTCAACATCATTATGGTTATACTTCACAGAACACCCGGCCATAGAAAAATAAAAGGTAGCAAACGAAAAAGTTATACGAAATAAAAAATGGCTTGCGCAGCTTTTTAGAGGAGCAGCAGAAAATCTCCGATCAACATCAGCTGCATACGAGGAAAGCATGCAAAAAATGCTGCTTCTGCGATTTCTCATCTACTTTTGCAATGACTTTTTGAACTGGTCTGATACAAAATCACTTATGTGCAGCTCATCGAATTTGAACACTGATTGCCATTATGATTGACGGATTCCATGAAGGACGTATTGGATGTCTTTGGACGATTGCTTATCATTTGTCAATACGGTCTGATAATAAAGGCGATTGATTTCCTCACTTTTACTGCCTGCATCGTCTTGCTCACCGACCCTCTACTGTACAAGTTGAGGTTGGTTGCCATAGTGTGCCCAAAATGGTTGCTTCTTTCCTTGCTCATTACTCAGATCTAAAGATGAGCAGTAATGAAAGCATTCGCGCACTTTTTCGAAAAACGTCATTTCATCACTTCATTGATGTTTCTAATCGCTTTCATTACTATTTAAAATCAGGTACTGTTATATATGAAACCAATCTCTTAGATTCTGCTAAACATAAATCAATGTGCGAACTAATAATCAGAGAATATCTGGTTTACGAAACCGTACAAAGGCAGAAAAATCGCACAGAATGGAAGAGAGATCGATCTGGGTGAAAAATTTCTATGTTAACCAATCGCCATGAATGTTTTAATACGTCAGACTGTTAAAGTCGATTTAATAGGGCAACCGTTTGATAACTATGCTCTGTTGTTTCTAGTAATACTTCTAAACCTGATATTAGAAATGTCTGAGTCGTTATAAACACATTGGCGACAGTATGAGTGATATAAAGCTTGTCGTATCTGGTGCAGTTCATTTTACTACTCTGAGTTTTTTTTCTATCTGAACTACTTTTGTGCTCGATCGCTGCCCGAGTCAAGCTGTCCTCTATATTTGGTATTTTATAACAACGTTTTCTTACAAGTTCTTCTGTTTATAGCAGTAATGTTGTCAGCAACGATAAAGCTAAGGCAAGTACCGATAGATCTTTTCAATTCTTCATCTCTTCATCAGTTGTGAGGTTATACAGCTGATTAATCATTTATCCATTTCTGTTTGTCTGTCACAGAGAGATCCAAAAACTAGCCATGAATAACCCTTAAGAATCACAGTTTCTCGCACCGAAGTGAAAGCATTTGATCAATTCGGATTGACTGGCAGAGAAATTCACGACTCACGAGGAGCTACAACATTTGGACACTTCATAACTGACCTCATTACTTTACGTTGTCATCAAACTTGTTCTCACTTTTGACTCCCCATCGTAGAATAATGAACGAACGTTTTTACTGCAATATAAGAAATAGTGAGGATCACAACAGATTCCACGCTGTCTTTCGTACCTTGAGCTTCTTCTTATTCATCGTTGATAAGCAGCCGATGATCACTGAAGGAAATTTTTTCATCTGGAATATGACTGAAGTCTACAAAATTCAATTCGCGACTAATAAAATGCATATATAATAGTGAACACTGCATTATGGAAAAGGGCAAATCCGTCTTAGATGATGGAATACTGCGGAGCATCAATCACACAAACAAGAAAGACACGTGAGCCAGAGAAACAGAGAATAAAATTTGGGTCGAAAAAGGCTGGCACTCCAATATATATATGTATATATATATATATATATATATATATATATATATATATATATATATATACTCATCATTCTAAGATGTTTACATGAAAAAAATTCAATGAATCTCAAATCCGAAAAGCATGGTGGAATTGATTTCAAAGCATGTAATTTGGTAGAGGCTGGGGGGATTTCAGGTGCACGGTAGCAATCATGACTTGCGTGCAGCTTATGGTCCCGCTAAGTGCAATTTTATCACACAGCGTAGAACCGGACTCATGCTATACATCTTCTAGTAAGTCCGTACAAGTGGGCTGTTAATAAGAAAGCGAAAGTTTGTCGAGGGATGAAAATAGATGTGAAAAGTCTCTATTCGTCAACTCAAGTGGCCTTTTTGACCTAACAATTCGTCTAAATTTCCGTATAGCTGGAGAATTAAAACTATTCAATGATACAACCATAATGATGTTGAGATAATTGCAAAAAACCGGACCGCAGGTGCTCGCGGTGGAGAACGAATGCACAGTTAGCCTTTCCAGTGGCTAACGCGTTCACCTTCACACCATGCGGATCCTTCTTTTCGCCTTCTCTCTGTTAGTTTTCTATCATTTCATTAAACTATTCAATGAGTTCTGAAAAATTAAACTAGTCTTTAACTATAGGTTGGCCACCTCAATATGTACGTCATGGAGATCAACTCTATGTTCACGCTGAACTTGCCTTATACTTCAGCTTAACCATATTCTTAAGTAATGGAAGCTCTATTTTCTCATGTTGTCTCGTTCCAAAGAAATCATCATTATTTTGAAGACACAGCTCATCTAGTAGCTAAAATGATTCATTTCAGTATTCCAGGGGAGATTATGGCACCGCGATTGGTTCACACATTTTTGGTGTTGGCTTCTGTTTACTACTCTGTTCATGCAACCGAACAGATTCGGAATGAACGAAATGAAACGGAATCCAATGATCGTCAAGAAATAACAGACACCGACGGTGGATGGCTGGCTTGTGATGGCACCGATGTGGAAGCTTGTCATTGTGAACAGGAGGAGATCAACTGTGACAATGTTAGTCATCGTTTTCTTTCTTCATGTTACCTTTGAAAAACTCTACGCTGAGCTTTTAATTCACATGCAAACATTGACACTACTAGCAATACTGGGGGGCTTTAAATCCTACGTCCGACTTTCTATTAACCTCGGAATTGATCAAGTAATTCTTCGTATTCTTGTTGAGCAAACACGAGGTGTTATCTTTATTCTTTATTCACAAACAAGCTGACATTTCGGCGGATTTCGCCTTCCTCAGAGCCTGGAAAGCTCAAGTTGACAGCAATCTATCCGGCCAAACACCTCCATAACCAAACAGAGAAAATGCTAAACTTGGATTTCAATCACATTGAACACAAAATAGCTTCTTTGCACACTCACCGCTTTCTATGAGTCTTCCACTAAGTATGTCGCGTGGAGATCAACCGCACAGAATTCACATGGAAGCGTAATGTGCCTATCCCATCAGAATGACAGGCTTATATGCTGCCCAATATCACGCGTGATAATGAGGTACGCTTACCTGCGGTTCATTTTCGGATTTCTTTAATTGATCCAAAACGCCTCAAGAGTTTTGCGCGCTTGTGTTCGCGATTACCATGCGAGGACGTCTCTGGGTCCTATGCGTGCCTAGTGGGGGTATTTGGTTTGCGTTTATCGACTAGGTGTTTTTTATGCGGACACAGAGTGGTCTACCCGTTTCGCCAATGTATTCGTCTCCGCACGCCTTGCAGGAGATCAGATAAACTGTACCCGCGCTCATGCAATCACTGTCTCTACCATCAGGGCAAATTATGCAATTTTTGCCTTGTACATAGACGGTCATATTGGCGGTTACGAACTAGCTGGCGCCTAAGAGTACTCGGTGGTATTTCAACTACGTTTACCGAATCCTCAAGACCCTTGCCCTTCTTAAGCAGCGTTTTATAGCTGCACTTACATCACTTGAGATGAAGGGTAGGATAAATGGGACCTTTATTTCCTCAGCCGTTCTTTAGACAACAAGAGCCCAGTAATGAAGTTGATGTTAAATTTCGGATGTTTACGAATGGAACTATCAAAGTCCTTTATCACTATCGCGCGAAAAGATACAGCTCCAACCTCACTGAAGTGCAAAAAACGTGGTATGCGAGAGGTACGAGAGCTGATAAGATTGAAAAACATAAGACTATCCGTTAGTGATAAGGGTGGAGAGTTTGTCGTCATTGCCCATCAGTTAGATGTTGAAATAACGAAAAAGCATCTTGAAGATGCTTTACTTTATCGTCCCATCATCTGAGAAGGAGTTTAAAAGTAAATACCGAAAATTGACCCACAAATGGGTCAAAATGGCAAGGACTGCTGGTTTAAAACCATTAGTTATCTCTCAACCAAAAGTTGACTTACCAACATGTCCCGTCTTGTACTTGCTTATGAAAACTTATAAGCTAACCTTTTTAATTACTGCCTAATCTTTTTTAACCGCAAGGTATGTTGCGAAATATAACTTCTACAATGCTGAGATGTTTGCAAAGCTCCGGACCGCAGGTGTCCGCGGTGGGGAACGAACGCGCTACTGTCCTTTCCGGGGAGTAACGCGTTCAACACCACACCATGCGAAGTTATATTTTGTAGGAGTTATATTTCGCAACATACCCTGCCGTTAAAAAGAATAGGCAGTAAATAAAAAAGGTTAAGATTGTGATTATAACTATAGCCTCAGCTTAACTGGGTTCAATGCCGATTTGGGCTCCCCAGATCAATCCCATTGACGGGTGATTGCTGATGGCAAAAAGATCGATACAACTAGCTGAGAGACAGGCGAAACGAAGGATCCGAATGGTGTGGTGGTGAACGCGTTACTCACCCTGAAAGGACAATAGCGCGTTCGTTCCCCACCGCAGACACCTGCGGTCCGTAGTTTTCCAAATATCTCAGCATTGTAGAACTTATAAGCTAGTATCCAGCGATGATCTTGTGTCTACCGATCCATCATTGTTTAAGGTTAGAGCTATCACTAGCTGTCTAGACGGGCCAACGGATAGGATAACGTGGTTTTTAACCCTAATATTTACCCAGTTGTTGAAACACATTCCAACCCATCTTACGAATACTCAGATGTTTCTGGATCGCCTACGTACTGCGCAGCCCAACAGCGCATACGTGATGGTGTCCTTGGACGTCGTATTCGAACTCCTTACACAACACGAAGAAGAAATAAACATGTATGGCTTCAAGATAGAGCAGTTTATGGCACTCTTGAAAGAATGCTTGAGCTGCTCAATCTTCAGATGGTCTGGAAATTACTACACTCAAATAAGATGGTTGGCAATGGGACAGCGACTGGCACCAAGTCTTGCCATTGCGTTTATGTCTAAGGTGGAAGAACCAAAGACCGATCTAGGGCCGTTACTCTACTGCAGATATATAGATGACTGTTTTGTCCTTTGCTCAACACAAGAGGAAATGGACAAATGTTTCGAGTTGTTGAACGAACAGTCACAGTATATCAAGTTCACCTGAGAGAAACTGAAAGAAAAATGGCTTCCATTTCTGAACGTGGAAACTAACCTGTCAGAAAATGGCTACATTACAAAGTAGTACCGAAAGCCAAGTAATAAAAACATCTTGGTTCTTTCCTCTCCCTCTCACCCCCTCTCACACGAAAGGGCGCTTGTTAGAAACATGTCTCGAATACCCACCAACGTGTGTACAGGAAGAGAGCAGAAGGAAGAATCCCGGAACCTGGCGCGGGAAATAGCCGTTTCCAATGGCTACGAAACTGTAGCTCCTCGGGACAGATATTAAGGAAAGGCCAAGCCCCAAACGGTAACTCTAGCGATAATAAGGTTCCGTTTATCCTGCCCTTCATCTCAAACCAACTAAGTGCAGCTATTCACCCTGCTTAATAAGGGCCGGTCTAGAGAATTCGATTAGAGTAATCGAAATACCACCGAGCAGTCTAAAAAGCCAACTAGTTCGCAACCGCCTGTATGACCGTCTATGTACAACGCAAAAATTGTATAGTTTGCCCTAACGGTAGAAACGATGATTGCATGAATTCGGGTACAGTTTATCTGTTCTCTTGTAAAACATGAGGAGACGAATACATTGGCGAAACGGGTAGACCACTCTCCATCCGTATAAAAGAACACCTAACCGGTAAACTTAAAGTTAGACAAAATACCACACTGGGCACGCATAGAACACAGAGACGTCCTCGCACGGGAATCGCGAACACAAGCGCGCAAAACTCTCGAGGCGTTCTGGACCAATTCCAGAAATCCGAAAATGAACCACAGGGAAGAATGCCTCATTATCACGCGTGATATTGTGCAATATAAACCTATTATTCTGATGGAAAGGACACATTACGCTTCCATGTGAATTCTGTGCGGTTGGTCTCCATGCGACATACTCAATGGAAGACTCATAGAAAGCGGTGAGTGTGCAAAGAAGCTATTTTGTGTTCAATGTGATTGAAATCTTGGTTTAGCTTTCTCACTGTTTGGTTATGGAGGTGTTTGGTCGGATAGATTGCTGTCAACTTGAACTTTCGAAGCTCTGAGGAAGGCGAAATCTGCCGAAACGTCAGCTTGGTCGTGAATAAAGAATAAAAATAACACCTCGTGTTTGCTCAACAAGAATACGAAGAATTACTGGAGGCTTTAGTTCAGCACTTCCAAAGCGAATCAGAGCCAAAATGAGGATTGTTGGTTTCACTGAGACTGAAAATTTGTGGTGTAATGAAGCCGAGTAAACTAAGATTTTAGGTTATATTTAAAGATGAGATGCCGCTTAACACTGCTGATATGGACATCAGTAATAAATCGTTTCATGTTATTAGGGCCACATTTCGTGAGAACTCAATTGTTTCTCTTAAACAGGTTAGATCTCTTAAAAAAGTTCCAACTTTCAGTTTTTTTTAACCCAATTCGGTTTACCCCTTGTTTTTCCTTCATTACTACAACAAAGGTACCTGATTTTAGAAAAGAATTTTGCCTGGTCACGAAAAAACTGTACGCGAAATGGATTTCTCCAATAATCGAATCGTCCACATAGAGATTGGAACGTTCTCATCGTTTCGAAATCTCAGTAAACTCTACCTGAGCAACAACAAAATCAAACAATTGAAAAGGTTAGAAGAGTTTCCAAAAAAATATTCCAGAACTGGCTACCAGCTCACCTGTATCACCTGCAGTCTCTGATGGTCGACTAACTCGAGCGGGCGCCAGTAAATCTTCCATTTTTCATTGTCGCATGCAATAGTAGCCCAGTGGGTTCTGTTTGCTCTACAAACTCGTTCAGCATCATATCTTTCTTTCTACGCTTTTCGTGAAGAACTTTGGCCATCGCGTCGGTGGTCTTCCTGGAGTGCGCTTGACATCCCGAGGAATTCACTTACTAATGGCTCTGGTCTATCCATTGTCGTTTATACGCATTACGTGTCCGGCCCACCTTATCTTCGACCGTTTTGCGTACAGAACGGCATCTATGACTTTTGATCGTTAATGTAGGTCGGAACTTCAGATCTTTTTTCCTGTTTCCATTACTTATGTGACACGGGACACTTCTGGCCTTATCCTTTCGACTGTGCGTTCAATGACGATGAGTGATCTTTCAATCTGCTTACGCAACGACCAAGTTTCCTACGCATATCTCAAGGCAGGAAGTACCGTTTAGTCCAAAAGGTGGGCGCGAAGTCCGTTGTTCTTCTTTCTCATCACTAGGTCCTCGATGCCCTTGACATTTCCCTAATCCGCTCGCTTTCTTTTGCTCAACTCTGGAGCTAAGCCGTTCATCATATTGATTTCCCAAGCTAGATAGATATAACTGCAGCATTCGGAAATATTCGTTCCGTTGAGCATGAAAGGGGCACGCGAAACCAATCCGTTCTTCATGAACATCGTTTTTTGTGAGATTTAGTTGAAGACCAATCTTTCCACAGGCTTTATCAAAGTCGGTAAGCATTTGTTCCTCTTGGCTAATGTTCATCGACGATCGATTATCACTCCCTTGTTGTCCCATTCCAGTGTTCGCATGACGTTCTGGAGGGTGGCGGTAACTAATTTTGGCGAGATGGCATCGCCTTGCCTAGCTCCTCTTTTGACGTCTATGTTAATATCGTAGTAGAATGGTGAAATCTTTCTTGTGAAATTTTTTGTGCAGCTCACGAAGAATCTTTACGTACTGAGTAGGGACCCCTTGACTATCAAGGGCTTTCATGACTGCTTCTATCTCATTTGAATCAAAGGCCTTCTGTAAATCGATGAAAGTGAGACAGAGCGGTCATTTCTACCCTCGCGATACCTCAATGAGTCTTGTTATCGTGTGGATGTGGTCCATCGTACTAAATCCTTCTCGAAACCCTGCTTGCTCACATGGCTGTCCTTCGTCCAGTGTTCCGTCACTCCTGTTAAGGATCACTAATGTGTTTACGAGGACTGGCGGAGTGGTTGTTTAGGTGTTCTGGTCTAATCCTGTCCGGACCTGGTGCTGTTCGATTTTTCACCGACGAAATAGCATGTCGGATTTCGGAAGAGAGAACCGGTGGTACAGCACATCCATCTTCCTTTATTTCGTATGAGGGAAGGTGGACGTGGCTACCGAAGAGATCTGCGTAGTATTCGTGAATGGTTTTCTCCATGGCCTTTCTGGACGCTGTAACTGTTCCGTCTGGGCGTCGAAGTGCAACCATCCTGGTTTTGTAATTGGCGGAGCTTCGGTGTGCTTTGCGAATGCTTTTCCCAGTCTCTGCAGCTTCGACCATAACTGCTGCTCTTCTCTGTTCAAGATCTTCTTTTATCGCCTGTCTGCATTGTTTTCCAGGTCCGGACATGAGTTTGCGGTTGCACGCAACTCGTGCTATTCCATGCAGGTGTAACTGCTCGAGTGTTTCTGGAGATGTACGCCCTTTGGTGACTTTCGAACTCTCAGCTTTCATAGCGTTAACGTGAAGATGTTGAATGAGTTGCTCGTATTCCTCGTTGATGTTATTGAGAACGGCATCTTCCCAACAGCGGACTGGTGAATTGAATCAGTCCCATTTTACGGTGGTTTTGGGACTTCGTTTTTGAATCTAACGGCGTTTAGCCTTTCTGCAAGAAGTGGAATCTTGCACGAAGGAGGCGATGGTTTGAATCCATGTAGAATTTTGGAGAATGGCTAAACGCATAGAAATTTTGTTTATCACATATAACACTGGAAAAGGAAGTGACAAGTGACAGTTCCATAAACCAAATTGATTAAGGGGAGAGCATTCCATGATTGCTACTAATTGAGCAGGTTCGCACCACTTCCTAATTGGGCTGTAAAAACCTTAAGGTTTCGTATTCAACGGCTTGGATGAAGCCGAAGAGGCGTTTAGCATTTGGGGTTTTCGTCTTATAATGCCTTCATTCTATCAAAGATTGGAACATAGCATTTGGCATTGATAAAGAAATGCGAGATGCGTTCGACTCCATTCGTAGCACCATAGAGATGATGATTGAATGCATATTTAGCTTATATAATGACTTTTAAGACCTACTTGTGTTGCAGTTCAGTGTTTTTTTAACCTCCTAGACAAGCCTGCTACCAATGTTCTAATCTTGAAAAAATATAGCGCTCTGCCCCGCGAAAACTACTTGCTGAGCACCTCTAACCATTGCATAGCCTGGAATGTTTTTTTTATTTCGCATTAATGGTGTCGACTTTAGAGACCACTTTTACGGATTAGCCGAATTACACCAACTGTTCTTGGACAATAATAAAATCACCAACTTGGAGGACGGTGTTTTCGAACACCTTCCGAATCTTCGTAAACTCGTGTTGGACGGGAACAAAATCAGACTACGGTCGGTTATTAAACATGGGAATTTACTAAAATGCATTTTGACGCGTTAATTTTTTTGTGGGTTTTAGGGCAGAAATTTTTGACGGACTAAATTCTCTGGAAGAACTCAGTTTAGATTATTGTGGAATCGACAACTTAAATGTCAACGCGTTTGAATCGTTGCCGTCAGTTCTCATTTTTTTTTCAAAATCACTTTATTTCCTCTTTTGTTTCGTTTTCTTTCAAGCTACTGTGCGTTGCCAAATTATTTTAGAAGTTTACAACTAATTGTAGTAACTTGAAGAAGCTTTCGCTAAGAGGAAACCCGTTCTCGGAAGTCCCACGTGCACTCAATGCTCTCGATAAGCTAGAAGATCTGGACATTAGCGGCACTAACATTGCTGAATTTCATGCACAATCACTGAAGGTTAGGTGAGACTTCTGTATTGATTTGATAGGACAAGACTATCTGCACCTTGAATAAAACAATCTTATTAATCAAGGATGATCACATACTGAAGCAACTCTACATGTGCGACATGCCATTCCTTTACGCAATTCAGGATTGCGCACTTTGCGGTCTCGAGAGACTTGAGCTTCTTCATATGAATAACTGTTCACGTTTGCACGAGATCCATCCAAATGCCTTCGGTTGGTCAGACCGCAGTGACGGTAAAGTGGGAAATCTAAAGCATCTGTATGTGGAAAACTGCAATATACGTACCATAAACCAGAACCTTCTACCATGGGATACGGTATGGATTGCAGGAAAGATTTACGACTTGAAATAACTTTTATTCCCTAATAAAAACCTAAAAAGCACCTATTGTATATTCTATTACTCGATGTGTGCCATTCCCACTTGTCCAACGTATTCCTAACCCTGTCAATTTAATGTTGAGTTTCAACCCTTTTTAATCTTAATCTTATTCATACGGAATGAAAATGTCTTTTTAGCTTGAAGAACTCGGAATAGGTGGCAATCCAATCAATTGCTCTTGTGAGACAGCGTTTCTACTCGAAGACGAATACTTCTCATATGAGTACACCAACACATTGCCAAAATGTGCTTCACCTCCTAAACTCAGAGGCCGTTTATTGACAAGAGTTGCTCAGTCTGATGCTTGTGCAACAAAACTTACAGCAGAGATGGGTAGCCGATTCACTGGTGTGAGTTTGCCCTATTCAATTAGAATTCTTGGTAGTTTTCAAAAGCGTCATATCTGACAAGAAAATAGTTTTAGTATTTCATATAAGAGATTAGTTGTTGGAATAGTGCTTTATTTGTTTATCCTATTACTTGTGAATTTAATTCACTTTAAATTTAGTTATTGTTGATCAGAAAGAACATGTGTGGCCCCGTGGTCGGAGGCGCTCAGCGATACGCACGTGGGATCATTCCCCGCGCCCGTGGCTCACCAAGCCTTCCATCCCTTCAGGGTCGGCAAATTTGTATCAGACTTGTCAGGGGAATAGCAGCACTGGCTCGATACATCGATAGGCCACCGCCAGTCATTGTAAGGGCCAGATATGCATTCAATCACCTCCAAACGATGCTTAATGAAGTCGAATGCATGGTGCTTCCCTCAGGGATTGCTTAACGCTGAGGAGAGCTTTATCCTTTTTTTATTTTTGAACAGCCTTTAACCAAATGAATTTCCGGTGGGCTCATTTGGATTGCTGTGTTAAAACGCTAACTGGTTTAGTATTAAGAAACCCCCAATGTGTTATACTGAAACTGCTTATTTGACTTGTTTTAATATGAATTAGGAAGCTACAGTTATGTTCAAAAAATTGCAAAAAGAAGTATTTGCAATTTGTTTCTCCACCAACTATAACTATATAACCAACTATAACTGCGTTCATGCGAAAACTTAATCGCTCAAATAGTTCAATCCAGTGTGCATGAGCAATTACTCCTGTTGGTATCGCAGTTTATGTCTTGAAGTCAGGCAAAGGAATATCCTTTTAAGTTCAACGGTTATGGAGGATCCTGTTTTCAGGCACGAGAACTATATTCTGATACCGTAATCTGATAAGTTTAGATCTTCATGGTGATGCTTCTGTTGGTGCTCGGCACAATTGGCATCTACCTGTGTGTGATTACAAAACGTTGCGAGAGATTAATCAGAAACATACAAAATCCTAAAGTCTCCTACTCCAATCTCGCTAACAAGGATGATCAACAAGGTCTTGAGCAAGATTTTCAACCACGGCCACAAGAAGTCTAATCATCGTTTTGAAAGATTCCATTTGATGAAATGTGTTGATTCAAACATTTTCATGTTTCACATCTAGTTAATCACTATGTGTTTTGTAGTTTC
This sequence comes from Angiostrongylus vasorum, assembly GCA_018806985.1. Classification (NCBI taxonomy): domain Eukaryota; kingdom Metazoa; phylum Nematoda; class Chromadorea; order Rhabditida; family Metastrongylidae; genus Angiostrongylus; species Angiostrongylus vasorum. Next base: position 282,290 of record JADANN010000228.1, read on the forward strand.
ATATGGGAAAGGCGGTGTGCTTTTAGTTGATTACTGTTGTGAGAAATTCGATTGTGTCAAAGTCGAAAAACATACGCTGCGTTAATACATCTGTTCTGTGCTAAACTAACATACGCCTCATATGTCAATTTTTTTACATGTTTTGAGTCATGGTAGTGCAGTTCCACCTCGCCTCAGTCGATTCAAATCTTCCATCTCTCTAAGAGCAGAAAATTGGCATTAAGCTTGTCCATGAAATTCCTTCTCTGGTCCATAAAAGCTGTTTTTTGACTGTCTGTGGATAACGCCTTTGAACGCCGCTATGTGTTTATTCCAGGACTCCACTGAGAATCTACTCGCTCAGTACTCAATGACACTTTGAAGTCTAAAAATGATTAAACTTCGGCCATGCTTACACGTAAATCCGACGGTCTTAGTAGATGGCGGGAAGGAGAAAATGAGTCGAACTAAAGGAACAATGGGATCGTGTGAAATAATGAAAAAATAAAAGCAACAAATTTCATGAAATACGATGCTTCACATATTAGGAAAAAAAATATTTTAAAAGCTGTCTTAGGAACGATGAAGAACAGTAGCCATATTCTGATCGAATGAACTTTATGTCGGATTCCACAAAACGATAGTGGACACCATTCCTTAATTTCGATGGTTCTACAGATTCTCAGAGATCCTTGGCCTCACAGTTATTTTACCAGTGTCAAAAAAATGGAAAACGACTTCAGATGGAAAGAATAAAAGACGTGAACTACTTTGAAGAGCATTTTTTGCAACTGTCAATTCTTAATATCTAACTCAATAAGATCACAACTTCAAAGTTGGTAAAGGGTGAAAGAAGTAGCTTCCAGTGACTAATAGAAATTAAAGTGGTGTTTAGTGAACACCTCGGTGAAATTTACACGAATTAAGGTGGAAAACATTTTATTAAAACTATTTGCGCTAGAAAATACTTTTTAAGATATTTCGCTAAAAAATTTTCATTTGCTTATTCAGTGTAATGCTATGAACAACATTCAGCGAAAATCAACATGACGTTCTTAATGATGTTCATCAACCCTACAGCTTCAAAGAAGTCAACTAATACTTTAGACATTCTACCGAATCCTTCTAAAGTAAACACATTTAAAACTTTTCGTTGAAATTTGTTGCTACTCCAAAAAACTACGAAAGTTTTGCCATGTAGAGATGTAGATAATTTTGTGATGTGTTGTTGAACTACGCTACGGTAAATTCGAGATTTTCGACAGCTAGCTGCAATGCCATTAAAGTGGTCCAAGTCAGTTCACTGCCAGAACGAATTCTGAAATTAACGTAGAGTTGATTGAGCACTGATTCGAACCGCATGGATTTCTAAGGTCTCATAAAAAATTATGATATCTCACGCATAATAATAAATGCGGCAACTACAACGAAATCTCATTAAATGCATGAATATTTTCATGTTCAGCAATCGCCAGGTTGTTAAACAGCAAACCGTCCCTGCCGTAAGGGACGGTGATTGCATGAGTTCAGGTACGATATAACTGATCTCTTGTAATGATTGCGGAGATGAATATATTGGCGAAACGGGCAGGCCTTTGTGTATCCGTATAGAAGAACACCAAGATGGCAAACGAAAACTAAGACAAAGTACCCCACTAGGCACGTATAGGATACAAAAGCACAGCGGGGACGATTTTGAAGTAAAAGTCAATATCCTTGCGCAGGAGACTAGAACACCAGCGCGAAAACTTCTTGAGGCTTTTTGGATAAATGCCATAAACCCTACAATGAATAGCAGGGATGAATGCCCAGAGGTCATACGCGACCTGACCCCGTATGTTCGCATCAATTTCTGATGTGGGATGGTGCAGTCATCAACCTTATGCGACCATAATCAGCTGTTCTAATCTTCCTCATGGGAAGGCACGTAAAAAAGCGGTGAGTTTTTTTCGAGAAGCTGTTGACCATGTAATTACCATGGAGTTTTTCGTCTTGTTGTAAGTGTCATTGAAGCGTTTGGCCTAGTGGATTGTATGTCAGTATGCCCTTCCAGGCTCTGAAGAAGGCGATACTGCCGAAACGTCAGCTACTGTTGTATTGTATTGTGTTTTTCTATGGAAGTAAATGTATGCTGTTTAACAACCTCGCGATTGCTGAATAAGAAAACGACGCATTCATATTCCAATGCCGAGGTTAATAGAAAGTCGATCCTGGGAACTGAATATTTTCACTTGAGAGCGCGAAATATTTCCTAGACCATCTGACAATCCAGCAATTTAGGCAAGGAAAAGCGGAGCGACGCCTCAAAATGAACGGTTTGGCCGAAACATAGTCCCGTTTATCTTGCCCTTCATTATCGATGAAATAAGTGTAGCGATGAAGCAATGCTTAAGAAGAGCGGATCTAGATGAATCGGTAACGATAGTAGAAATACCACCGGATACTCTACGTCGTCATTAGTTCGTAACCGCTTATATGACCGTCTATGTGAAACAACAAAATGCGTAATTTGCCTTTACGGTAGGGACGGTGATTGCATGAGTTCAGGTACGATATACCTGATCTCTTGTAATGATTGCGGAGACGAATATATTTTTGCGAAACGGGCACGCCCTTGTGTATCCGTACAAAAGAACACCTAGATGGAAAACGAAAAGCAAGACTAAGTACCCCACTAGGCACGCATAGGATACAAAAGCATAGCGGAGACGATTTTGAAGTCAAAGTCAACATCCTTGCACAGGAGACCAAAAAAAGGGCGAAAACTTCTTGAGGCTTTTTGGATAAATGCCAAAAACCCCACAATGATTAGCAGGGAGAAATGTCCAGAGGTCGCACGCGACCTGGCTCCGTATCTTCGAGTCAATTTCTGATGTGGGATGGTGCAGTCATCAACCTTATGCGACTATAATCAGCTGTTCTAATCTTCCTCAATGGAAGGCACGTAAAAAAAGCGGTGTTTTTTTCGAGAAGCTGTTGATCATGTAATTACCATAGAGTTTTCGTCTTTTTTGTAAGCGTTATTGAAGCGTTTAGCCTAGTAAATTGTGTGTCAGTATACCCTTCCAGGCTCTGAAGAAGGCGATACTGCCGAAACGTCAGCTACTGTTGTATTGTATTGTGTTTTTCTATGGAAGTAAATGCATGGTGTATAACAACCTCGCGACTGCTGAACAAGAAAACGACGCATTCTTATTTGTTCAATCCCCAGCCCCAAGGCTCAACTAGCCTTCCACTCCACCACGATCGAAAAAAATGTAACCAAACACTCGTCATAACCACGTAAGAAACACTTAACTGATTTAATAGCGAAACGATAGGTAGGCAAGCGATACCCACTGTATAGGCCAGATATGTAATCAAGCACCTCTAGGATGCTACGAATGGAGGCAAACGCATGGTTTACACATCAAGGATTGATCAGCCTCGAAGACGTATGAGATGAAATGTCTTAAATGAATGAAGACCGATTTATCTACTTGGTATATTCATTCGCCTAGACCAGTTTGCTACTAATTTTTTCTGCTCCGAAGCGATGGAGCACTTGGTTTGTTTTAGGCCATGGTAGGAACTCTGACTATTTGTCGTTTTCTTGTTCAGCAATCGTGAGGTTGTTAAACAGCATACTTTTATTTCCATGCAATAGCTCACATACAACACAACTGTAGCTAACGTTTCGGCAGAATCGCCTTCTTCAGAGCCTGGAAGGGTACACTAATACGCAACTTACTAGGTCAAACGCTTCAACAGCACAAACTGAAAGATGTTGGGCTGACTCTGACTTTTCGTGTGTAGCTGCGCACCTCTAACCACTGTACTACACATGGCCTTAGACGAATGGCCGTGAATAATGAAAAGTAATACAAGTTCCACATTCTGAAAGGCACACAAAAATTTTATTGCACTCTCTGTTTTCAGAATGTTTAAAACATCGAAATTTTTGCTAGGTGCAAAAAGCTTATTGAATGGCCACGGTTTTTCTCTTCGTCTCGATGTTGCGTCTTCGCTATCATCGTCTTTGAAAGATGAAGCATCTTTCGAAAGATGGTCCGCTGAAGAAGACACAACTCGATACAAAGGCGAAGACGCCACATTGAGACGAAGAAGAACCGTGGACTATCGACTCGGATCATCACCTCAGTTGAAGACGAAGACGTCAAAACCTTAGCGGAATAAAAATTTGTTTATAATTAAACTGGTGAATAATTTCTTTTCTTTTTTGTAACAAGTAGGGTGAAGCTCAACAGCAGTTTCAAATTTCCGCCAAAAGTATGCGGCGATATGAGCAAAACTCGGACTCTCACATGGGTTTCGAACCAGTTATTACCCTTTCCGAGGGCTCACCTACTATCAGCCACACCAACCGAGGGCCTTGTTTTGCCTTTCTCTCGGTCAGTTTTTTACTCCAGCAGTCTATTTCAAACGCCTTGGTTGTGAAGTAGACAGCACGTGTGTCTCGAAAAAGGTGATCTTGAGTTTGAAACCAACCTGAAGTTCAGAGTTTTGCTCATATCTCAGCATCATTGTGGTCGAATTTCACAAAATACCCTACCATAAAGCAAAGAACAGGCTTGTGAGTTTTCGAACTGTTCCCATTAATACCTTTCTTTTTTATCTAGAAAATTCTTGAAGATTTTTATACCGATAAGTCTTTTCATTCATTGTGGAAGCTAACCTTCGAACGAAATCTTTCCATCTCCATCAGCATCAGCCTCGTTGAAAAGTTCCTCGACGACCGAACGTGGATAACTGCTACTTAGTGACAGCTCCCTAACACATTCGATCATTTCATTCTTCTCGATGTAACCGTCCCTATCCTGAAAGCACTACGGATTTCTTTCCGAAAAAAAATCTTCTACCTACCTTCATCTCCCTTTCGCTTTAACCATCCTAGTCGTAATGTTGCCACTTAAAAGGATAAAGGATAAAGCTTTCAGCGTTGATCAATCCCGGATGCGCCATGCATTCGACTTCATTAAGTATCGCTGGGAGTGAAGGCATGCATATCTGGCCTTTGCAATGGACTTGCGGTGGCCTACCGATGTATCGAGCTAGTGTTGCTATCCTCCCAAACAAGTTTGGTACCAATTTGCCGACCCTGGAGGGATGGAAGGCTTGGCGGATTATGGGCGCGGGGATCGATTCCCCCGTATGCGTCGCAGTGGCTCAAAACCAATGCGCCACGCGCGCCCTTGCCGCGTAGTAGACATAATGATGAACAAATGTGAATGAATAGAAGATAACAGACACAGTGGATGGAGTTCACAGTCTTAACAGACTCAGTGACGTTCATAGTCATGTTTTTAGTCCTACTAAAAAAAATCTTTACAAAATTCTATCTAACTGTTACACTTGTTACCTAGTTTAAAGTTTTTCATTAGCCCTGCTATTAAATCACTGGCACTATTGAAAACGAATAAGTGATCGGTGTTCTTAGGATTGTGCGTTAACTGAACTACTTCCTACCTGTGGAAGGTTACATTTCCACTTCGATTCCTAGAACTCCTTTCATTCACTTCAATGTCCTGCAACTGCCATCTATGTTGAAGGTCGTATTCGGGTGTTGGTAGTGCCGTGTCTTGAAGATATGAAAATTGTTTCCACCTCTGACGGTGCTAGCATTCACGCGTAACTAACAGGCCAACTTGTCGTTTTGCAGGTAACCCTCAAGATTATTTCCATTCTTGGGATTCATTTTAATGCTCTCTTCCATCAGTTTCTGGCTTTTCTTCCTACAGTTCCTCTTGTATTCCAATGTCTAGTACTTTAAATGTGGAGTTTTTTAGGAAGGATAATTCTTAAACTACTTGGAAACTGGAGTGGCTTCGGATGTCCTCGTCCATCTTCACAAGATATTGTTCGAGTCCTTACATTTTCAATGAATCCTTTTCGATGTGACCGAAGTATTAGCTCGCGTTTCTATCAAAATGCCTTTATCCGCAAAACTATTCATCAAATAAGTGAGCATTTAGGTTGACGTTATCAGTGTTCCTCTACTGGATGCCCTAACGAGGCCCACAACGTTCTGTAGTGTTTTTCTCTCAAAGACATATTTAGGGTACGAAAAAACATTTGGCTTTCTTAACGAATTGAATTTCCTTCCTATTGATTCAGAGCAGTCTTTCCTTTTTTTGTATTTTGAAAGATCTGAAAACATTGTCTTTGCCTTTGTGACACTGCTCAGGAACGTCACAATGCCGTCTGCAAAGCGAATTTTGCTGGATATGGTCTATTTGGATAAATGTTTCCTAATGTCCAGCTTGTTTCACAGGCTAGGCCTCATCCAGATCAGTTGACTTAATGATGTCTTCAGTGAAAAGCTCAGAGACCGCGCTCAGCAACCAGAGCAGGAAGTAGTCATGAAAGCCATACCTATAGCCTTTGTAATGGTTACCAGATCACAGAAGACCAACCGAATGACTCTTTAACTGAGGAGATGTGTCAGATTACAAAGTTTTATATTCAGCCAAACTTCTGCAGAAAGAATCCTTTGGTTTTATTTTTTATGAGCATGGGGCGCCTGGTACAGGTATTGTGGACGGAAGAAAAAGTTTTATATTCTTTTTACTGATCCCAATCTAAAGCAGATTGTAGCGCGCCTGACTTCATCGAGCAAAGAGAAACATATCACACATTTAAGAAAAATTAGCGTTCGGCTGTAGTTTGACAAAGATAAAAGAGGAGCTGTTTTATTAGTAAGCACACATGACGTGCTTTTTTATACCATTTATAAATTGTAGCCGGCGTTTTGCCGGATTTCGCTTTCTTCAGAGCCTAGAAAAGTCAATTTGCTACAACCTACTACGCTGAACACCTCCATAACCTCAGCAGTGAAAACCACGATTCCAAGATTTCAAACGCGTTGGAAACAAAACAGCTTCTTCACACATCGTTTTTCTATGAGTCTTGCACAGAATATTTCACATATTCCGTATTACCCATGCATGTTGCGTCTATGCGGTTGTTCTCCACGTAGAATACTCGGTGGAAAACTCCGAGTGTGCGGTGAGCGTGTGAAGAAGCCGTTTCGTTTAGATTAAGACGAAAATCATGGTTTTTCTGTTCGTAATATGGAGGCGTTTAGCCGACTAGATTGCAGTTAACTTGACCTTTCCAGATTCTGATAAAGACGAAATCTGCCGAATCTACTCTTATCATCGAATCGTCATCTACTCTTATGAAGTAATATAATAAGAACCTCGGGTGTGCTTAAGATTAAAACAGCGAGGTTTTGATCAATACTAAGATTAATAGAAAGTCGATCCTCACTATTACCTTAAAAGATTCGATCTTGGGTAATCCCGTGGGAAATATGCCCTTTCTATTCTTCCTATTTTGCGACATTGTGAAGAACATCTGGGATTCTCTTTGCCGTATCCCTGCATCAAATCTAATCCGAGCATTAAAGCCAGTAATTCAGGCACTTAATCACTCGGTTAAGCAAATAAGTTCGTAGTGAGTGCGTCGTTTTCTTGTTCAGCAATCGCGAGGTTGTTGTACAGAATACATTTACTTGCATAGAAAAACACAACACACTACAACAGTAGCTGACGTTTCGGCAGTATCGCCTTCTTCAGAGCCTGGAATGGTATACTGATATACATTTTATTAGGCCAAACGCTTCAATAACACTTACAAAAGACGGAAAAACTCTATGGTGATTACATGATCAACAGCTTCTCGAAACACTCACCACTTTTTTCATGACTTCCAACGAAGAAGATTAGAACAGCTGATTATGGTTGCATATGGTTGGTGACTGCATCATCCCACATCAGGAATTGACTCGAAGATACGGAACCAGGTCGCGTGTGACCTCTGGGCATTTCTCCCTGCAAATCATTGTGGGGTTTTTTGGCATTTATCCAAAAAGCCTCAAGAAGTTTTCGCCCTTTTTTAGTCTCCTGTGCAAGGATGTTGACTTTGACTTCAAAATCGTCTCCGCTATGCTTTTGTATCCTATGCGTGCCTAGTGGGGTACTTTATCTTAGTTTTCGTTTGCCATCTAGGTGTTCTTTTATACGGATACACAAAAGGCCTGCCCGTTTCACCAATATATTCATCTCCGCAATTATTACAAGAGATCAGGTATATCGTACCTGAACTCATGCAATCACCGTCCCTACCGTAAGGGCAAATTACGCATTTTGTTGTTTCACATAGACGGTCATATGAGCGGTTACGAACTAACTGACGACGTAGAGTAGCCGGTGGTATTTCAACTATCGCTACCGATTCCTCTAGACCTGCCCTTTTTAAGCATCGTTTAACAGATACGCTTACTTTATCGTTAATAAAGGGCAACATAAATGGGACTTTCTTCTGGCCAAGTGTTTCGCTTGGGCCCGTCGTTTTCCTTCCAAACTTATCTCGTGGGGTTACTATTTCGTAGCCATTGGAGATGGCTATTTGCCGAGCCAAGTCGCGCGACTCTTCCTTAAGTTCCTTGGTTGTGCACACAAAGGTGGCCGTTCGAAACATGTTTCTCACAAGCACCCTCTTTGTGTGTGAAGGGTGGGAAGAGAGGAAATGAACCAGGATGTTTCTGTTACTTGGTTTTCGGTACCACTTTGTCATATAACCGCTACTTGATATGTTGATTTGAACATTAAACACCGAATAGAAATGAAAATGAAGAAATGGCGCTATTACCACCTCCTCCTTTCCCCCAGAGCGTTCTTCAGACAGCAGGACCCAAATGTCAAAATTGATACAAAGTTTCGCATGTTTTCGGACGATGTTCTCAAAACCCTTGTCCACTATCCCCTTAGAAAGTATATCTCTAACCTCACAGCTGCGCAAAAATGTGTTATGCGAAAAATCAGAGAATTAATAAATTCAAAGACCATTAGACTATCAGTTAGTGATAAAGGCGGAGAGTTCGTAGTTATTCCTCAGCAGTTAGATGTTAAGATAACGGAGGAACATCTTAGTGATGTTATCCTTTATCGCCCATCTTCTGAAAAGGAATGCAAAAGACAATGCCGGAAACTTAGCAATGAGTGGGTCACAGTAGCAAAGGCGGCGGGCTTAAAACCATCCGTTATTTCGCATTTTAAGGTAGATCGACCAACATGTCGCGCTTATACTTACGTATTAAAACACATAAGTTAGTATCAGCTGATGATCTCACGTTTACCAATCCACTCTCCTACAAGGTTATTATGAGCTGTGTAGATGGGTCAACGGATAGAATAACGTGGTTTCTAGGCCGAATACTCAGCCAACTGCCTAGCCACATTTCAGCTCACCTGAAGAACACCCAAATTTTCTACAACGTCTACGTAACGCGTCTCCTAACAACGCGTACGTAATGGAGTCATTCGACGTTTCCGCGCTCTACACCAACGTATCGAATGACTCCGCAATGCAAGCCATCCACGAACTTCTTGTTAAACATGAAGAAGGAATATACATGCATGGCTTGTCCATTCAGCGGCTTATGGTTCTCCTAAAAGACTGCCTAAACTGCTCGATTTTCAGACGGTCTGGGAACTATTACGCACAAATTAGAGGGCTGGCAATGGGACAGCGGTTGGCACCAACTCTTGCCATTGCGTTTCTGTCTAAAATAGAAGCCCCGGTCATCGATATTAAATTCACCCGGGAGAAACCGAAAGAGACCTGGCTTCCATTTCTTAACGTTCAAATCAACTTATCAAGTAGCGGTTATATGACGAAGTGGTACCGAAAGCCAAGTAACAAAAACATCCTGGTTAATTTCCTCTCTTCACACTGTTCACACACAAAGAGGGCCCTTGTGAGAAACATGTTTCGAACAGCCACCTCTGTGTGTACAACCAGGGAACTAAAGGAAGAATCGCGCGACTTGGCTCGGCAAATAGCCATCTCCAATGGCTACGAAGTAGTTACCGCACGAGATAAGTTTAAAAGGAGAGCGACGCGCCCAAGCGAAACACTTGGCCAGAAGAAAGTCCCATTTATGTTGCCCTTTATTAACGATGAAGTAAGCGTATCTATTAAACGATGCTTAAAAAGGGCAGGTCTAGAAGAATCGGTAGCGATAGTTGAAATACCATCGGATACTCTACGTCTTCAGTTAGTACGAAACCGCTTATATGACCGTCTATGTGAAACAACAAAATGCGTAATTTGCCTTTACGGTAGGGACGGTGATTGCATGAGTTCAGGTACGATATACCTGATCTCTTGTAATGATTGCGGAGACGAATATATTTTGCGAAACGGGCACGCCCTTGTGTATCCGTACAAAAGAACACCTAGATAGAAAACAAAAAGCAAGACATAGTACCTCACTAGGCACGCATAGGATACAAAAGCATAGCGGAGACGATTTTTGAAGTTAAAGTCAATATCCTTGTACAGGAGACTAGAACACCAGCGCGAAAACTTCTTGAGGCTTTTTGGATAAATGTGAAAAAACCCTACAATGAATAGCACGAATGATCGCCCAGAGGTCACACGCGACCTGGCTCCGTATCTTCGAGTCAATTCCTGATGTGGGATGATGCAGTCACCAACCATATGCAACTATAATCAGCTGTTCTAATTTTCCTCATTAGAAGTAACGAAAAAAGTGGTGAGTGTTTCGAGAAGCTGTTGATCATGTAATTACCATAGGGTTTTTCGTCTTTTGTAAGTGTTATTGAAGCGTTTGGCCTAATAAAATGTATATCAGTATACCCTTCCAGGCTCTGAAGAAGGCGATACTGCCGAAACGTCAGCTACTGTTGTATTGCATTGTATTTTTCTATGGAAGCAAATGTATGCTGTTTAACAACCTCGCGAATGCTGAACAAGAAAATGACGCATTCATACTCCTATGCCAAGGTTAAAAGAAAGTCGATCCTGGGAACTGTTCGTAGTGAGCATTAAAACAAGTTCAGACTAGGAGCTTTCTTCTAGAAGAAGCGGCTTTTCTCATTTCGTTAAGATCTAGCTGAGCGCATTTTCAATTCCCTAATTAAGTCATTTTGTTTGACATTAAATTCATTTGACAGCAAGACGGCGTAGGAATTTTTCTTTTTGATTTGCTAGCCCAGAGAACTTGTTCATCGTAAGCAATGAAAACATCGATGAATGAAAAAATACTTACTAAAGACTTCTTCAACTTTTCTATTTCCCCATTATTTGTTGTTTTTCCCCGATTTCATGAATTCCGCTGTCGGACTGTGATACCTTAAGAAATCTATGGACTAAAAAGACGGAGAAACATTTTGGACATGAAGTCATTCGCTCGGAAGATAAAAAGTTTTTGAACGACATCTCCTCTGACACCTGTTACCCTGTAGATCCTCAAGTAATTTGAATACGTACCAATAAACCACACTTGTCCTCTTTGCTCGCAAGTTTCAGACGAAGAACACGAAATGATTACGGCTTTTATGAGATGTACTGGTGTTTGCCGAGAAAGTGACAAAGGAAAGCTCGCAAACTCTGCTGTGACGCAGGTTTGTTGCTCTTACCTGGGCTTCTGGATAAAAAATTTTGGACCTCTTCTAAGTTTGTCAAATGTTCCTAGAGCTTAGCCTCTACTGTAGATCACAAAATAATACCCAGGAACATGACTTAGTGGTAGTGAATCCGTAAACATAGTGAGAAACATACTTAGAATTCTAATAAACTTGACTGACTGCGGAAAATCAAAGGATGTTGAGGAATGCGTGACTCCACATTGCGAACCAATAATGGTTTAGAAAAAAGTAAAGGCAATAAACTAGTAACAAACTAAATTAAAATATCTGCAGCAACAGATAGCCGTTGGGAAGGGCTTTGTCATTATTGCAACAAAATGAATGAGATATGGTGTGTTAGAAGGGGAATGTGGCTAAAATTCCACTGAATCGGCCTAATGGCAGAAAAACATCCACGTATAACGTTGAAAAAAGAGAAAAAAGTTGATGCCAACATAGTGCTTTGACAGCTGTCTAGCAGAGAGTGGAAAAAAAGTGAAAATCATGGATTCCAACATATACAGGAGCTTTCCAAAAATTCCCTGCAAGTAGAGAGGGCCAGACGTGTGATATTGATACCAGGTCTCAAATAATTCACAAACGTTAGGTTTTATGCCAAACAATTTCATTATCTCTCCACCGACTGTTTTGTATGGTTTTTGAAGAACGATTTCATGTGAGAAGATCTTAGCACTTCATTCGTTTTGTTCTTTCGCGTCCTCATCCAGGATGGTCTTCAGATTTGTGCTAAGGTTCGGCCGCTGCTTAATGACTTTATTTTCCTCACGGATACTGTTGAATGGTTGTCGAGCCGTTTCTCTGCGTAGTCGTAGGATATTCGTACCAGGATGATCCCAGTCTTTCACCATAGGTAATCCCCGGTCCTTGTCTATTGGTGATCTCTTCTTCGGCTCTTGCCAACAATTCCGGCCTAAATTTTATAGCCTTGAGAGATGGAAGGCTTGAGTGACTCACACCGTTATCGAACCATGGGTGGCGAGTTAACAACTCTGCCAGTACGCTACCCCAGCCTATGAATTCAATTTGTTAGATCCAAATCGCTGACAACAGTTGGTCTCCATTTTACGTTCATTCGCCAAAAAAATGTTTGCTAAGTACGAAATAGAAAACTTATCAACACCTAACTACTCACTTGCTGCAGTTGAACGAATGCATTTAGAAGATGAACCATTGCTAGAAGTAATTCTTATAAAGTTCGGAATGAAAACAAAGATTACAAAAAAGTGATAGTAAAAAATTTGATTTGCTATGTTTTTTTATAGAGATCGATAGAAGGGAATAACAAGCACTCAGATCTAAATCTGTGGAAAATCATGAAAAGCACTAGCACAATGGTCTCGTCGAGTTTTTGACACGGCATTTACTCAGTTACCGTCAAATGAATAGTAATGTAAAGAAAAAAAACGAGGAAATAAGTACTACGAAATGCTGAACGTAATTCCTTCCTTAGCATTTTAACACTTATCAGAGTTTTAACTTATTATTTACTACCTACTCTTTTTAACGGCAGGGGTATATTTACGAAATATAACTCAATGATGGTGAGACATTTAACTGGGTTCGCTGCCGATTTGGGCTCCCCAGATCAATCCCGCTGACGGGTGATTGCTGATGGCAAAAGATCGATAGAGTTAGCTCAGAGACAGGCGAAACGAATGATCCGCATGGTGTGGTGGTGAACGCGTTACTCCCAGGAAAGGACAAAAAACGCGTTCGTTCCCCACCGCAAACACCCACGGCCCGGAGTTTTGCGAATATCTCAGCATCATTGAACTTATCAGAGTTTTCAGAGAATCTTTTTTTTACACAAAATTATAGGCGTAAGACAAGCTGTCACCGGATCAATCAAACCTCCCATCTGTCGAGGATGCCGAATTTGTTTAGACACCTGTCTGAGAAGATCCATGAAATCTACAATTGCTGATGACTGCAGTGCTTGTGATGAGGATCTATGAAAGCCAAGAATTTCAGGAAGAATTATTTCGATCAGGCTGCAACGGAATTCATGAAGAAGACAAAATATTCTTCGATCAGCCTGACTCACAATTCCGAAACTTTCGTGGATGACCGAGGAAACTAATCACATGAAGGAAGTGCTGCGAACCCCACAATATGTGACGCCTGTCTAGTTGAAGAGGACAAATTTGCAGCTTACACTTTGATGATTAAGAAAAAATGTTTCTCAACTTATCGAACATGTCGAACTGCTCACGTAATTGTGAATATGTATATTTTCCGGCGGATTTACTTCCACTCATCAAATGAGCGAATTCATCGAATGTAATCACACCGTTATCTAAAACATTTTCTATAAGAACGTGATAGTTTCTATATTTATTTAATGACAAAATAGCTAAATTATCAGAAGTTACAGAAAGCAGTCTGTGTTTCTTTACTGTATTACTTTCACCCGCTTTCAGATTCTTATAAACGAAAAAAGTGAATGATAATGAATATAACAGCACAGCAACTCATATGAGCCATATATGACCCAAACTGTTCAAATGCGTGAAGTTGATCTTAATATCGCATTAAGAATGTTCAGTGAATAATTGGGCGTGGTGGAAGGAAGTCACTTGGACGAATATGTCATGAAATTTTTTTTCCTTTTGGACAGAACAGTAAAATTCTTGGAAGAAATCGATGCACACTTATTTTCTTTTTTCTGCTAACTTTTTTTTGTTGAGAAAATTCCACGCTCTAATGCTCAAAAGATCAACAAACCTCAAACATTGGCCAGCATTGCTTTTAAAACATTTGCAAAATATGAAGCATATTTGCCTCGTACATTTTAATTCGTTGTCGTATGTAACAAATACGCGCGAATCTGTTTCCTCAAAATTGCCTATGATCTCTAGGATATTTGATGGGTTAGGAACCACATAGATTCGCACAAGAGACTTTGCTCTGTTGCATTGTGCATATTTTTTAATTTCTTCAACCTTGGATACTTTTGGCTTAGAAATTTTCAATAGAAAGGATTTTGAATTGAGAACTGATATTTCGATTTCTAAATTGTTCAAAAAGAATGCGGTTGCTGCAAATATAGATGATACATTTGGGAACACTATGGAACACTATCGTATCCTCCTGGACGAATTCCGACATGATTTATTGCTTTCGTTTCCAAACGATGAGTATTCACGCCAAAAAAGGAAGAAATATGTGGTTTCAGAAAATCAGAGCCCCATCTTGACCAAATAAAAAAGCAAGCATCTCATGCTGAAAGAATGGAGTTTCTAGTGACTTTTATTCTAGCTGGTGTAAAATGAATGCTGGTACAAACTGGTATATATTTGTTTGAATCTGAAAGCGGGTATTACTTTCGCGCCGAATCCATTGGAACCCAATGCATTTCAGGCGTCAGTTCAGAATAATTGTTACAGTTACCTCATTCCACTACTGACTCGTTATTTACAAAAATGTAAAAAATTAAGTTCTAATATTAGCCATAGAGTGAGGATGTCATCAATTCTTTCATGGATTGGGCAGCTGTTAGAGGATTTTTTTCATCTTTGTTACGAATGTCTTTGAATGCCTAAGAGCTGGTTCTCTCTGGACTCCTGAGCTTTCCATACTGTGGCGCTCTCGTAGGACTTCAGAAGCTGAATTGTTGTCTGACAGGTCCGCCACCAATTTCCAGGCACTGGTGAAAACAGTGGCTTGGAGAGTCCAATAGAATTTCGAACCAGCACTGTGCACGTGATGATCAGGGTATCGCTACTATTGCGTTGCCCCCTTCCTATTCGATTTCCTTTCTCTTTTAATTTGAAAATATAGCAGTACGTGCCATCACATCATTATATAATTAAAGAAATTTCGAAAAAAAATGGAAAAATGAAAGCGAAAAAACCAACGATCGCTGTCTCCGTGGGACATGACGAGACGTAATTCAAGTTTACTCGGGTACTGACCACATTCATTCATCGCTTTCTCGAGTTCAGACATTGTAATAAAGCCATCATTATTGATGTCAAAAAATTGGAAAAGCCTTTTTATACTCTAAAAATAACAAAATGGAGAGGTAGCTATCTATCTAAAACTACATTTGAACGAATTTATTTATCGCTAAGAAGGGCTTGCCTACCTTCAACTTGCTTCTTTCTGCTCATAGCGCATTTGTCCTGTAATACCACTATTTTATCTTTTAAGCATTAGAATTTACTTAAATAATGGAAAAAAATAGCTTACGTCAAGTGTTTTAGTGGTAGGGAGCATTTCTACCAACGTAGTGGCAATATTGGTGGGAGGCTGGGGTTGGTCGAAAGCAGCCCGGCGACCGCCTAATTGGACATAAATGCGCTACGCTTTCGCTTCTTCAACATTATAGAAAGAAAATGCACTAAATTTGAGCGATTGAAAGAGGTATAAAAAATAGGATAAGAAGTTGATGGATAGGATGCCCACCGGATATCGTGTGCTTGCGAACACCTTGAATGACTCTCTCCAGGAACCAACTTTCTAACATGCATTGTAGTTCGAAAGCGAATTACACCATAAGCCCCTTTTGAATGAGAAACCTCACTATGAATGAAGAAGTTTTGCAGCATATTTTTTAAATATCAAATGTTTATGCTATTCGTTTGACTATATGCGCATGCGTCGATAGTGGAATAAGGAACCGAAGTAGTTGGACCTGCCTGCTGTAGGATCGTGACTATCTCTATGACAGAGCTGACGATGTTCTGATGGACCACTTCTCTCTACATCTCGTAACTTTATTTCAGCCATCAACTGAAAATCTTCTTTCCTTACCACCTCTTTCATCGCATCTCTGACATATTTTTGTAATTCTGAACGAAAGTTCGCGGTTGTCTGCTGATTGTGCGGGCGTACTTTTGTCTTGTCAGCTCGAAAAATTCTGCAGACATTTGATATTTTTTTGATCACTTATTTTCCTTAAAACCGAGTTTCAAAGATCTTTACCTACCCAATCAGACCTCCATCCATCTATATGAACAACCATCTTCTTAAAAGTTAAACTCGGAGCCCTGAATTCCCACTAACTTTTGCACAAGGCGATGTGTTCCTGGCATCACAATGAGAGCATATTCGATCTTATTCTCAAAGTTATGTTTGCAGTAAAAAAAGCGTAGGTAAGAGATAGTGTCAGAACATGATGTTCGTTGTTTTTTTAAACTAATTCCTCTCGAGTGGTTTTTTAATCTGATTACTTCCTGATATTTTGCTCTGGAACCCAATCGTCTGTAACGCCTATTTGACCTAGATGCACAAAAAGTGGAGCGTTCCTGATCGTTTTGTTTAGAATTAGGTAATCAAAAGCATTATCGTTCCTCATAAACATGTTTTGTGCAAGCTCGGCTAAAAAACACCTTCTCAATGTATACGCTGGAAATCGGCTGGCATGTGTTCTATGCAGCTAATGCCTGATGTGATGCGCTAAAGTAAGACGTATATCATAACCAATGCTAGGCTGACGTACTAGACGGACATCAAACCTTGCTCCAACGCCTTTTCTTGACCAAATTTCCATGCTATTCTTAAAAGTGGATAATTTTGGCAAAGCCGTAAAATTGTTTTGATATTTCAATGAGGTTCGACATAACTCTGTCTTTCCTACCATTCTTTAATTTTGTTCAGAGTTTCTGGAAGGAAAAGTTTATAAACTACGAATGCTCTACTTATTTCATCATGGTGGTTTTCGATGTTTTTTAGCGACTTTTATAAAGACATGTATCCTCTTCGGAACTAACCATACACTGGCCGAGGATCTACGATAGGATATTCAAATGTTTGCGTTTCATCTTGCCGAATCAAATCCTGTGCGTGTGCGGTTTTTCATTGAAGAGACGATATGTCGTGCTCTGGAAGTGAGTATCGCGCAGGGCGAACATATCTATCCTTCCTGAGACAAAGTGAAAGCTAGCAAACTTTACTATGAAGACGTGGAAGGTGATGCGTCATAGATGAGCTTTCTTCTGGATACAATAGCTGTTTTATCTACGTTTGAGGGCGACAGTCACTGGCCCGTATGTTACAATGTTCCGTAAAGCGTTTTCGAACTCTTCCCATTTTCAGCAGCTAAGATATTTCATGTCTTTCGTGGAAACTTTTGCAAACTCAAGCAGGAGCTTATATTAACATGCGCTTGTGAGACTCCATATTGGCTTATCAGTCTCAAATCGTCTACAGTTTCGTGGATTGATCCTATCTCAATCCGTATTATGAACTACAATATCACCTCTAAAATAGTCTCAGTTTGCGATGACCATACCTTCCCAGCGAACAGCAGTTGCTGAGTACTGGAAAATTTAGGGAGTACCTTTACATATTTTTAAGATAAGTGAACAGTTCAAATAGTTGCTTTTTAAAAAGCAGTTGACGGTTAGGTTAAGCTTGTGTTGAGCAGGATGCCAGCTCTACCGGCTACTCTCCTTATGCATGTTCCGAACGATTGACAGCGACATGAAAAGAATAGCTAGCCTCCTTTATGGAGTCCTTAACAGAGAATTCCACTGATAGCGCACATGCGCCTTATAGGTAAAGATCTGCGCCACGAGGATATTATCAGGCCCTGGTACTCGTATTCAGCACTTCTTCATTGGAGTTGTTTAGAAATTAGGAGAGCATTATATTCCTATTATTACCGGGAAAAATACCTAGAATGTCTTCTGAGAAACCCCCAGAGCAATTATGGGCTCATTTCTATTTATCTGAAGTGAATCCAAATAATATCCCATGAAATTCCATTTCACTCGATTGCGGGATTTTGATCAAATCAAGGCACAGTTTACAACCCAACTTTACAATAATCACGCAAACACGTCCACGTACGCACCCATGAAGATATTTGTCACGGGATCCAAAGCTGAAATTCACTGATTCCAGCTCTGCCTAAGGGAAAGGACAAGTTTCAGCCTCTGGTTAACTCTCTCCTCCCTTTCGAAAGGCTCAGAGGCAACTTCATTGCTCATCGGCTTAGGTTCTTTGCACTAAAGCACACATATGCATTGCTTGCATATATAATCTGCTATAGCTGGTCATCCGCTCGCTTTAGTTTGGAAAGCCCTCTTAGTGTAAAACTGCGATATATGGCGTGATTTTCACCTCCGTTGCTGGGGTATCAAGCTGAAAAGAAATCTTCCGTATAAAACGACAGCTTCATGCAAACGTATGTCAACAACATACGTTATGCAGTGGGGAAAGACCTTCAACGTAATGCCATAATTCTCAATACGTAAAGACGACCAACCGGTGATGGATGGCTTTGGCGGAGCCAACATAAGTCTGCAGTAAAACGAAGAGCCTGCTTAACCAAGAAAATACTACCGAAGTAGAAAATGTGATAGGTATACTGGAACTTGCATTATTTGTGAAAATGGCTTGCCTAATAGGCAAATAATAGCAAAAAATGATTTACTTGATTTACTTACTTACTTGGATACTTTTGGATGGCCCCTCCTCACCGGTTGTGCGGGCCTCAACAAAAATTTTTTCATTTTTCAGAGTTTTGCTGGTTCAGTCATTGTGGCTCTCCCGGAGTAGCTAGGTCAGCCATGCCAAAGTCTGCCCCAGGTCTTCACCACTACGAGCAGTCGCCTCTGTTGTGGATCAGAGAGAGATTTGCCACCATGCTACTAGTTTGCAGCCAGGACAGTGACCAATCCTGGTATTGTTTTACTCAGCTGGGTTTTTCTGAAATAAACGCCGAACTCCTTTTTCAGCTTGGGAGGCCCTACTAGGGAAATGAATCCATCCGCTATACATCGCAGCCCGATGCCCAGGAACACCTCCCAGGCCATGGTGAGGCCGATAACCCCTCATGGAGGACATTGATTTACTACCGGACTTAATTATTCATTGTGTTTAAAGTGCAAATTTAGAAGCAGGTAGAGTGAAATTGAAAGAAATGCACATTGTAGAGAATATTCTCTATGTCACACAGAACGTTTTCTATCTAATCCAATCTTACCCTGCAAAGTCCTTCCGTCAGTCCGATAGCGGCATTCGGATTATAAAAGCAACGTAAAAAGCTGTGAGCGCCTTATCGAATAACAATATCTGACGCGCTTTTTTTTAAACTATTCGTCTTATCTACTGTACAGTCTCTAAGTTATCGCTATGCTTCGGTTTTGTATGTAATATGGCATCTACTGTGTGCTACTGCATTAGCAGGGAAACGTTGAAGCTTCACAACACCAACTGCATCCACTACAGAAGGATTACAACCAGCGTTATTAGTCATGCTATCATTATGTTAGATATTGTTCTTACACTCTTCAATTCCTTAGTTCTCTAAGTTATATAGCTGAATTCAATTGCTGAGCTCCCCGTTCAGATAAGTAGTATAAATCCGTTGCACGTTGTGCATACCCTGCTATAATCGCAGACGCATCGAAGTTACTCCTTATTTTTTATGCAAACCTGCCACATTTTTTAATCCCGTCAGGCTCTCATTGTTGCATTAGATTATCCCTTATGTAAATATTTAACCACTACCCAAGCTTGGCAAAAGTGTTGTGAAGATAATCGTCGTGACTATACAACCAGGGAATATCACAGGCGGGAATAGCACAGTGGTTCGAGGCGTCCTGGACTACACAGAGGATTGATCCCGTGTCTCAGGCGCACCAAGCCTTCCATCCATCTGGGATTTGTAAATTGGTACCAGAATTGTCTGAGAGGATAGCAACACTGATCCGACACCGGTAGACCACCACGAGTAATTGTGAAGGCCACATATGCATTCTATCACCTCAAAAATCCTTAGTGAAGTCGAATGCATGGTGCATTCCTCAAGGATTGATCAATGCCGACAGCTTTTTTTCTCTCGAGTGACTCCTTAGTGATGATGAAGATGTAGTCAGTACTTCATGCTTGAGGGAGTGAGATGAGTTCAGCACAAGTTTCACGTCCTTCAAAAAGCAGCTTGCACGTGAATCAATTTGACCCTTTGTGGTTCTAAAAAATCTGAAATCTAGAAAAAAATCCGAGAAAAAAAGTGAAATCTGTGAAAAAAAAGTGAAAAAAAATCTTGGGTTTGCTCATGAAGAAAGCAAAAAGCAACCTCCGTGGCGGTTCACGAGCTTGTTCATTTGGTCCGAATCCAATGACGTTCAGTGCGTAAACTGAGGTTTGCTCTTGTTCCCTTGACTGACGTCGTAGACTCCGAATATAGGAGTACTGAGGCTAGTTCATTGCTGATTGAGCTATTAGTGGTCCCAAGATGGGCCTAGCTGAAGGTTGCCTCAAGCTACAGGCAATCGCCGACATTTTACCGATCAGAAGGAGATCTCACACTCTGTGGCTAGTTTGATACCAGGACGACGATGATAGCTGGTATTGATTAACTCTTAAAGGATATTCTGGAAGGAAACGTCGAACTCCTTCTTGTCTCGGGAGACGCTGCTCCCGGGATAAACCCCCTGATGTATGTCGCATTTCGACACTAAGGAAGAACTCCCAACCACTAAAAGGCGGTAATAGAGCTGCCAATTAGTCAATATGGGGACCACAAACCAGTTTCGATAGTCGACCATTGTAACTTTTAAGCATAATGACTCTATCCAGTTAACTAGTTGACGCATTCGCTAATCGTTCTGCGAACGAGTTCCTATAAAATGTGAGGCGTCATCTATTACAACCATTATAGAGCAAGTACAGAGCCGTTGTACGAATTCCACAATTCTTCCGTATTCCACTACATTATCTTTTTTATTTTACATAACCCGTCATCACATCTACTGTGCAGATCCAAGCAATTTTTGCATTCGATTCGTTTTCCCCGTGTTCGTCGTCCACAAAAAGTTTTCGAGCAATTCGCTTGTTGTTTCGGCTGCTACTTGAGAATTTCGTCTTCTTCATGATTGTCGTAGAATGCTGGTCAAGTCAATTCTTCTTGCAATCTTGAAGATACCCTTGCTAAGACGATCCCATTTGGATTGGAAGAGAGCGTTCGTGGCTTACAGTATAACATCAGACGCTGTTGAACTTCTTGATAGGAAAAAATACTACGTAGTATAAAAAAGAAAACGGAAATAAGTCAGAACTCTGTTCACGACAAAATACGAAGTCGGAATCCATGGACTGTAGGAGAATGCTGGAATGCAAACGGCGCCTCTGCTATCTGATGGATTGCATCATTAACCACTGCGCTATCCTCTCACTCGCAGCACGCCCTATCCCACTGTAAAGGACAAAAAATAAAGCTCTCGGCGTTGATCAATCCCTAAGTGATGTGCCATACGTTCGACTTCATTAAGCATTGTTGTAGGTGATTAAATGCAAATCTGGCCTTTACGATGACTCGTTGGGTCCTATCGATGTATCGAGCTAGTGCTGCTATCCTCCCAGACAAGTTTGGTACCAGTTTGTGACCCAGGAGAAATGGGAAGGCTTGATGAGCCTAGGACGTGGACATCGCCCCCATGTGTACTGCAGGGTGCCCCCCGACCACTGCGCTATACGCGCCCTGTTCCACTGTAAAAGTAATATATTCCACTACCTAAACAGGTCCAAACATTTCGCTCTATGAGGTGTTTGTTTCTTTTGAGAGCGGGCGATGCGTCGACCAGAACGCCGCGCAGTCTCTGCGATCGATCCCCAGGCCTCCAGCTAATGCCGCATGGTTTGTGCTTCATGATCATTACTTGTAATTTTTTTTACATTAAAGTGGTTTTAACAACAAACATAATAATAAAATAGCCCAATTTTCCAGAGCTTCAGTGATATCCACTTACATTTGGTTCAGTTTTCCTCAAATAAGGTCGTAAATAAACAAGCACAGCCTGAATCATATGATATCGATTGCATCCATTTCATAGGTGGGTTTCCGGGGATTCTTCTTTCGAAATACACGTCATAATGAATTCCTCATCTCATTTTGTTGCTTGTTTATTGATTATTTCCATTTTTTTTGCAGTGAATTTCGTTATCGACTTCATACAAAACGCCGTTGACGACTTCATCGATAATCATCAGCATCTGTGTAGGTACGTACCTATTACTTTGGTCATCGTTTTCCTTTCCTTTTCAGTTCATCATTTCATCGTCTGTCTTGAATTTCCCATCTTTGTTTGTTTTCCTACTTATCGATTTCTGTCGTCAAATACTTTTCTACTTGTTCTCTTAACGTTCCCAATGCTTTACCGCCTCACTGTGGCTGGGAAGTGTTCCTGGGTGTCGGGCTGGGATGTACAGCGGGGGATTCATACCTTCCGGCTAGGTCTCCCAAGCTGAGAAAGAGTCCGGCGTTTCCATCAGGAAGCCCAGCTAATGGTAAACCAATACCAAGATCCACCACTGTCCTGGTATCAAAGTCGCATGGTGGCAAATCTTCCTCTGATCCACAAGGGCAGCGACTGCCTGTGTTGGTGACGACCTCAGGCATACTTTGGCCTGGCTGACCTCGGGACTCCAGGAAACCACAATGGCTAAATCAGGAAAACTCCGAAACAATGACTATTGTACTGGCGTCCGCACAACCAGTGAAGACGGGCCATCCAAGTAAGTATCCAAGTTGTCTTAACCTCGTGATTGATTTGGTCATTCTTCGTATTCATTTCTTTCGCTTTTAGTGAAGTGTTTCTTTGTTTGCAGTTTGAAACACTTACATCCTCGTCATCTCCGTTATCGAACTCCAGTTAATGTGCACCGAAGTACATTGGATTTTGAAAAATTGCTGATCGAAATCAGGTCAGAATTTGTGCTATTTTTCTTCATTCTCTTTTGAAATCATTACTTCAGATCTTCTGTCAAACCTAATTAACTCATCATCAGTGTTTTCTTCAGAAAGAAAGCCGGCAACCATATATGTTTTCTGTGCGCTGGTTCAGAAGTCACCACTCCACCATTTTTCGAACGAAATATCGCCGTGATTTATCTTCCGGATTTGAATGGACTCCATTGTAAGGAAGTGCTTTCAACCGGTTCACATAATGAGCTGATTTCACTTGGGCTTGGAGTTGGTGAAGCTCTACACGAAATTGGCCACATGGTACGTGAGTGCTTATTTATGGAAATCTGGACGTTTCTCTGACCAACCCTTCTTTGTTTCCCTCTGAGGTCGATAAATTGATACCAGAGTTGTTTGGGAGGTTAGCAGCACTGGCTCGATACATCGGTTGGCCACCGCTGGTCTTTATAAAGGTCAGATTTGCATTCACTCATCTCCAACGATCTTTAATGAAGTCGAATGCATGGCGAATCCCTCAGGGATTGATTAGCGCCGAAGCCGAGAGCTTTGTTCTTTTTATCCTCGTCCTCCTTCTTGTTTAGAAAAAGTGTTTTTAGAATCGTTAATGTTTTACAGAAGTTTTCTATTCGTTAGGTAGCGAGCAGTTCATTTTTTCGATATATAGTTTGGTTTGTTGAATATATTGTTAAGTATGAACTAACCAAACAGTCTCTCTTCAACGTTTTATTAAGATTTAGCTTATGTATTTGAAAAACTTTGGTAACGACTTCTGCTTGTTGTCTTGGTTATGTGTCCTCTCAACACTACCTATATACTTACTACTTAGATACTTGGATGGTCCGTCCTCACGAGTTGCGGACCCCAGCACATTTGCCATTCTTTTCTTTCCCTTCCAATCGTCGCCCGTGGTGGTGGTTTTGTTCGAGCGTGGTAACGCGTGGGAGTTTCATACCGTGATCTGTAAAATAACTGCAGCTGCGGGTACAGCTGATTAGCATTTTTTACGAACACGTCCGCCCAACGTGTAAGTAAGTGGCCGTCCTAGGGGACGTTTGCATTCCCGTGGAGTCCATTCTACAGTTCTTTTCGTCCATCTGTCGTCTATTCTTCTCATTATCTGACCAGCCCATATATGTTTCGCTGTCGATGTGTATTCTCCTGGATCTCGAAGCTGTAACAGATTTCGAAGATCAGAGTTTCTCATTCCGGCTTCAAATTGAGAGGACCGACCGGCTATATTCCAGAAGACATCGCTCAAGCGCTCTGTGAGTAGTGCGAAGCATTCTTGACGTGCTTGAAGAATCAGCCCACTTCTCTGCAGCATAACAGAGCGCTGGGAGGACCGTAGAATCGAAAAGATGATTGCTGCGGATTTTCGGTTCCTTCAGTTGGTCGGTGGCTTCTTTCAGAGGCCCAAATGCGGCCCAAGCTGCTCTTCTTCTTCTATTTAGTTCCTCCTTCATGTTGTTTTTCCATGTTCATTGATCGCCCAAGGTATACGTACGAGGTGGTCTCTGCAATGAGTCTCTGCATCCAATTCAATTTTTTTCGCCTTCGCACCATGGGCTTTTCATGAACCGGGTCTTCTTCAGATTTATGCGTAATCTGATCTTTTTTCCACTTCGTTGATTTCGTTGATAATCGTATCTGCTTCGGTGGTACTTCTTGAGAAGATGACACTATCGTCGGCGAAACGAAGATTTGATAGGGATTTCTCATCAATACGTATGCCTTTCCCATTCCAGTCGAGTGACTTCATTATTCACTGCGGTATGGCAGTGAACAGCCTTGGCGATATTGTGTCACCCTGTCGAACCCCTTTCCTTATGAGTGTGGTAAGAGGTCGATGGAAAGGCTGCATTTTCGTGATGTAGTTCCGATAACAGTCAGATAGAGTTCTTGTGTAGGACAGGTCCACTCCTTGGTCGACGAGCGCTGATATGATTGCATTCGTTTCGACACTGTCAAGCGCTTTTTTCATAGTCGGCAAAGGTTAGGACTAGAGGCAGGTGGTATTCCCGACAAACCTCGATGACCCTGGACCCGGTTTGGATGTGGTCCATGCAGCAAAATTCTTTCGGAAATCTTGCTTGCTCTACTGGTTGCGCTCATCCAGTGTCTTTGATATGCGCGACAGGATGATCTTCGTGAAGAGCTTGTAGAGAACACTACAATACATACATAACATTTCCGATTTAACATGTCCACGTCCGAATTCGTCAAAGACCTTAGTAGTTATGTGTAGGAAGTAATTCCATAATTTGTATTCGGTTCCATGTTTTGTGCAGTCATTCTTTTAACTCCGATGTCGCTTATTTCAGTTCGGAGCTTTTCATTCCACCTATGGAATTATGAGCCGACAACAAAATGCAGTCGGGTATGTTTGAATTACAGTCATCACTGCTGTTTTTATTTTACTTATCAGTCCTGATGTTCACACATTTGCGACGACATGCATTGATTTCAAAGCATCGATTATGTGAAGAAATGAATGAGGCGCACTAGTCTTAACGTCTTAGCCTTCCATCAGTCTCTTTTAGTCCACAGAGGTTTTCTATTGTACTTAAATCTACAGGTTATTCCAAATGCTATGTTAGATGTTCTACGTGAAAAACTATGCTGTGCACTGAACAATTTGGAAAAATTATCATAAAAGTTCGTTTGGTGACGGTGTGGAAATGTCGCTGGTGCAGAGAGTACGCACCACTAAAATTTGGTGGTGAGGATGCTGAAACGAACTTTACTGTATTTGAGCACCGAAGTTCAACACTTAGGGGCATCAGTTACTTACTTGGGTACTTGGATGTCCCGATTTCACTGGTTGTGCGGACACCAGCATTGTTTCTTTTTCGGAGTTTTGCTGCTTTAGCCATTGTGGTTCCCTGGGGGACCAGGGGTCAGCTAGGCCAAAGTCTGCCCCAGGTAGTCACCACCACAAGCAGTGGCAGTCATTGTGGATCAGAAGGTGGTTTACCACCATGCAGCTAGTCCTGTTTACTGGTATTGGTTTACTTTTTAGCTTCCTCATGGAAACGTCGTATTCCTTCTCAGCTTGGGAAGCCTTGCCAGGGGACGGATTCCCCCACTGTACATCGTAGCTCGACACTCAGAAACACCTCCCAGCCACGATGAGCAGGTGAACCGTTAGGTGGTAACAACATACGTACTCCTACAGTGATAGAGTAGTGAATCTTCTATAGCTTTTAAGTTTCCAATCCTCAAATAGTTATCGAAAAGCAGCATTGCTCATTGTGAGTTGTATCAAGTCCACAACCGACATCGAAAGCGTCATCCCTATGCCGTAGCCAGACAAGACTAAGCGTCGCGAATGTGAAGTTCAAATCGGGACCGTAAATTACTTAGGCACCTTTCAAAAGTCGAAGAAGATCCTTCATTTTTTTTTAGGTTGTTTGGTGTCACCTCTGCTGAGATAGAAATGGAATCTCATAACTGCTTCTTCGATAACTATTCGATTTGTTTATTTGCACATAGTCTGTTTTTCAATCGTGGTCTAACATCCCGTCAACCATCTTCACTGCTCTTCAAAATAGCAGAGGGCCATGTCCACTTAAAATGGAGCACGGGAATCCTACTCGTCGTCATTATTCAGGGGTTGGTAAAGAATCTCTTGCGACAACACATAGGTTTGCTGTGTTGGACTCTTCTTCTTTTTATCGTGTTTAGGACCAAGTACCATGATCTTAAAGTCTACGACGCTTTGTTGTCTGTGTCTGTTCGTATTGATGAACAACTCTGGGATCTCATACAAGTGTACAGTAGTTCCTATCAGGTAGAAAACATAATAAAATAAATTTCCATCCTATCGCTTGTTCTGTTTTGCGTTAGCTTTATCTTACCAGTTACTGTCAACATTTATTAAATCATCATACGACAAAATCTGATGATCATTGGACAATAATGCACACAGTAGAAAGCTGGTGAACGTCGAATAAATGTATGTTGACATGGCTGGAATTGTTATAGGAGATCACACATAACATAAGAATTATTCATTTGTGCTAAACTACTCCTATTACAAATTGTTCGACGTTTCTACTTCTCTGCACTTCACAAAGTCGTAGATTTATATAAAATAGATAGAACCAATCGTTGAAGAGACTGTAGCTGTGAAATTGGATAGGTTTACAGGAAAAGACCACGTTACAAACAGATGTAATCTACTCTTGAAGCGACAAATTTATCATCTGGATCTAACCTGATTACTATTCTTTCTTGTTGTCATCGACGACCATAAAGAGTTTTTGGAAGAAAACGGTGAAGCAAGCTGAAATATGGGTGATAAAATAATGTAATAATACTTACCTACTTGATGCTTGAATGGCCCGTCTTCACTGGTTGTGCGGACGCCAGTATAATTTTCATCGTTTCGTAGTTTTCCTGGTTTAGCCACTATGGTTCCCTGGAGTCCCGAGGTCATCGTGGCCAAAGTCTGCCCGAGGTCCTCGCCACTACAGGCAGTCGCTGCCCCTGTGGATCAGAGGGAGATTTGCCATTATGCGACTAGTTTAACACCAAGACGGTGGTGGATCCTGGTATTGGTTTACTCTTAGCTAGGCTTCCTGATGGAAACGCCGCACTCCGCAGCTTGGGAGGCCCTGCCGGGAAATGGATCCCCCGCTATACGTCGCAGCCCGACACCCACGAACACCACCGAGCCACGATCAGCCAGGAAACCATTGGGAGGAATGGAATAATAGTAATAACATAGTTTTAGCTTATTATTTACTGCCTACTCTTTTTAGGGTAGGGTATGTTGCGAGATATAACTTCAATGATACTGAGATATTTGCAAAACTCTGGACCGCAGATGTCCGTGGTGGGGAGCGGACGAAGTCCTACCCTTTCTAGAGGCTAAAGCGTTCACCACCACACCATGCGGGTCCTTCATTTCGCCTGTCTCTCAGCTAATTCTGTCGATCAGAGTGCCATCAGCAATCACCCGTCAGCGGGATTCATTTGGGAGCCCCAATCGGCATTGAACCCAATTAAGCTGAGGCATAGTTTTTTTCGTTTTTTGTAGATTTGGGCGCCACAGATCAATCCCGCTGACAGGTGATTGCTGATGGCATCCTGGTCGATTGAACTAGCTGACAGATAGGCGAAACGAAGGAACCATATTGTGTGGTGGTGTACGCGTTAACCCCAGTAAAGGGTAATAGCGCATTCGTTCCCCCACCGCAGACAGCTGTGGTTCGGAGTTTTGCAAATATCTCAGCATCGTTGAAGTAATAACATAATTAAGATTTTGTATAAACAATGTATTACGGATAGTGATAACGTACTAGTCGCTGTGTTAATACAGCGCGGTTTGTTCTTCCACGCAATAAAAATTAGGTAGACGGGTACTCCTGTGAACATGATAAGTAGACCGATTGCTGTAAAAAATTAAGTGTAAACTAGGGTAAAACGGTACTAATTGTTATTAAAAAAAGCTCACCTGTATCTTTTGGAGCGCCAACAATGGGCACAATAACCAGAGCGCAACATCCCAAAAAGAAAATAACAGGGAAGATTAGGTTAACCTGAAAAAAGAACAAGATCATTCTATAATATGTGTGAAAACATAGATTGGCAGACATTGACGAAACCAGACGGAACCAACTCCAGAAGTACAAACCAAACACATTAGATTTAGAACCGCGATTACCTTGATTGGTCTGGCGGCATTAGGCATCGTTTTTCTAAGCCAAAACAGTGCAGCTATAGCTGTTCCGATGGCGAGCCAGTAACTAATTTGAATATAATTAATCAAGGAGAATACATTGTCGGATAATCCCAAATAGGCGAGGGACAGAAGACCCTAGAATATGTATCTACGATTCGTCTGGGTAACAAGGGATGTATAGAATGTACTAGAAACCAATATATTGAAATAATCATCTATCTTACAGTGAAGACCACAGCAGGGATAGGAGTCCTTGTAGTTTTGTTGATCATCGTCAATATTTGAGGCATATGCCCTTCACGTGCGCCAACAAAGAATAACCTGAACTTGGTTTGCTTTCGTGCATTGTATAGAATTCATAATTCCTTGGAAGGTATGTTGTGCATGGAAACCTCACCGTGAACTCGTGAATATGACGCCGTTAGCGGAGCCTATCGTTGAGCATGCAACGAAAACCGGCATAATGAAAGCAAAACTACCGTACATTTTTTCCGCGAACAACACAGCAACAGCAGGACTTGCAAGCATTTCGTCAGGGGTGATTACTGTGTAAAGTGCGATGTTCGTCAAAGTGTAGATGATGGTAACAGTAGTACACGATATGGCAATTGATAGAGGAAGGTTTCTTTTCGGATTTTGAAGTTCTTCAACAATGAAGTTCAGATAGTTCCAACCCTGATATGCAAATAAACCAGAATAGAAAGCAAGCGATGCAGTCTTGAAATCCCGGGCAGTGTTCTCGAAAATGTTTTCGAATGATTCATAGTACTGGGGTTTGCCAGTTAAGAGAAGAGCGGTTCCGGTTACGATTATCATTATGAGCGCAAATACTTTGGCAATTGTGAAGACGTCTTGAACAAAGGTGCCAAGTCGTACAGAGATGGAATTGATGGCAGTTAAAAGAACTATAATTGGTGATAGTTGGTTAATATCGATATAGAAACGAAACTGCTGAGAGGAAGGAAAAACGAAGGACTCGCATGGTGTCGTCGTGAACGCTTTACCCTCGGAAAGCGTAATAGCGTGTTCGGTCCCAACCGCAGAAACCAGCGGTCTGGAGTCTTGCAAATATCTCAGCATCGTTGTGGATGAAACTTACTCAGAAGAGAAGCAGCAAGCAGCTGAGTGCTGCCTGCAGGAGGTTCACAATCGGGATAAAATGGACGTAACATATAGATTGCAAATGTGAGGGCTACAATTGTTGCAGTACACGGCCTGGAAAGGAGTGATACACAATAAACGACATGCCTATAAGAATGACAAGAACTTCAAGGTACAATAGTACAGGACATTTCCCTTTGGAAAATGGATGATGTAGCAGTGAGGACTGAAACCTCTAATTATTAACTATGAAATAAAAATGTAAACAGGTGTGCCATACTTGAATGAAAATAAAATTCGAATTAAGAGCTAAGTACAACTTTCGCAGTATTGACTCAACTGTGATGAATATAGACTAACTCTTAATAGAAGGACAGAAGACACACAGAGGCCAATCTGGTACACATGGAGATGAGCAGAGGGAGGTGTGGGGAGTTAGAGGTCAGGAAAACCTTAGTTATATCACCCGTCTCAAAACAAACAAAGAAAGCAAACTAACCTTACAACTATGCTTTCTATCCACAATCGCACAAATGCCAAAAATGACCCAAAAGCTTCCATAATGTATGCATAATCTCCACCAGATTTATGAATTAATGTTCCTAGTTCAGCATAGCAATAAGCACCAATGCCAACGAAAATTCCACACACAACCCAGATAACCAGTGAAAGCCCAACGGAACCCGCCTTCTCTTGTACTCCTGTAGGACTAACGAAAATCCCAGATCCTATAATACAACCGACGATTATCGAGACTCCATTAAAAAGCGTCAGAGACTTGGCTAAACCTTTTCCGTCGTCCTGAATAAACCATTTTATACGAATATAATCAAACTCTGACGTTAGCATTCTTACACTATGACAACTATTCTCCTACTTTTTGTGATGAAAACGTGCTTAAGACCGTAAAAAATCAGACTTTACTACTTATGCCATACTGGTGAACTCACTACGTATATCATTTTGCAAGTTCCAAGTGAAAAACGCCCATAAATTTCCAGAAATTGGACATATTTAGTGAAATAAGCACGATTTCTCAAGTTTCTAAGTGAACTGAATCGCACCTACTAGTCAATAACCGTAATTTCATTACTAACGAACTTCACAAATACTTTACTAAAAGCATTTTACTAATAAGTACAGCAAAGTATCACAAAGAAGGCATACGTACCATCAGAACACTTACGTCAATACTAATGAAGGTCAACGACCATTTTTACACAAACACTTTACAGCTAAGTGTAGGACCTGTTTCGAAACTAATCAATAACATCGAAATCGTATCGGCTTACCTCATCTTTCGAAAGATCCTCAGAACTACGCAGTGGTTCGCTTTCTGGATTCGCCATCTACGCCTATCCCTACAAAACTAATCCGAGATATAACGAATAGTATAGAACACGTACCACACAACCGATGTCGACAAGAAAGCCATTCAAAGCGTGTTCGCGTAAAGGCGACACATTAGCGCTGTAGCGCCTTATCTACTATTCAGTACTAAACGACCTGACTGGAATGACTTTAACGGATATATGAGTGTGTTTTGGACATTATCATAGAACCATGGAAGTTATCAATGATAACTAAGGTTCAGAGTCATATCAGTCTATTCTAAATGTGCCTATATTGGCAGATAGGTCTCATGTAGCGCAGTGGCCCCCTACAAAACACGGAATCGATCACCGCGCCCATGGCCCACCAAGCCTTCCATCCCCCCGTGGGTCGGTAAATTGGAACAGGAATTGTCTGGGAGGAGAGCATTACGGGCTTGATACATCGGCAGGCCACCGCGAGTAATTGTGAAGCCGTGAAGCCAAGATATGCATTCAATCACCTCCAAACGATGCTTAATGAAGTCGAATGCATGGCGCATCCTTCAAGGATTGATCAACGCCGAGAGCTTTCTGTTTTTTATTCTTTATGCTGCCAAAAATCAATGTGTTTATTGATTTTTTACGCATGAAAATTCACAGAATTTGCTAGTTTATTTCGTTTTTTCTCCAACAAGTCAACGATTAGGTTCCTAACGTACTTACGAAATGAATCTATGGTTTCTAAAAGAAAACAAGAATAGTTAAGTGATTTGAATGTTCTAAACTCACTGAGTTCTTCAATTGTTTAAAACTATAATACTATAGGACACAGAGTTATGGAAGTCTAAATGTTGTTATGCAAGAAACAGCTGTAGACGAATCGAAAATCGTTCATGCGAAAAAATGATAGGAAAAAAGATAGCAGTGAGGACGTGAAGTGAATAACAGAAGTAGGCACTTGCACATTTCTTTTGCTCTGTAATTACTGTTGAGTAGGTTCTATAGGGATATTTTTGCTAGATACGGTAGTTGAAATGTTACGAATTGCCTAATACCCAGCGAAACAGCAGAGATGATGGCATTTCGGCGTCGGAGAGTAGGGATTATGTTGTGTGCCGAACTTCTAATACAACCACCAACTACTCTCTCTGTGAACTGCGCAGATAAAGATTCGTTAAAAATTCTTAACGCGTTCCTTCTTAGAAAACCATATGGGAAAGCATTAAGATACCGGAGCTAATCTTCTACGCGAGAGAACGTAGTGAAATTGATACTGAGATGGCAGTTTGATCGATTCCCGAGCGACTTTTGTGCACATCTATCCACTCTATTGGAAAATATCCATTTATAGATTGACGAAAAGTGGTGTCGGAATTTGTGATCTATGCCGGCTGCTAGGAGCACAGACTTTGTGAAAATTTCGTTTTCTGGTTCGGTAATCGTAATATGGTCTGTTATGAGAAAGACTAGTGTCAGTAGAAGGTTTATTTTACGAGCGAGAGAGCTCGTTATCAGGACCATATGCAAGTAATTGAACAGCAAAGCAAAACAGTCAAATAGTTTCATTAACTGTCTGTCATTCATGTCGACTCGTCCAAAACTTCGTTGTGTAGTCGGCTTATTGTGTATTACAGACAGGCATCCGCGCGGTGGATAGAGGTGCCTACCAATACATGCGCGTTCACTGGTTCGACCACGTGACCGAGGAAACCAACATCTCCAACCTTCTGGATTGCGCAAGTTGGTACCAGATTACTCTGGAAGGATAAAAAAACACAAATCTGGTGGCCTCGGCAAGTATTGCAGGCCAAAGATACGCTTATTGCTTACCTCTAAAATTTAATTAGTGGCGTCGAATGCGTGGTACATCTCTAGAGGATTAATAATGGTCGAATATCTTATTCATTATCTATTTTTTGTCTCTACCATTTACAATAGTGGGCGAATATAGCTCAATGGTTAGAGGCGACCTGCAATGCACACATAGTCTTTGGTTCGAACTCAGGCCCTACTCCCATTAAGCTACTCATCCTTTCGGGATCGGTAAACTGGTACGAGACTTGTCTGGGAGGATAGCAGCACTGGCTCGACATATCGGTAACCCACCGCTGGTCATTGTAAAGGCCAGATATGCATTCAGTCACCTCTAACGATGCCACGAATGAAGTCGAAAAAAATAGTACATCCTCAAGAATTGATCAAAACCGAACGCTTTGTCCATTACCGTTTGTTCTAATCAATCGAAATCCATTTAATCATAGAGTTACCTGTGCAAGTACAAATAGTCCGCTTTTTAGTACGATGGTCAGTATTTTTTGAAGTTTTTCGGCAGTAAATCAACTGTGGCACGAACTCAGTGTTTTCACCCATTCAGAAAAATCTGGCACCAATCTGCGGAACTCAGATGGATGAAGCGTTTGCTTAGCCTAAGACGTGAGATGAAACCAGTGGCCACGTATGCATTACTGGATACCACTATAACTATGCTACATGCTGTATAATATATGTGAATAAAAGTTCAAAAAAAGTAAAAAAAATGAATATAATATGGAATAGGAAAGGACAATGAACAAAATCGTCTGGTGAGTAATTGCATGGGAGTATGAGGATATTACTACGTGCATTTGTACGTTGCACAACAGCTGTCACAATTGCTGTCCAAGAAAGTGACACAGACCGAATCTAGAAGAAGAAGGATGGATGACGTTGAACAGAACGATATCGATTAAATGAGCCACTTAAGTTCATAGCAAAACTATGAGAGAAGTTTGCATTCGAATTCCAATGAACCCCTACAGTTAGTATCAGTTTTCATTCCTTTTATTACTACTTAGAGTCGAATTGCTGAAGGATTCTTCTCATTGTTCGTTACACTATCATCAGTATGATAAATGAAAAAAATTTAGCCATGAAAACTCATACTTGCTGGTGTAAACTACGATGATATTCGAAAAATCAATAAAATCGAACATTATTTTTAATACATGCTCATTGCGAATCCATACTTATAGTTATGAAGTAGGAAATTATCCATATGACATATAATTTTTATTATTATTATTATTGTTTTATTTGCAGCCTAATCCCGGCTTAGCGGAAATGGGAAGTGAAATGGTTGCAGCAGAGCAAGCGCATCTGTGGTGGAGTGTGTAACACGTGAGCCCCCGGAAAGGGTAATCGTGGTTCGATCTGGCCCCGGTTCCAAGTTTTGCGAATGTCTCAGCATCGTTGTGATTGTATTTTAAATCATATCCTGCCATGAAAAAAATATAGTAGGCAGTCAGTAAAAGGTTAACATTGAAATGGTTTAGTTGAAAATGTTTCCCGTGCTCAATGATTTTTTAATCGGCGTTCCTTAGATTGTTCTCAGATTTATCGTATGGAACAGTAGCATTATGAAACTACTAACGAAGAAGAGAAGGACTTATGAAGTCGAACTCGTATGATAGAAACAGAATGTCGTAAAGATTACTATGGAATTTTAGTTGAACTGCAAATGTAGAAGATGTACAAATTCGTCTTTGATTCGGTAGCATTTATTTTCCTCGGAGATTAAATGTGACAGTTGATGAAATAAGCCAGATTAGCCGTTGTTTTCACGTTTCACAGCAATCATTGAGCATATTTAGTCATATGTCATCGCATATGTGACCTCGTGTAAATAAGAATTGACCGAAGCCTCATGAAGTGAATATGCTATACAGAATCCATTCAAGAATTTATATCATAGAAGTCTAGAACAAAGGACGGCAGAGATAGCATAGCCGTGGAGATGAGATCTAAGGAACGCAAGACCCTGACGCTAGCACGCATCGCCTCAACAAAGCCTCCTATAATTCCAGAGTCGGAAAATTGGTACCACAACTATTTGAGAACACTTCTCTCCTATCCACAAAGATTGGTAGCGGTCTGTTACAAAGCGATGAGAACGTCCTAGCACAGCCAGTCCAGGATTTCAGAGAGAATCAACACGACCGGCATTCAAGAATATTAGTGAATAGGTAGAAAATCCTCAAGCAGTAGCCAGTCGAAAGCAGATGCAAATCTGAAGACCTTCATTGACGGCAGGTGTGAGATATCGAAAGGAATGAAGGATCCGCAAGATCTGTAGTTTCGGATTGTGTGGGAAATTTTCTTCACTTTATTTTCGTTGTAGTGAAGCAACGTTTCAATGTTGACAGTGCTTTAAAAATATCAAAAAGAAGAGTCTCTGAGGCAGTTTTAAAGAAACGTTGTAAATCCTGCTTAACATTAATGAAATAGTGTAGCGCTCAAAACTCAGTAATAGTTAGAAATCATACCAATCACTAGATTAGACGGAAAAGAAACAAAACGACGAACTGTAAAAACTGAACCCCTTTCTTTTTTATTACTGACCAGTAATAAAAAAGTAAAACATTCGGACATATGGTTCCGGAAAAAGTATCGAATGTGTTCCGTTAGTCGTCTGTTGTCCGTTCACTATGAGAACAAAGAAAAAAAAATTGCTGCAAGCGAAAGTACACGTCCGAACATCACAAAGGTCCCTAAGAATAATTTTGCACTAAGGTTACTGAATGAGAAGCGCTGAAAGTAATAACACTGAAAGGTCTTAGATATGAATGAAAAACTATGGTAGAGAGAGCGCGATGGAAGAAAGGGCGGAAAATAAACAGAATGTGAGAGCAGGATGGTGAGAGAGCGGGAGAGGGAGAGAAAGAGGGAAAGAAGAGGCAAGAAAGTGAAAAAAAAGAGTATTATTCCGTATAAACTTTTTATTTACTGCCTATTACAACTTTCACGGCAAGGTATTATGTGCGATACAACCACAATGATGTTGAGATATTTGCAAAACTCCGAACCGCAGGTGTCTGTGGTGGGGAACGAACGTGCTATTACCCCCTTGCGGGGACTAACGCGTTCGCCACCACACCATGCGGGAATTATTATACTATTAATTTGCCAGTTATTGTTTTGTTTGCATATACACCGATTTTAGAAGAGTCCTAATGGCTTTAATAAGTGCCTAAACCAGAAAAAAAACTACAGTGATAATTCTGTCATCATCCATTTATTTCATCCTATATAACTACCTACTACTGTACACATAATAAAAATCTAATTACAAAGGAACCAATAAACAACTGGATAGAAATATTCGTTAGGATTAACAAAAAATAAGACATTACTAGGTAAAATAAAGATATGAAAATAATGAAGAATAGAATCGAAGAAGTGCAACTGCATGATGGAATCCAAACGTACAAACAATTTCGTCATCTACATAGATGTATTCGTCAGAAATGTAGAATTTCACACACAGAAAAGATAACAGATAAAGAATGGCAGATTCTACGAAACCAAGGAACAAATATGAACAAAAGAGGAACTGAATTTGGAAAAAAAAGAGGAAAGATGAAGCCAGGAATAATATTGATTTCGGCACTAGTTTTAAATTACGATTAGAGGAATCCCATTAACTGGTGATGAATTCCCCGACTTTTTGTTTTCGAAAACAAAACGATTATCCTATGCGAGAGGCTGAAGATAAGAATGTCCAGTACACTTTATTTCACTAACAACTGTATCTAAACGATAAATAATATTAATATGGAGAAACAAAACATTAAAAAGTGAGAAATTCTTCTTTTTCTTCCTCTTCATATAAGTTGATCTTCAGACAACAACAACATTTTGAATTCACTTACAACAATAATGAAATAAACAGCAATAAACAGATTTTAATGGATCGATTGATATTGATCGATAAGAAGTGATGTCAAGCAATATTTCGTCGTCTGAGCGAAGACTATCGAAAATCTGAAATACTGAAGGTTATTTATTTATAACGCAATCGATAAAATCGTTGACCGATACTATAGCAAAGCAAAAGTGTGTACATATGAATGAATTGTTTCTCTTTTTTCTTTCCATTTATCATTTATTCAATCTTATCTGTTCATGTGTTCGTGTTCTAATTCTCTATAAAAAATAAATACACCAAATATGAAGCGTTCATTGTTGACCAATCTTCTAGGAATGCGTCACGCGTTGAACTTCATTCGTACCATCCTGGTTGTGACTAATTGCATATCTGACCAATGACTTGCAAAGCATGAGAAGTATCAACTCAGGCATTGGTAGATAGAAAACTACCTGAGAGAAAGGCAATGGTGTGGTTGGTGGTGAACACGTTAGCCCTCTGAAAGGATGACATTGTCTTCGATCCTCACCGCAGACATCTGCGGTCCGGAGTTTTGCAAATATCTCACCACCATTTTGATTGTATTTCACATAATACCTTGCAGTGAAATACTGTAGTAGGAAGGAAATAAAGAGTTAACATTATGATACCAATGTAGTGTTTTTGTTCTCACAGCCTCTGTTACCAATCTGTCCAGGCATGGGAGCTTTGTTTTCCCCTAGGAGGGATTGAAGTAATCAGCACGCGCTGCATGCACCCTCAGTTCCAAGCGATGGGTGATGAATCCAAATGGATGTTCTTAGCGGCGATCTGAGCGTCTGGAACTTGATTTGTGGGAGAGCGAAGCTCTGAGTAGAACTTGTCCTTTGTTAACTCTACACCATTTGAGCGAATCATGAGACCAGTTATTTGGAGTTGTTTATTTATCTGCCTCCAATATCTTTTTTTAAACCTTTGTATAACATCAGCAGTAACACTCAAGAAACCAAATTATTACGAACCGTTTAGGACTCCTTTCGCTGAAATGAAGTCTCAACGTTTTCTTGAATTACAAAAATCATCCTCATGGTTTTGGAGAGCTACCGGGTCATAATTTTTCGAATCTGAGCTCAGGAGCATTCGTCCTACTTTTAGAATGATTTGATAGGCCGTTCCTATTCACAGATCGAGATCCTTAAGTAAAAAGAGAATAAAGCTGGAAACAGTGTCCAATTTCTCCTACGACCTTGTTGTTCTAAACTACATGCACTTTCATGCAAATAAATTGAATTGCCTTAGGGAGGAGATCACGAACAGTCTACTGACAAATAAAGATGCCTGATATTAATCTAATCATAGCTAAGAGATGCTACATTGCATTGCACAGAAACGCCCAGTTCCTTCACAGCTTGGGTGGATCTGTGGGAATGAGTGCTTGTTGTGACTGCTCGATGAGCACTATTTTTGTATTACGTAATTTTACCATAATTGCAACTTTTAACGCACCATCACAAAGATTAGCTGACAAACTAAAGAAGTGCAGGGTTTGGAACACTATTCAAGAATTTTTGCTGGAAAAATAATCCAAATTGAATAGTGAAAGAATTAGTCCACGTAACACCTAGCTTCCTCTATTTGATTCAGCATCCGAAGGCAGATATAAGCATTGCCTATTGCCTCTTTATTACAAGACTAGGTGGAAAATTTCACTCCCACCTCCGCTAGTTGAGCGTTTCATCCGAAATGGATTTGTCAGAGAACGTCTGCGTTCTTTCTTCGTTATTGTAGTTTGTACTTCCCTGAAATTTAATTATGTCCAGTAAGATTTGCAATTGATTCTTTCGTAAAATATCGGTCTTTTCGAGAAATTAACAAGAGCGCAATTTTATAAAGGATGAGGCACAGAAGAAATAACACTCAGCGTTGATAAATCCCTTAGCGATGTGTTATGCATTCCTCACGATTGGCAGCATCGTAGAGGTGATTTAATGCATATTCACTCTTCACAGTGACTTGAGGTTGACACGGTTTCACTAAGCAAGTGCTTTCATAATTGGAGACAAGCCTGGTAGCAATTCGTCGACCAGGAAGGTATGGCAGGTTTGGTAATCTTGGGCACAGGTTCGAACCAATGACCATGTGTCTAATGCAGTGTACACCGCACCACACATGCCCAGACAATTTTTATGCGACAATAATGTACAAAACTGTTCAGAGAGCAGAATCATACTAATTCATAGTCCTATCGTTAAAACATGCATTCTTGTGTGAACATTTCGATTTGGATGGAGATTTTTGAACACCCCGAATATGTATTGTTTCTAAAGTAATAACATGTATCGAATTAGTGCATGATTGAATCCTAATGCTCTCCACAGTAAGTAACGCGTTATAAAAAAATGTATTCCGACATTAATACAAGCGAACAGTTTTCTTTCCTTCCCTTTTTAAATATGTCTATCAGGCACTGAAACGTATGATGAAGGTTCTGAGCTTCAAAGCGAAGAAGTCAATCATTTTTGAAATGCTCGACATAATGAATGTATCTACAATGGCTCCAGGGTACATAAAAATTATCATAAATGCTTTGCTTGTTGTCCATTCCTGACCATATACTAAAATGGAGACGTGTGCTGCGTAATGGTTAGAGGCGCCCTGCAACACATACACGGTTCTCGGCTTAATCCCGTAGTGTTGACTAATCAACTCTTCAATCTCCTCGGGGTGAGCAAATTGATACCAGACTTGTCTGAGAGGTTATCAGCACTAACTTGTAAACCGCCGCAACTCATTGTGTAGGATAAATATGCAGTCAATAACCTTTACAATGCCCATACGGAATAGAAAATAGAACGTATGATGCATCCATCATGAATTGACCAAAGCCGAAGACTTCATCACACATCCACTTTCTTTCTTAGTAATTACTCCTCACATTCAATAGGATTAACTTTTAGAACCCAGTGTTTTGCCGGAATGGTGGAAAATTGAAAAAGCCATAAATGAAAAGTCTCACGGAATGGCCGGATGAAGTGCTGCATCAGTTAACATTTGAGTTCTTTCTGACAAGGCTTGCATTCGTACTGCTTCCTCCTGGAGTGGAGAAAAATTTAGATGCTATTACAACGGAAAAAAAAAGCAGAAAAGGAAAGGAAGAAAAGGAAAACAACCATTTAGTCGTCATAGCAGTTATCAGCTTCTATACTTTTTCTTTCATTGAGTTAATTTGCAACGGATATAAATAAATGAATGGCC
The DNA here is from genome assembly GCA_018806985.1 of Angiostrongylus vasorum. NCBI lineage: Eukaryota > Metazoa > Nematoda > Chromadorea > Rhabditida > Metastrongylidae > Angiostrongylus > Angiostrongylus vasorum. The sequence continues at coordinate 322,398 of JADANN010000228.1, forward strand.
GTGAGAATATACTATGCTCTCCCGTGGTCACTGTGGTGGTACGACGAACAGCCAAGCAGTATAGGCAAACAACACAATTTCTTGGCATAGGACATAGAATTTCAGTAAATGAAAGAGTCATTTATGTTTATCTTCGCCTCTATCTTTTTTTCTGATTACTGTGATCATGAAGACAATATAAATGGATTTCACGTTACCTCAGGATTTTTTCGACGTTGATGCCAAACATGGAAGGCACACATTGAAACGGCGATCACAACTAAGAATGTAACGGCTCCTGCCATAATAGCGAAACGATGTTTTATCTGTAAATGAAAAAAAACCCCGATCTTAACTGCCATTTCAGGAGTTCGTACTGTACTATGCTGAGAATTTTTTTCGATCTGTTTTCTCTTTCAAATATTACCCTTACTCATGACCATTTCCGAAGCCTTGAATGATTTCCTTCCAGATGATGTTCTAAATCGACCAGTTTCTGGATATTTTTTTCTATAAGATCATATTCTTCAGGCAGTTCTCACAGTTTTTGTGTGGATCCCAGAATTTCTTGCATTCGATTGGTTTTCTCGCATCACTAAGAAGGTCTTCAGATTCCTTGTGCAGATTGAGCTGCTGCTTGACGATTGTTGATCATCTCTATGAATATTGCTGAAAGCTGGTGGAGTTAATTCTTCCTGGAATCCTGGAATAGCCCTGATAGGGAGTGTTCTCACATCTTCATCGCAAGCAGTCGCAGTTTTTGTGGAATGAGAAGAATAAATTATTCCAGACAAGTTTGACACACTCCTTGGAGAGATGGAGAGTTTGGTTGACTCGTTACCTGGTCCAACCAACTAGAGCCCTCCACTTATTGAACGGCATCAACACACTGCACTCTACCTGTGCTCAAATTAATCAAGCAGTGAGTCATTAAAACTTCTGTGCTATCTTTCTTTCTGTTTAGATGAAACGTTTACCTGCTGGTGTGTCTTCTTACGCGATTGACGAGCTTGACTTGGAATATAATTTATAGTACAAATTGGATATGGCTGAATTTTCGGCCCAACCTGGGAACACTGATCACAGTGTAATCCTTTATACTTTGCAGGACAGATACATGAACGAGACATATTTTTCAGATCTGAAAAGAAAACGTAGTAGAAACTCGCTTGCAGTAAACAATTTTTGTATCGCACTATTTCACGTCTTCACGAAAAAATCACGTAGAGCCAAGTACAGTGTTCATCTGAGTGATAATTCATTGGTTGGACAAGAATGCCTTTCAATGAAGTTTTGAGACAACCGGATTTGGCATTTTCCAGTACTCACACCAAGCGGTCACTGATCCTTGGGGATCGGAGGAAGATAAGCCACATTGGCACTACATTGGTTACCAGTACGGTAGTGATTCCTGGTGTTGGTTCAAATTTAGTTCTGGGTCAAGATCAAAATCTCGAACTTCTTGTCAGCTCTGAAAGTTCTGCTCGAGGGATATATTCCCATTGAAAATCGCAGTTCGGCACTTAATAAAACTCATCAGTAGCCACCCAGTGGTAAATCACTGGATAGTGGGTTGGGCAGCGTTGGGGCCTCGTTTTTTTGTCACTTTATATTTCCAACAAATATCAAGGTAAGTGTTGTGAGAAATTGTATGGGCAGAGAATTAGATAAGAGAAAAAAACTATGTCAACGTTATCATCATCGATCATCACTCCTATCGATAATCTGGTTATTTTATGAAGAATCATCGTTGATCGCGAGGAAGCAAAACATATCTCACGAGAGAGCAGATGACTGATTAGACACAACGAATAAATAGGGTTCTTCGAAATGAAAAAATACAACTAAAAAAATACGACTGCTGAACTCACTTGCATATCCGTGATAGCAAATTATTCGTTCACAGTAATCACCCTCGAAATGTTTATTACATACACATCTGCAATGAATATTTAATAAGCTTTTCTCTTAAAAAAAAAGTGCGTCCAGGTTTAGTGTCCACTTTCAAAGGCACCTCCACCTATTCTTCTTCTTGAATAGAAGGAATAAGACAGTTCTAGAACTAACGACCAGCAGCAGGAGAGCATGGACGAGTTTTCATGATACTGCCACGAATTTCCCATAAAACCTATCTAAGTTGCCTACTTTATGTAATTCAGCAGTCATGCTATAACATAACTGATTGTGGTGTAAGATACTATATAATTTGTGTCAGAGCTTAAGTTAGAAAAATTTTTTTAAAGAAAGGAGTGACTTAACAGTAACTAAGAAAATACCTTCCATGTTTGATGATACCATTGTCACATCGGGTTGTAAATTGACATTCGTCACCGAAAAATGAACCAATACACTCACATTTGTTATTTTTCCATTCACCTCTATTACCACACTAAACGAGTGATAAGAAAAATTATAGTATATATGAGTAGGAAAACCTGAATCGATCGATAATTAACGGCAAAATTAAGAGAAAGGCGAGTATAGAAGAGAAAATGGAAGACATTAGGTGAAAGTCGTACTCGATCGGTTAAATGATATTCACATAGATCTCCTTTCCAACCTTCATCACAGATACATGGTTTACTAAAAATTAAACTAAGTGGATCATAACGACGTCCAACAGATATTCCATGAACTGAAATTGAAATAATTTAAAGCTAACATTGTGCCTGCCTATCGAAACAACCAGGAAAAGAAATGAAAAACGAAAAAGAGAAAAAGAAAAAAAGAAACATGGGACAATGATAGGCTGACCTTACCGCATGCAAAATCCTCGCAAGTTTTCCCAGTATGAGGATGAATACAATGGCATTGACCTCCGGCATAGATTCCACCATTACGACATTTTGATTTCGGATCATCCTTACGAATATTATCGTAAATGTCTCGTTTCGCAAAAAATTCTAAATGTAAACGAAGATACTCGTCGACTTTTTTCGTTTTTCTCTTCGTATTCATTGTTAAACTTAAGAATTCCGAATCACTCTATCATAAGAAGTTTCCCTGTTATCTTGGGCTGTTCTGGTTTGCAATGTAAAATAGCCATCGATCAGCTCTGCTATCAGCATAAAACCAAAAAAAAGATCATATTCTTGAATATTTCAACAGGTCTACTCATATTGTAGTTAGAGACAATCAATATCCCAGAAAAAACATCACTAAACAAAAATGTTTCTGTCGTTCTCTTGTCTATTTACTTCCTAACGCATATAACACATACAACACAACGGTAGCTGATGTTTCGGCAGTATCGCCTTCTTCAGAGCCTGGAAGGTCACACTAATATGTAATTTACTATGTCAAATGCTTGAACAGCACAAACAGAGGATGAAAATCTAAACAATAATTACACGATCACCGGCTTCTCGAAAAAACCCACCGTTTTTACCTGCCTTCCACCAAGGCAGAACAGCCGCTTAGAGTCGCATATGGTTGATGACTGCACCATCCCACATCAAAAGTCAATTCTGAGATATAGGGCTAGATCACGTGTTATCTCAGGACATTCTTCCCTGCTATTCATTCTCGGATTCTTGGCATTTATAAAAAAGCCTCGAGAAATTTGCGTGTTGGTGTTTCAGTCTCCTGTGCGAGGAATATCCTATGCATGCCTAGTGGGGTAGTTTGTCTTGCTTTTCGTTTGCCATCTAGGTGTTCTTTTATGCGGATACATAAACGTCTGCCCGTTTCGACAATATATTCGTCCCCGCAAGTACTACAAGAAATCAGGTATATCGCACCTCAACTCATGCAGACACCGTCCCTGCCGTGAGGGCAAATTACGCAATTTGTTGTTTCACATAGATGGTCATACTGCCGGTTACGAACTAACTGACGACGTAGAGTATCCGGTGGTATTTCAACTATCGCCACCGATTCCTCTAGATCTCCGCTTCTTAAGCATCGCTTTATCGCTACACTTATTTCACCGCTATTGAAGGGCAAGATAAACGAAATTTTGTTTCGGCCAAGCCTTTCGTTTTGGAGCGTCACTGTCCTCCTAAACTTGCCTCGTGCGGTAACTATTTCGTAGCCATTGGAGATGGCTATTTGCCGAGCCAAGTGGCGCGATTCTTCCTTTAGTTTCATATTTGCGCACACAGAGGTGGCTGATTGAAACATGTTTCTCACAAAACGCCCTCTTTGTGTGTGAATGGTGGGAAGAAAGTAAATGAACCAGGATGTTTCTATCACTTGGTTTTTCGGTACCACTTTGTCATGGAACCGCTACTTGGTAGGTTTATTCGACCGTTTAGAAACGGAGGTCAGTTTTTCTTTCGGTTTCTCCCGGATGAACTTAATGAACTCAGACTCCTCGTTCAATAATCCAAAGCATTTGTCCATCTCCTCCTGCGTTAAGAAGATAACAAAACAATCATCTATGTACCTGCAGTAGAGTAACGGCCGGAGACCGAGAACGGGGGCTTCTACCTTAGACATAAACGCAGTGGCAAGGCTCGGTGCCAATCGCTGGCTGTCCCATTGCCAACCCCCCTTATTTGCGCGACATACTTCCCAGACCATTAGAAAATCGAGCAGTTTAGGCAAGAAGAAGAGAAAGACAGCGATGCCCCAAAATGAACGGTTTGGGCGAAACAAAATCCCGTTTATCTTGCACTTCATTGTCGATAAAATAAGGGTAGCGATGAAGCGATGCTTAAGAAGGGCAGATCTAGAGGAATAGCTAACGATAGTAGAAATACACCGGATACTGTACGTCGTCATTAGTTCGTAACCGCTTATATGACCGTCTATGTGAAACATCAAATTGCGTAAATTGCTCTTACGGCAGGGGACTGTGAGTGCATGAGTTCAGGCACCATCTACCTGATCTCTTGTAGTACATGCGGGAATGAATATTTTGGCGAAACGGGCAGACCTTTACGTATCCGTATAAAAAAGAACACCTAGATGGCAAACGAAAAACAAGACTAAGTACACCACTAGAGACGCATAGGATACAAAAAACATAGTGGAGAAGATTTTTGATGTAAAAGTCGCTATCCTCGCAAGGGAAACTAAAATACCAACATGCAAATTTCTCGAGGGTTTTTGGATAAATGCCAAGAATCCGGGCATGAATAGCAGGGAAGAATATCCTGAGGTAACACGAACCCTATATCTCGGAATTGATTTTTGATGTGGGATGCTGCAGTCATCAGCCATATGCGACTCTATGCGGCTGTTCCTCCTGGACGGAAGACAGGGAAAAAAAACGGTGGGTTTTTTCGAAAAGCCTGGAATCGTGTAATTACTTTTTCGGATTTTTCATCTTTTTGTTTGTGCTATTGAAGCGTTTGACCTAGTAAATTACTTATCAGATTACCCTTCCAGGCTCTGAAGAAGGCGATGCTGCTGAAACGTCAGCTACCGTTGTGTTGTATGTGTTATATGCGTTAGGAAGTAAACGTGTGCTGAACAACAACCTCGCGATTGCTGTAAAAAGAGAGCGACAGATTTATAATCGAATACTGAGGTTAATATAAAGTCGATCTTGAGAAAAACTATTACTATTAAGGATCAACGGACCGGGCCTAGAGCGCGTATGGCGCAGTGGTTGGAGGCGCCAATGAGACACACACGTGGAATCGATCCCAGCGCCCATGGCTCACCAAGCTTTCCATCACTTCGGGGTCGGCGAATTAGTACCAGACTTGTCTGGGAGGATAGCAACACTGGCTCATTACATCGGTAGGCAACCGCGTGTCATTGCAAAGGCCAGACATGCATTCAATCACCTCCAAACGATGCTTGATGAAGTCGATTGCATGCCGCATCCTTCACGGATTGATCAACGCCGAGAGCTTTATCCTTTATCCTTTGTTACGGATTTTTGCTGCAGTGTGGAATGACTGGGAAGATTCTCTAGATTTCGTTTCCGGTTCCTCTTTTGTGAAAAAAAGTAACGTCAACAGTTTTTAAGAGAGCAATTCAAAAGTTTCAATTAAGTTCCAATGAAAAGTATGCAACAGGTATCTTCGCTTTCTTTTCTAAAACGCCTCATTCACTTCTTATGTATTGAGTCTTAAAAAATATAAAAGGGAAAAGCAAAACCCTTTGAAGAAGACCTGAAGATAAAACATCTAGCCATCGATCGAATACTATCTTAATCACTAAATAGCTACTACCACGAGTACTTCTACGCACTAGGCAAAATCACTAATTTAATGAACGTATTTCAATGTCTCTCACCGTTGCGCGTCAGTGACGTTCGTTGTAAATTGTGAGTTGACCTTCTCTCCAATAAGTAACAATAATAACAGTAATCGAATAAGTATCATAGCAAATAACGCCGTAGTCAGACAGTTGTCATTCATAAAATATCACCTTTATCACGAAATAAATAGCTACGGAAAACTAGATTCTGTTCACCCTTATAAGAATCATCACGTGACAACTACCTATACCAGTACCACTACTACCACTAGCGCCAACATACATATCAACCATTACTACTACTGTCATCAACACTACATCTATCGTCACTATCGTACTCATTAGAACGTTCAAGTATTTTTTTTTGTTCTTCTCTTATAGAATATAATTTAATGGATTATTTCTGTTTTTGAAGAAAAAGAAATGAACGTATATTAAGCGAATCGCTATCAGGGTACTAATCAGAAATGGTCCCAGTAAAAAATATCGAATAGACGTTTTTCGTTATCTTTGTAGCTCAGTTAACTGTATATATTGTAAACATAGTATAAATCATTGCACAGGAATATTTTTAGTAACAAGACATTGACGAAAATGTGAACCATATATGGCGCAAACACGTTACAACACTGCTGTATGTACATTTCATATACATTTGAGTATCTATGTATCATTTATCGAACCTCTAAAGTCTAAATTTTAAATGAAACTGTAGTAAAACATCGGTAACGGTACGTTGTTATCAATGTGTTAGCGATACATCCGTACTGTAACGCAGTCATTAACTAACGCAAACTATAGGAATTGATCCAAAGTTAGAAAATTCGTTCTGCAGTGTTTAATGTTTGCAATTGGAATTGTTACGTTTCAGATTACAGAAATCACATATCACTGTTTATTAATGGTGCAATGCATCAAATGATACGGAAAAATCTATTGAAGAATTCTCACTGATCGATTCACGTTCATACCATTCCCATAAACATTCATTAAACCCCCTAAAGGATATTCTTCAACGAAAGCGTCAATATAGCAGTTCTACGACAGACACTTCAGCATCAATCACATTACTCGAACGTATAAAAGTAGTGACAATGAAAAACAATATTTCTTTTGAAGCAAAAAAGAAAAGTAACAATGACAGTCAGTGAATAACACTGTGATCGGAATGAAGATAGAACATCTCATTGTAGGTAAATGGAGAAAAGAGTAAGGTCGGTCGATAGGAAATAACGATCAATGGCGTTCTGAAGATAGCGATCAATGAGGTCGACTCTGTTAATCGGCAGATTTTCCACTGAGTAGGACCACTTCTATTTTCTTTTTTTTTGTAGTAAATGACGTAATGTAATGATAAGTTATGGTGTGATTACGTTGAAAATGATGTGGTGTTGATTTAGTTCATCACAAAAATGAACAATGCGATGAAATGAAAAGTGAAAAAAATTAGTGCGACGTCAAGTCAGATTTCTCGCGAAAACATCGACGTCATGATGAACCCGCTATTTCCTTTACTTGAGATATCAATAGTATAATCAATGGAATCAATAGTATGTACAAACGACTGTTGTTGGGAAATGTTGATCTGGAAGGGGAAGAAAACTAGCGTTGACAAAGCTTAATACTTAAACAACAAATGAAGGGCGAAACTTGATGCTTTATGTAATTCGAATGTAACTACATTCCTACTGATTACAACGGCAGCACGATCAATAAGCATCTATAGCGTGACACTACAAGAACAATATCAAGCTGTTCGGAGATAAAATATATCGGATTCGTGATTTAAGTTTTCTTGAATTTCTTTCAGTAGCACTTTTTCTTTTCGAATGTTCTACTATCATGTATAATTATGTGGTTTGTGTTGATGACAAATTTTAAAGCATAGAATTTCAGATGTCAGCATGGCAAATTCTGCAGATCTACTTTTACGAATTCAAACTCGCTCATACGGAGCGCAAATAGTTCGATACATTAAGGATGTATTGGGTTAAGGAGTTGATAACAAATGCACACTGCAGCAGTGGTTTGGGAAAATTCGTCATGGCGAATTTGAAGATAAGGAGGGAGGTCGCGGACGTCTTCTGCTATTGACGACGACGATTTGAGAACATTGGTGGGATCAAGTATAGGAATAACTGTCTACACTTTTATTTGCTGCCTATTCTCCTTTTTTCCATCATAGGATACGACGGCCAGTTATAACCACGGGGACTCTGAGATATAAGCAGCTCTCGGAACCTCTGTTGCCTTTCGAACCTGCGATTACCCTTTCCGGATGATCATGTTTTATCCACTGCACCAACCAAGGCGCTTCCTTTGCTTTTTCTCTAGAACAATTTTTTTTACCCTCACGGTGTCATCAGCAGTCAGCCGTCAGCGGGAACAATCAGGGAAGTAGAAATCCGCAATGAACCCTGTTAAAGTTAAGCTGAAGCCGAAACCACAATCTCTTAACATTTGTATACTGTCTATTAAATTTTCTTCTTGCTTTTTTGAGTTCTGCTCATATTTCAGCATCCTTCTGGTTGTTCATGCACATCTATTCCAGAAACTGCAGAAAAACTCAGTGCAATTTCTCAACTGTTTCGGAACATCTAAAAGAAAGAAGTTCGACAAATGAGTGCTGCACGAATTGGATGACATTCAAAGCAGTCGCCATTGTGATGTTTCATCGGATGTCTTTTGGGCCATGAGAGCGATTCATTTCTTGATTGCATTGTGATGTGCGACGACAAACGATTCCTCTATGATAAACCATAGGGCTGGTGTAGCGCAGTGGTCGAAGGCACCCAGCAATACACATAAGATCTAGCCCTGCGCTACAGGCCCACCAAGCTCTCCCTTTACTTCGGGGTCGGCAAATTTGTACCAGACTTGTCTGGGAACATAGCATCACTGGCTCGATACATCGGTAGGCCAGCGCGAGTCATTGTAAAGGGCAGATATGCATTTAAACACCTCTAGTGATGCTTAATTAATTCGAACGCATAGTGCATCCCTCAGGGGTTGATCAACGCCAAAAGCTTCATCCTTTTTTTTATGATAACCCACGACAGTCAGTTCAGTGATTGGATTGGGGTGAAGCTTCGCAGCACTTGCCACAGCCGTAATTGCACCAAAAAGAAAGTCGTGGTAGCAGTCTGGTGGTCTAACCTGTTTGATCCACCACAGATTCCTGAAACCGGGTCCAACGATTACAGCGGAGAAGTACGTCAACAAGTCGACGAAACATGCCACAAACGTCAACGTCTATACCTCACATCGATCAATAGAGAGAGAGGCCAATCTTTATCCACGATAAGCCCCCGACTACACGTCACACGACCGACGCTATAGAAATTAAACGAGCTGAGCTACGAAACCCTGCCTCAACCACCACATTCGCCAGATGTCTCGCCTGCTAACCACCACTAAATATCTCGATAACTTCCTATGCAGAAAATTGTTCAGAAACTGAGGTGTGACGGAAACGGCTTTCGACGACTTCATCGCCTCCAGAATGCAGAATTCTGAGTAACCGGAACAACTGAACTTGTCTCTGCTTGGAAAGATGTGTAAAATCAAATGAATGTTGTGTCTCTCGACATACTTTATTTTAAATTGAGAGATATGCCACCTTAGACACATGTTGAAATCCAATATTAATTTTCGAACAACCTAATAGCATGAAAGTGAAGTCTCCTCGTGAAAGCAAACATATTGCGTGAAATATGTATCCACTTATTTTTCTGGATTATTAAACAAAAGCGAGATTAGTGTAGAACTATTTATTCGGCTAACGTACCGGCTCCTTCAACTACTTCAGATCCGCGTTGATCCGTGTCGATGGTTCACAGCTGATCACTTTATGATAGATCGTGCTATTTCTATCAAATTACAGTATGGAGACTAGTAGATAAAAAACTTGACATTCCAACGCGATTTTTTTCATCACATTTCAATCGGCTTTGCTTTCAACTACAGTTTTTCTTCAACTGATGAACATTCTCATTTCGCTTAAAAACTTCGGCGCTTTAATTAATCCGACAATTTTTGCTTTAAAATGAAACCCTTTCTTGTTCAGTTATAAAAACCCTTAATTTGCACTAGAAAATGTTTTAAGCCAACAAATACTTCGATTTGTTTCGATTGCAAAGTTTAGATGGAATGTATTCCGTAGGCAAACTTGAACCCTTAGATGGCTCGCTTTGCTGAGTAATTGTGCTGATTCCTCCAGATTTTCTATTTATTTCATATATTGTTAGTTTGCCAACTTTCTTTCATCCAGAGTTCCAGAAAAGCTATGAAACCGGGTTCCCGGGTCGTCAGTACTAGTCACCGGCCTACGTACATCAGAGGAAGATTTACCACTGTGAGGACACTTTTCTTCTAACACGGAAACGACTTTCCACGTTGGTTTACTTTTGCTTAGGTGGAAGTCTCGAACACGCTCACTGTTGGAATAGCTCTTCCGAAGCAGTGAAGCGCTACTGTACTTCGTAATTTAATAACCAGAAACATTCGAAAGCGGCGATATGGCACAAAACCATTAGACATATGCTTCATAAAAACGATTCAGTAGTTGTTAAAAAGCATTAAAAGGATAAATAGTCCAGCGTTTACCGGTCGCTAAGGGATGTGCTGTGGATTGGACTCCATTCGCAGCATCACAGAGGTGTCTGAATGCATATTGAGCTTATGCAACAATTTCTAGAAAACTTACCGACGCATCAAGTCAGTGCTTTTATCCGAAGTCTGGCACAAATTTGCGAAGAGATGCTCACGGTCTTGGTTTGCCCCGAGGTACGGGATCGAACCAGCGACCCTGTGTTTACTTTACTACACAACTCCTTTAACCCCTGTGCTAGGTGTAATTTAAGTGCTCAAATCACAGAGAATTCGAATGGCCGATTTAGGAATAGAACTGATGGGCAAGTTTACTCGTCACTATGCATTCATGATTCTTGTCCTTTACTCGGACTATTGCTTTCATTGTCATGGCTTACTTTTTAAATTCTGCAAATCATCATTGTAATCCGCAGTCATATTGTTTCCAACCCTGTTAATCATCGAGCAATTCGATGGGACACCAAAACACCTGCTATCTGGTGCTTGTTGGGGTTTGAACTCCCATTATGCTAATCAGTTCGACAACTACAGTCCTACAATTCTCAAGGTTCTGCCACTTCGATACTGTTGTAACGATGGCACACTTTAAATCAAGTTTTTTATAAACTGATTAATCCAAGAGTTATGCTTGTGACGTTTTTTACTTACTACTAAACTACTTCTATCGATTGGTATTCAATGCTAAAATAGAATTAATTGTAAAATATTGTTGCCTCATCACTGGCAGAACCCTCCGACTGACGGAATTATGTTTGCCGACAAAATACTGTATTTTGCAATATTCAAAGGAAATGGATGATACATTTAAACAACTATAAATTACAAAAGGGGCGCGTGTAGCGCAGAGGTTGTGGTCGGAGCGCTCTGCAATACACATGGGATCGATACCCGCGCCCAAGTTTCACCAAGCCTTCCATTGTTCCAGGGTCGGCTAATTGGAGCCAGAATTGTCTTGGAGGATAGCAGCACTGGCGCAATACATCGGTGGGCCACCCCGAGTCATTGTTAGGAGCCAGATATGCATTCAATCACCTTCAACGGTGTCTAATGTAGTCCATTGCATCGCATGTTCCTCAGGGATTGATCGACGCCGAGAGCTTTATCTTTTTATCCGCTTTTTACGATTTACAACTTACCAGATAGAAGCTCAGTAATCAAAGTGAAGTCATGTGACATAAAATTTACAGCAGTGAATCCGTCAATGACAGGATTCTGCAGCCGCACTGCTGCACAAGTCACTGCGATGCTAGTCGTTCAATGTTGAACGACGAAATTTATTACCAGTGTGCTTCTCACCGATCACAAAACAACTTACAAAACTGCATAAATACGCCATTGTGCACCAGATGTTTAGCCGTTGTAACTGCTTACTTTTTGTGCCAAAAGCTGTTTCTAAATCTGATCGGCGTCTAACCATGAAAACCACAAATCTCATTTGTCATTAACTGCTTAGAAATGAAATGTTACACCATTTCTTTCAGATATGAGTTGTATAAAATGCATAACCGTGCGTGTGTGTGTAGTCTGAGGTGAGCGGTGTTCGCTCCGTGCTCTATCGCCTGGTGTCTAACCGGACAAAGTCAAAGAGCGAGAGGAAGATTTGATAGGTCGTCTCAGAGTCGGAGCGGTTTCAACACCCCAAGATATACGAACGCCGTCACATATTGTGGCATACATTCGTGGATATGTCCGTACTTTATCGTTTTTCCTTTTATCACGTTGTCCTTGGTCTTATCTCATAAGGAAAGACCAGAATATCCCGTGTCGATTAGTACTGTGGCAATCAATAATGTTCTTATCAATAACTTCGTAGCGCCATAACAGTATAGTAATGCAATCATTGAGCAGTATTTCGCTTTCATGAATGTGATTAGTTACACATTAAGGTCAGATAGTCTTTCGAAATGTCGATAATCCACGAAAAAAAGTGCAATTTAAGGCGGTTATTAGTAGTGAAGCTCTCTAAGTAATCGATAGTTCTGCTCATTTACTACCATCAACTAAAAATGGATTGGCGAGCTGGAAATCTTCATTATCGATTGCTATGGCTTATACCATAGTGGAATGGAGCTCATTCTTAATGAATAAGGCATTCATAAGCGTGTTCATTTCACCGTTTACATAAGGTATCATTGTAGTAGAAATTGCGCTTACTTTACAATACTTTCACTGTCAAACAGTAAGATACCTTTATTAGGTTACAGTTTTTCTTCTATTTCATCGTTTTTCCTCATTTTTTACCCTGCGATTGTAGGAGAATTGATAACAGCCGCAGTAGTCGACCATTAAATGGATACTTGTTCTCTTAACTTAGTGTCGTTTTCAATCTGAAAGTCTGTTCATGATTTATGTTTTGATTACTACTTATTTCGTGATGCCTTAGTTGAAAAATCCGGTTTTTCAAATTGAGTTTTATTTTTTACGTGTCACCGATTTCGTATTTTTAAAAAGAAAGGTGTTCATTTATTCTTCTTAGGCAGGCGTATTTCATTCACTTACTCCTTCGTAAATAGTAAGTACAGTATTTACAATATGATTTACAAGTAGGTCTCGGTCCTGTTGGATGGACGATGTCACATTGTGGATCGTTGGCGACGGTGGTCGAGAATCTACCACTCTGCTATAACACGGATACGAAAAGCCTTGATCGTGCACCGTCACAGAATTCTGGATCATCAAGTAGGCAGGGATACGATATTTATATCATGTAATCTTCGTACGTTACTTTTTAAAAGCAATGAACATAGTGGTGAGTTTGTGTTGTTGTTGTTTTTTTCTCTTTTAATATATGCATGATCGTTTGAGGTTTATGTTCAAATATCCATTTTTAATCTGCATAGCGTTTGTTAAAAAAAAAGGACTAACACTTTTCATGTATCTTCAACGTCCGACTTTCTATTAATCTCGGCATTGATTGAATAATTCTTTCTACTTTTGTTTAGCAAACACTAGGTGTTATTTTATTTCTTTATTAACGTACAAGCTGACGTTTCGGCGTATTTCGCCTTTCTCGGAGCCTGGAAAGATCAAGTTGACTGCAATCTACACGGTCAAATGCCTCCATAACCAGGCAGAGAAAGTGTTGAACCAAAATTTCAGTCACATTGAACACAGAGTCTTTGCACCCTTACCGCTTTCTATGAGTCTTCTACTAAATATTTCACGTGGAGAAACACTCTTAAAGGAGTGCCTAAACTGCTCAATCTTCAGATGGTCCGGGAGGTATTACGCACAAACGAAAGGGCTGGTAATGGGACAATGACTGGCACCAAGCCTTGCCATTGCATTCATGTTTAAGGTGGAAGCACCAGTAATCGATCTCGGGCCGTTACTCTACTGTAGATATGTAGGTGACTGCTTGGTCATTTGTTCAACACAAGAGGAAATTGACAAACAAATGTTTCGAGTTGTTGAACGAACAGTCAGAGTATATTAAATTCACCCGAGAGAAACCAAAGGAAAACTGGCTTCCATTTCTGAACGTGGAAACTAACCTATCAGAAAATGGCTACGTTACGAAATGGTATCGAAAGCCAAGTGGTAAAAACATCTTGGTTCATTACTTCTCCTCTCACCCCTCTCACTCGAAAAGGGCGCTTGTGAGAAACGCGTTTCGAACAGCTACCAGCGTGTACACAGGAAGGGGGCAGAGAGAGGAGTCCCGGAGCTTGGCGCGGCAAATAGCCATTTCTAATGGCTACGAAACTGTAGCTCGGGATAGGTGTAAAGGAAATTACAGATCCCCCAACGATAACTCTAGCGACAATAAGGTCCCGTTTATCCTACCCTTCATTTCAAATGAAGTAAGTGCAGCTAGAAAACGCTGTTTGAAAAGGACCGGTCTAGAGAATTCGGTAACGATAACTGAAATGCCACCGAGTAATCTTAGGCGCCAACTAGTTCGTAACCGCCTATACGACCGTCTGGACCGTCTGTGTGCAACGCAAAATTGTATAATTTGCCCCAATGGTAGAGACGGTGATTGCATGAGTTCTGGTACAGTTTATCTGATCTCTTGTAAAGCGTGCGGGGGACGAATACGTTGGCGAAACGAGTAGACCACTCTGCGTTCGTATAAAAAGAACACCTAGTCGACAAACATAAACCAAACACTCCACTAGGCACGCATAGGACGCAGAAACATAACGAAGAAGATTTTGAAGTACGGGTTACAATCCTCACACAGGAATCGAGAACACAAGCGCGCAGAATTCTCGAGGCATTCTGGATCAATTCCAAGAATCTGAAAATGAACCGCAGGGAGGAATGCCTCATTATCACGCGTGATATTGGGCAGTATATAAGCCTGTTATTCTGATGAGATGGGTACATTACGATTCCATGTGAACTCTGTGAGGTTGGTCTCCGCGTGAAATATTTAGTGGAAGACTCCTAGAAAGCGGTGAGTATGCAGGGACTCTGTGTTCAGTGTGATTGAGATTTTGTTCAACATTTTCTCTGTTTGGTTATGGATGCGTTTGACCGTGTAGATTGCAGTCAACTTGACCTTTCCAGGCTCTGGGGAAGGCGAAATCCGCCGAAGCGTCGGCTTGTACGTTAATAAAGAAATAAAATAACACCTAGTGTTTGCTAAACAAAAGTAGAAAGAACTTTTCATGTATGATTGATTATCCGAGTTTAAGAAAACTGGAAATGTTATATCATGTCTAGTCGGCTGCGGTCTAGAAGTTATGTTATATATGTTGCAGTTGCTGCATGTCAACTCAGATCAAGATTGTTTGAAGCAGCAGCGTTTGTATAAGCCGAATAGCGCTTTCTTAAGCAAAGGTATCTGTTTTGGACTTACTAACATCACCTTAGATAGTTTTAGTTCAGAGTTTTGTTGCTGGGTCAAGCAAATATCTCTGTCATGTCTATTTCCAAATGATAAGATGAGATAAGGCAATGCATTGTTAAGTTTTGCTGTTGTACATCGTCAACGTTGAGAATACATTCTAGTGGAATATGCGAAAATGTATACTCTAAAGGTTCACGATTGATGTTGTAAACGAAAGTCATCAGAAACTAATCGGTCGGCTTTGTAAATCTGTGCTAACGTGAATATGAGTGGAACGAAAACACGAACTTACGGAGGGTGCTGGAGTTGTTTTCTATCACTAACAGTGCTGAATTTCTTGAAGAATCGTCCTATACCAAGAGAAGATCACCTGCTAGTTTATATATCTATATTTATGGAACATTGTATCACTTCTATGAACTGTTTCGACTCCTCGATTTCCTAATGAACAGCCATCCTTTATTCATTGTACTGTTCTCTCCGATGATCCGACCGATCTAATTGAAGAGCAGAAATCCTGTGGTTCAATCTTTTCAGTAGATGTACTATGGTTCAATCGTGAGAGCATAGTAAAGAACTTCAAGTTAGACAATAAGGAAGGATTTGTACGTGGTTTGGTTCAATGTATCTCTTATTTCCTATCTCCCTAAAACCCCCTATGCGCCATCTGGGGTCCCCACCACATGCCTTCGCGACTAACCGGCTCGATATTCCTCATATGAGGGAGATCCATGAATGGTTCGATGTAGCATCAGTTTTTTTTTTTGTTGTTATTGAATGAAAGCGTCTATAAGAATCGAGAGAAATCGGGAAGAATGGGTGAAACACTTGTTGTTTAATGGTTTGTACTTGTTAGTGGGTTTTCTGTAATCGATCAATAGTTTAGTTGATAGATTGGTTTAAGCCACATGGTCGCTGTTGGCAGTGTATCAACAAGATAAACATTAGTACTTCCTGGTAGTTTAGTTGAGCACACTGTTGTCGTTTTAGTACCGACATTTTCCTGGTAATCCGCGCTAGTTATTGTTGATGGTTTCGTTTCTTAGTCTAGTTCACGTCATAATTCCAAAGGCTAAATATGTCGCAGTGTTTGTCCATAGGTATTTGCTAACATTTTTGTTGTACTTTGTGTTCTACATCAGACGCTGTCGGCACGTTTGATGTCAGTTTAATTGATTGCTGTATTTTTTTTGCAGAGTGTGTTTCAGATTTCATGGAAATTTGGACCGAAATCTACCTGGTTTTATGTTTCACTGCTTTATGAAAGCTTAGGGTTTAACACAATCGTAACGACGTGACCTCTGCGGAAGTCATAAGATGTGAAAGTAGGAGCTGCTTTCAGTTTAGATCACGATATCTAAGCTTCAGGAGGTTTCATTAATTACAATAAAGACTACAAGAATCCGGAAATTTTTGCATATAGGATGGAAGTCTACTTATTTTATTGAGATGAAATTTTGATTTTTTGGAACCATCTGTGCCCTACGTTTCTTCCTTTTTATTGCTTCGATATTGTTACTTCGAACAGGGAACCAAATGCGCAAGCGGATTTTCATCCAACAGGACATGGTGTTTCCTCATTATATTGTTGGTGCTTACAAATGTTGGTCTTGATGGAATGTTTTAAAAAATTAAATTTCGTTGTAATTTTTTCTGGAAGTTTCAATTCTAAGCATTCAGATTTGGGGAACATTGTATAAAAATTTGCATATGTCGTCTTGATAGAGCAGTCTCTACTATAGATGTATAGATTTTTCACCTTCTAAAATACTGTGGTGATCGAGAAATCATCGTCTGCTTTCGAAAAACTGGCTTCGTTGCGATTGTGTTGAAGTGTGTATTTAGACTTTTTAGTATTGCTGATGTTGGTTTGAACATGCGATTATTTGGAAAATACTTACTACTGCATTGTTGAATTTACGTTGATATAGGGTTTTAAAGTATAACTCGTTAAGATCTGAAATTCGTTTTGATTTAGTGGTTAGTTTTCTAAATCGTTTTGTTATCTTCCATTCTTTCAATTCATCTGCGATTCTTTTAATCGCTGAATGACTTGAGTGAGCATCGGAATGAGAGAATTTTTTATGTCGCTATCTCGAGCCAGAAACACCTAATGAAGTCCGATCGAGTAAGGTAATGAGCATCATATTTGAAACCTTCCAACCCTGTTAATAACAAGATGGTAACATAGAGTTGTTAGACTTGTTCTGTAGAAGTAGCTGGGCTACTTGTTGGAAGTGATCTTGGACCGCGTACTAAGTAGCTAGCTGAAAGCCACTTGATTGCCAGCTCATGGTCCGGAATTGGCATGCAAGATGCGAAAAGCAGACATAGAGGAACATCAATCGGATGTTTCTTTTATGTAGATGTTATGATTTACCTATTTGTTGTACAAACTGCTTGTATCAAAAAATGGGTGTTTCACTT
This sequence comes from Angiostrongylus vasorum, assembly GCA_018806985.1. NCBI lineage: Eukaryota > Metazoa > Nematoda > Chromadorea > Rhabditida > Metastrongylidae > Angiostrongylus > Angiostrongylus vasorum. Next base: position 340,369 of record JADANN010000228.1, read on the forward strand.
AGGTAAAGCTGTTCAGACATAATCCTAAAGGTTGTTAATTTATCCTATTTTCATTTAGTATCAGAGTCAATTTCAACAAAACTGGTTTCCTACGCGAAACAAAGGATTTTTCGGAAGCTTTACAAAAGTTCCACGAATTTAACAAGATTTTATTGTTTTACAATGCAGTAGCACAAAGTGATGAAATCTAAAGTATTACAACATATCAGTAGTATTCTTTAGCGACTATGCTTGAGAATGTTCCACATGAAATTGAATAGAATGATAAGAAAGTGGCGATAGATGTCTGTTGTTGAGCGGTTAACTGAAAGGGGTATTTCATAGTACTCTATGACTAGTGTTGAACAGGAACTATAACCACGTGGATTTCGCGAAATATCAGACACGCTGGACGATGTTGACTCGATAGTCGTATTTCTTCAGAAGTGTTTCTAAACCGGCATATGATGCTCCTCAAGATCCGTTAGCTGAGAGTGTTTGTTGTGCAAACATGGTAGACGAGAGGAGCTAAATGGGGTTATCGTTGTTCCCTAGTCTATTCATTCGAACAGGAGTACATAATGTGGTCTTCTTAGTTAATACAGTCAGATATCCAATGACACACTGAGCAACTCTGTGTAAAGGACATGTTTCTAAGAATTGCATGGAAAGGATAACTCATTGCATTTTCGAAGGAGTTTCTAATTAGCTTTTGATGGACTTTGGAATATATTTCGTAGGAAAGCAATATTAATTATATAAGGCTACATTTATCGAGTTAAATTGGTGCATGAAGTGTTTTTCTGTTGTTGCATGATTACTTACTCCCAGATGAACTGTACAGTAAAAGATCTGTTCTGTACGTTGTCCATGTCTATGCTGTTCTATTTGAATACCTCTGTACCTGAACAATGCTCGCTTCGTCGAAGTGGATAAAACCTTGTATAATTTAATCATACTGCAGCACTTCTTCGATTATTGCTTTTCTTTCATGTCATTATAAAATGATGCGATATTTTCCTCATTAGTTTAGAGATTTTCGTCTGCAGAAAACGAATATTCTCATCTTTGCTTCAGAATCGTTTCCCATAACTGAAATAAGGCGAAACCGACATTATTTCTTAGGTGATCAACCGTTCAAGAGGGGTCACATACGACGCAGTTCATACGAATCGGCACAAATTCAACTCAACTTTGCGCGACGAATGACAACACCGCATAGCTGTACTATTTCTTCAATTGCAAAGTATGAAATACGTCTTGAAAATGTTGTTTATACTCCAGTTATAGATGTAAGCCCTTAATTAGCATATCGAATTGAACTATGGGTTTTTTGGAACATTTCCACGCAGTTCATAGTTTTTCGATGTATGGCATTGTGGCCTTCGCGAAGGTCTACGGCCTCATCGGCAAGGGGATCATACAGCGCTGCACAGTAGGAAATTGTCCTTCTAGTTGGATCAAATAAACTGAGGAGGAGTTTAGCAGTTCTTGCTTCGGTTCGTACGGTTCTTCGTAAAGACGGGTTATTCAGGTATTAAATATGGTGTTGTGGTGATCCTGGGTGTCGGGCTGCGATGTACAGCGAAGGTATTTATCCGCCCAGCAGAGCCTCTCAAGCTGAGGAATCCGGCGTTTCCATCAGGAAGCCCAGCTAGGACTAAACCAGTACCGGGGTCTGTCATCGTCCTGGTGTGAAACTACTCGCATGGTGGCAGATCTCGCTCTGATCCACAAAAAAAAGCGACTGACTGCCTGTGGTGGTGGCGACCTGGAGCAGCTTAAGCTCACCACAACACTCCAAAGAACCACAGTCGCTAAACCAGCAAAACTCCGAAAAATTAGAGATTATTCTGGGATCCACACCACCAGTGTGGATGGGCTAGCCAAGTATGCAAGTTGTGCTTTAGCAAATTTCTAGTGACGAGTAGATGTCTTCAGCATAAAATTAGAGAAATTTGGTTAACAAAATAATTATTACCTTCCAGGTATGATGTTCTACCGCTGTGTTCACCATCTGCTAAGAAAGATGCATCATGCGGTAGTTCTGCTTCTGGCAGCCATACGAACGACTGTGGTATTTTATTGTTCTATACAGATTGTATCGTTTTCTATCGTTTTTAAGAATCCCGTTATACAGACTGTGTTGATGAGAAAAGCTCATGCCGACAAGATCTGTGCTCTGTCAAACAGAATGGTGAACCTTCAAAAGGAGTTTTCTCTAAGCTTCCTCGGTAATTAAAACTTTTATTAATTTAGTGTTTGCTGTATTTGTTCAGAGATTTTCAATGTCATTATGCTAAAGCTCAATTGCAGTCTGTTCTCTGGAAGCGGGTCCAGTAAGCCATCATGGTTTTTCGGGAAAGAAAAAAATAGGGATTCTGTAGTGATTCGGACAACCGGCCTTATTCTCGAGGAGAGGCCAAGCAGTTTACCTGCAAAGCCTTCCGACGAGGCAGCACGGCATAAACAATTGTACTATGATATGATAGCACAGGTTTGACGTTTCATTGTGCATGCGTCAGTTTTGTTAGCTTGGAATATTTAGTTTCCATTATTTGAGTCGCGCCGAAAAATTGAAATGTGTTGGTCGGATCGGAAAAAGGGCGCGTGTCGAGCAGTGTCGGAGGCGCCCTGCAGTATGTATGGGATCGATCCCCGCTCCCAAGGCTCACCTAGCCTTCCATCCATCCCTCAGAGATCGGCAAATTGGTACAAGTCTGAGAGGATGGCAGCACTGGCTCGGTAAATCGGTAGGCCACGGCGAGTCATTGTATAGGCCAGATATGCATTCAGTCACCTCTGCGGACACCTCATGAAGTCGAATGCCTGGCGCATCCCTTAGGGATTGATCAACGCTGAGTACTTCGTCCTTTTATCCTTTATATTGCTCGGGCGAAACAAGCGCATTGATCACATTTTTTTGATGAAATGGTTCTGTTCATTTTCTGTTTTTCTCCGCCCTACTATTCCGCAAGTTTCTCCATCTTCATCCTCTCCTATTTATGAACAGAGGAGACGGTGATGAAAGGGAAAGAAAGAGAAGGCTAAGGAATTTTAGAAAACTTTTTATTTTCAAAAAAGTAAGGTTTAACATTCTGATTTTACTTTAGATGAAAAAAGAAGGAGCAACGTGTGCAGAAGGAACGACGTCAAGCTCATTTCGAAAAAGTACGTTTAGAGGAGCAAGCGAAGACCGCCTCTCTTTTGTGGACAGAAAAGATCCTCCCTAATTGGAATGAAGCGTGAGTGTCTCATAAATTCTGTTTTATTTTCCTACGAAATGTTGGCTACGGCTGTCTACAAAGCGCAAGTCAGCATATGTAATTCATTCCAATTAGTACTCAATTGTACTAAAGCGGCTTTAACAACGTATGTCACTTTATGGTCAGAAACCCAAGTAATTCTGTTGCATAAGAAGTAATAATAAGGAAAAGAAACGTGTTAAATATCCTAGTGCGTCATATGTTTGCTTTAGGAAAGAAACAAAACGTTGTTATGAATTGTGGTGGCAGGGTATTCCACCAAAAATCCGTGGTCGTGTGTGGTCGTTAGTCATCGGAAACGCCCTCGATATCACACCAGGTTTCCCTTTATTTGAGAACTTCTACCTGTTATATTTGCTTGGGTCGTTATGAGGCTTGCTGTGTAACTACTAAAGTTCGATTCCTCCGACGTGCTTCATCGAAGCCATTCCATCACTGGATTCTTGTTTCTAGTTGCCAACGCTACTAATTCGCTTTAATCTGCTTCGCAGCTTAAACAGAAGAGTAGTTGAATTTCTTCCAGTTGGAGCCTCTATTTTGTTTTCCTCAAGAATTGCTCATTTAGAGTTATATGAGCTCAATTGTACTAAAGCGGCAATGGAAGTCGGTAGTCAATCTGAATCTGACCAACGATGTAACCTTTCGGATGATACTAAACCTGGGACACCACTTAGTGAGAATTCACTGTCACAAATTCGCCTGGATATTGCACGCACCTTTCCTTCTCTGGGATTTTTCCAGGAAAATGGTCCATATTATGATCATCTAATGAAGCTGTTAGGTATGATTTTTCGGATTATGTGAAGCCCTTTACTACTTCATTTTATTGGGTTCTTTAAAACTAATTCCTGACAGACTTCATTAATGCACAGTTTTATAGTGGTTTTTAAACAGGAGCGTACTCTTGCTTTCGTCCTTCCGTAGGATACCTTCAATCAATGGCTTTCATCGCTGCTGTTTTGCTTCTTCAAATGGATCTTTATCCTGCTTTTGTTGCTTTTGCAAACCTTCTTAACCGGCCGTTACAGGTACGTAGACCTTACTTCGCGCCTACGCCTAATTTTCGTCAACTGCGTCCTATTTCTTTATAAATGAATGAATTGGTAAATTCAGAATTTGGTAGTTCTATTGACGACCCTGGTCTGTCTCGGTAGAAGTATATATTATTTTTCTAAGGCGGTGTTAGGTTTGCCGGAAATTAATGTCCACTTTCAATCTGTATTTTCAAGGTGGCATATTTCAGTTTAGAACAAACTTCTTTAATAAAGGTAAAGCCCTTTGTAATCTACACATTTTTTTGGAAGAAGGAACAGATTTACTCCTGCTGGCTACTTAAAGTATTGGGTTTCCGGAGGATATGAAGAAGTGAACGTGGTTCCATCCTTGGCTTGGTTTCTGGATCATTTTTCATACAGGAATTTGTTGAAATATTTGAATTAATGGTAATAGCTAGGCGAGAGGTCTTACGAGTATATGGGTCAGAGTTTCGTCGACGTTTCGAAATTCTTTTGCAAGTTTTCGAACAGACGTGGATGTGTTTTCTTCCACCAAATCCTTCAATTGTCCTCCATAGCAGAATGATTTGGTCCATTTCCTTTATTTTCGAATTCGCCACGACGAAATTTTCTAGGCCAATCTTGCACTGTATGTTCATTAACACTTTTTGTGCCACACCTGACTAATGTTTCGAGGCTTTGTGCTTCATACTTCTGAGCACGGATTCATAGAAGTAGATTCGTGCAGGTTGCTTCTACATCTGATATTCTAAACTTCAAAATCTATTAAGAGCACCATTTACAATATAACTGAATTATAGGGAACGAAAGTGCGTAAAATGGTCTCTACAGCTTTACAACGATATATATTAGTACAGTACTGGAAAAAAAACTGTTGCTTAAACGTATACATGAAAAGTAAGATTACTAGTCGGACATTAATTTCCGCGCAACCCAATACATTAATTTTCAATCAGACTGCAATCAAATATCAAAAAAACTGAACGCGAGGCTTGTTTGTTTTTTTTTCTGGAAGGGATCTTGATTATCTAATCGTTTCATTGGTCGAAATACAAGCTTCGACGGAGAAAAATAGAAAGGGAAGATGGTCCGTTGGCTCCAGAAAATAAGGATTTCACTGTGCTAGAGAAAAAACTAAACGTTTTTTTTTTTTTGCTGACAAAGACCTTTGCATTCAATTAGTTTTTATTTCAACTGATAGTGATCACTATGAACTGAGATATGCTCCCTCCTTCCTCTCCTCTCCTGTCCTATCCTCCACCAGACCACACCTACATCTACACCTATAAGTTGAGGTGAACTCACGTCCTCACGAAGGTGTTAGAAACGAAGCGGAGATACAGTCTTCTGTTCTGCATTTTTTTTTTTTTTGCAAATTCCAAAGCTTGTAGCGACCAACTGACTTCTTTCTTGTTTCAAATAATTGATATACGTCATTATTTTAAAAGCGACGACCCACCATCGTCTGAATCTGACCTTTAGGAAAAGAACCATGGCATTTTAATGGCATTAAATTAGTTCCATTTCTTTTCCAGACAGCGTTCTTTGAGTGACGTCATTTCAAAAGCGACGACCCACCATCGTCTGAGTCTGATCTTTAGGAAAAGAACCATGGCATTTTAATCGCGTTAAATTAGTTCCATTTCTTTTCCAGACAGCCTTCTTTGAGTTACGCCAATCTGAGATGACGAAGTATTTCATCGCTTATGATCGTTATTTGGAACAAGAACTACCAATCCTTCATCAACATCTTGATAAACTAGACGTACGACCAGACCTATATCTTATCGAGTGGTATGTTTTCCTAGTCACCCATTTATGGCTGCTGTGTTTTCTAGTTCAGTAGAATCTTAAGTATCATTTTAAGAATACGTGCTGAATTTCACTATGGAATGTTATTTGTTGGTACAAATGATTTGACAGGACGAAGGTGAAAGGGCGCGTGTAGTGCAGTGTTCGGAGGCGTTCTGCAATACACATGGAATCGATACCCGCCCCCGAGGGTCACCTAGCCTTCCATCACTCAGGGGTCGGTAAATTGGTACCAGACTTACCTGAGAGGATAGCAGCACTGGCTCGATATATCGGTAGGCCACCACGAGTCACTGTAAAGGCCAGATATGCATTCAGTCATCTCCAACGATTCTTAATGAAGTCGAATGCATGGTGCATCCCTCAAAGACTGATTAAGTCCAAGAGCTTTATTGTTTTTTTTTACTTTTTCACCCATGCTAATTTCGCACCATTTCTTTTGGTTATCACTGTGTTGTTTTAGAACCATGGCGAATCCTGACTATTGAAATGCTACTCGTTATATAGCTAGGGCTTCTTCAATTTCTTATTCTTTACATAGTCTAGTATGTCTGTTGATAACTCGTTGTTCCAGGATTTACACGCTTTTTGCGAAATCATTGCCGTTGGATATCACATGTCGAATCTGGGATGTTTATTTTCGTGATGGGGAAGAGTTCATTTTCGAAACAGCCTTAGGTAGTTCTCCTTATGTTTTACTGAGTTCATGTTTACCCCGGCTTGTCAATCAGTATGGAAATGGGATTATTTTGATCTTTACCTTACTGTTAGGTAGAATGTAATATAGTAGGTATAAGGTACTGTTTCAGATGACATGTTTTTGCTTTATTACTTTATTGATACAATATTGTTTTTCTGTGACAAGTACTTCTTAGCATATCTTATTTTCAAGTTCATGCCACCTTTGTGACTGTTTATGGAGAAGTTGACATTTTTGAATTTGTTTGACTTTACATGTTTAGGAATACTTCGTATGTACGAGAGCCGATTGTTGTCAATGGATTTTGACGAATGTGTCGAGTTTCTCACGCAGTTACCAGAAAAAATGTCGTCGTCTGATCTGTTTCGTAACATTGAACCTTTTGTTCGTTCGTATTCTGCTGCTGATATCTCACGACCAAGGAAACGCTTTGTACAGGTGAAGTTCTCTTCTCTGAAAAAAAAAGTTGAAATTTAACTATTTTTTTTAGTTGTTTTGTTTAATTCTTTTCCGCTAGGATTCCTTTTCTTTCCACAGCTTCAGCATTTTATCACAAGGTTACAGATTCTCAGTGAAGTGGAGAAACGGGTGAATCAAGGAGATGCGAAAGGTCGTGACGCATTTAGTAGGAATTTGAAAGAAGTTAAGATGAGCAAGAGTCTCAGCGGGTTCATTAATGGTCTTTTTTCTTCGCCGTCATATCTTTAGAGTTTATATGTTGCCTCACTATTATTTTTCTATTTCATGTGCCATATTTATTATTTTTCTATTTCATGTGCCATATTTTTTTCTTTTTTTCGCTAGGGATTGTACATTTTGTTGTGGTGGATTTCCGGACATTCCATGTCAGTCATCCTCCATGGCCACGATTTGGTATTCACATATGCTTTGATCCAGTTCTGGTGACATTTTTCTTTCTTTCTTTTTTCTTTTCATTTCATGCATTATTCCCGTTGATGCTTCTGCATTTTGTGCCTTCGATTGCTTATCACATTTATAAAGAAAAGGATTTTATATTTTTTTTTGAACGCGTTGTTAAATTGTTAAATACTTATAGTTTGTTATTTGTCACATTTTACCGTATTATTTGTTTAAATACAAATGAGGGGTTTGCAATTTATGGTGTCATTCATCATCCACGTATCCTACTTGTTTCTTATGCTTACAGAGTATATTTTTTATTCTGTTTTTTATTTATTTTTCCATTGCCCATTATCACATCTTCTCTCCGGATCCCGGTACTTCTTGTGTTCGAATGGTTTTCCGCGCAGTTACCGTCCACGAAGGTCTTTGAACATTCCATGTGTTCTTTCGGCTGCTACTCAAGGATTTCGTCTTCTTTATGAAAGTCCTGGAATGCTGCTCGAGTCAGTTCTCGTGTCAATCTTGGAGATAGCCGGGCTAAGACGTTTCCACGTGGACTGGCAGTGAGCAATGGGATCAGCGGTCGAACCAGAACCCTGATTCTTGGTGGACTGCATCACTAACCGCTACACTGCCCACGCTATAATTACCGTTTTTGTCGTTAGCTTTATCATAATCTTTATATATATATATATATATATATATATATATATATCATGATTGGTTTAGATAGAGACTTTATAACAGAAAATCCAATTACTGGCTGTCCGACGCAAAAATTTGGAAGACAGACTGAAACCGAATCTCATTTAGAGCTTGGAAGACGCGTTTTATTTGATAGTTGTGCAATACAGCAATATTTATTTGAGCAACTGAGGGTGGGAATGACATATGGTTTTCTTTTTGTCGTCATTGCTTCGCACATCTATGAAAGTAACCTTAATGCTCTTTGCATCTTTCATAGTGGCTTTTGTGTTGTAATGGCTTATCCAGTGTGTTAACTAGACATTAAAGCGCTGTTGAACTCAGGGAAGAGTTGTAATCTCTGCTTCACTATGGGGTGCTTTCACTTTATTTATCAGGTATTAGATGACAAGTACATCGATCGTCGTCCTACAAAGAAATTTTATATCTTGTCGAAATATATGCATGGTTTTCTAGAGTTACTGGAATGGTTTCTTTTTGGCACGTTGCATATTGGTATGGTTGTTTACTGGACTGTGAACAGGGTGAAAGCAGCACCCGGAATGTCAGCCAGAAGAAGAAGTGGGCTTCTTAGGCACATACTGGCTTACCAAGAATGCAAAGACATAGTGGTCAACAGCAAGGTGAATAAAAAATAGCTCCCGTTAATTCTCCTATAAACCAATCACAATGTGAGGTTAACCGAGTTTTTATTCCTATTTCAAACAAAAGAAGACAACATTTAAGCGGATCCTAGCAGTTCTTGTATTCGTTTTATTTGATTTCATCCATCATTCACAAAAGTGCGCGTTCACATGTGAGTTCGGCTCCTACTCGAAGATTTTCTTTCCTTTACGAATGTTCTTGAGTGCTGGTCAAGTTGATTTTCCCGCTGAATCCTACGATAGCTGTGCTATTGCATTCCTATGTCTACACAACAGTTAGTGGCCAGCTTTTATGAATAACAGGGAGATTTTCCTACACAAATCTGGACCGATTTTCTAACTCTGGAATCTTGGGATAGCTTTACTGGGTGGTCTCATCACCAAGTCGACACCACTAATAATCACTAGCCTTTCTGGATTTGGAGGGAGCTTTCGATGATGATGAAAGGTGATCAGTAGCTAAGATTCCGAGATTTAGCAGAGATTTTCTTTAGAGAAATGAAATATAAGAAAGGGCGAAGTGATTTATACGAAGACGGTTTGACTGTGTGAAAGTATGGGAATAAACTGCTTAATTCCAGTGTGTATATTGGTGAAATCAATCCTTAATTTCTCAATAAAGATTGGGAGACCTGACGTGGACGTTAGAGGCCATGGATGGGGGGATGTACCAACAGCATGGACGTTTGTTAACTACCGGTCACTGGGTGAGATATTGCAGCTCTTTAGTTAAAATAGAATATTATCGGGTAGTGGTACTTCTATCAATTCTTGATGATGTAAAACACTTTTCCGAATCCGCGATCGATTATCGGTTTCGATTTCCAATCATAAGTGTACACGATAAAGAATTCTGTACTCAAACCTTAGCATATTTTGTTTAGATCTTGAGAGGTGTAATGCTTCTCAATGAATTAGTTGCCATGTTGAATCTGTAGCACTTGTAGTGCACTGATAAGAGTTGACCTGCAATACACACGTGGTAAGTGGTTTGAGCCTGCGTTCGTGGTACAGCATGCCATCCGTCGCGGACAAACTGGTACCAGACCTGTACGAGAGCATAAAAAAGCTGACTCAGTACACCGATTGACAACCATAAATCATTGTATCAGACAAGTAGTCGGATACATGGGTCGTCTGTCAGTGATTAGTCAGTGCCGAACGCGTTCTCCCTTTACGCTCTATTACATAAGCCTACTGTAATGCTGTGGGAGCATTAAAGAGAAAAAAAACTTTGAGAACGGAAACAAAGTGTCTGATATCCGACAGTTTTCGGTGTGACCGAAATGATATTAAAATCTTCTGCTGTTGTACTCTACTTGATCAGCATTTTTTCCGTGAGTGGCTGCTAATATTGGAAAAACTTTATCTAAACTTCAGGAAAGAATAGAAGGTATTGATTTCACGAGGTCACCATTCATGTTTGGTGTTAAAAAAATAATCGAGGGTCCAAGAAAATCGTTGCAGTAATGGTCAAAAGCTGTATTGTAATAATTAGAATGCAACATGTATTGATAAGGCTTGTAGTATAGACAAAAGAAGTTAAGTCGGAAGAAACAATTCTTAATACTCTACGGATTGAAAATCTCACCACAGCGACCTTTCTCATTCAGTAGGTGGAGGTTTTCCCTAATTATGGACACCTAGTATAAGGTAGGGTGCGTGTAGCGCAGTTGCAAGAGATGTGCTGCGATAAGCGCGTTGTCGTTGCATCGATCATTGCGCCACAGGATCACCAAGCCTTCCATTCTTCTAGGCTTGGCAAATTGCTACCAGACATGTGTGGGAAGATGGCATTGTTTGGATACATTGGCAAATCACTGCAAGTCATTGTGTTGGCCAGAAATGCATTAAATCACCTCTAACGATGCTTAATGAAGTCGAATGCATGGCGCATCGCTCACGGATTGATCAACGCCGAGAGCTTTATTCCTTTTTCCTTCTCAAACACAAACTGAATTGGCGTAAGCAGAGCAATAGTAATTAGTTGAGTTGATGATGGCATTTTCTTATAGGTAACAAATGCCATCACTAATATCCTTTTGTTGACATAAAATCGGCAGAAATCAGATAATCTTTCGAATAGTTCTATTTTTAAAGTCATTTTTGTTTCCTGTGCGTTTTCTAGAGGTTTTATTGATTTCATGTTTTATCGTGAACAAGCTTTTGAATTAGTTCTACTTTTATTCTACTGCGTAGTATTTTTCCTATCAAGAAATTCAAAAGCATCGAATGTTTTGCTGTACGCTAGCAACGCTCTTCACCAATCCCCGTAGGACACCTTAGGCGGCTTTTTCCCCATGATTTCAGGGATTATTGACTCGACCAGCGTTCTACGACATTCGTGAAGAAAACGAAGTCCCTCAAACTACAGCCGAAGCAACACGCGAAGTGTTTGAAGGTCTTTGAGGGCGATGAATTCGAGGAATCTCAGTTAAATGCAAAAAGTACTGGGATCTGCACAGTGGATGTGATAGAAGGTCATGTAATAAAGAAGCGAAAAAATAAGCATGCTGCTTCTATAGATTGGCATTGCCGACGATGGCGGTGATTATTGTTTCGTCTTCAGTCGTCTTCCACGACCATCGTTTCGTCTTCTTGCGCAATGTGACCGTCTGGTTGGCTTTTCAAGTGTCCGGAGCAGCATATCCGCCACCGTCATCGAATGCCATCTGCCTGTGCAACGCCTTCTTCATTGCGCGAAAATCGTCGTTCGCCGATTGACTTTGGTTGCCGTTCCTTATAGGTAGGTGTTGTTGAACAGAGGTCGTTAAATATAAAACTTATTATTCTGGAAAAAATTATGCAGTTATTTTTAATCTATTCATATTTTTCTATTGTTGGAATGAATTTGAACAAAGTGGAATTCTGCTGGCGACCCAGCGAGTTACGTAAGCTAACGTCTGCTCCCACCAGAAATCTGACAGTCACTCATAACTTTCGGTCGTACAGCGTTCTCACTTGCCATTCGTTATTGGTTAATTCGCCTGTATTCGCTATTGTTAGGTCATATTGGCCTAATGTTGCACTATAGGAAAGATGTATTCAAATCACTGCGATAATAACTCTATGAAATATTTTCATATCTGGTTCGATTACTTGTGAAAGAATACATCAGCACAGTTATCTATGATTATGGTGACGATTCTTGTTCTTTTCATTTACTTCGTCATATTTTGGTCAGCGTTTCTTGGATCGTTTTCTGATCGTGTTTCTTAACTTGTACATCGTTAGAAAAATTCTTAGGTGCTGTTGAGAGCTACTCAAGGTTTTAAAACCTCCGTAGATTTTAAACATATCAGCACTAGAAAGTTAAAGTTGCTGTTTTTTAAACATTAAACATTAGCTGAAAAATGACCTAGGACATACATCATAATATACTTTATTGTAGTAGTTAACTTCAACCGCATTGAAACTGAAGTTGGTCTCGTTCAGATCGACGAGTTTTCAAATTTCGCTCTTTAACTCCACACCGCAGGTGTTTGCGGTGGGGAACGAACACGCTATTACCCTTTCCGGGGACTAACGCGTTCATCACCACATAGTGTGGGTCCTTCGTTCCCCCTGTCTCTCAGCTAGTTCTATCGATTCGTACCATCAGCAATCACCCATCAACAGGATTGATCTGGGGGTGCACACATGGGTATTGAACCCTTACAGCGCGTTCGTTCCCCACCGCAAACACCTTCGGTCCGGAGTTTTGCAAATATCTCAGCAACCTTGTGGTTATATTTTGCTCTTTAATTTGTAAGATGGATGAACAAACTATGAACAATTTATGCCAATAAGTTCTTCCATATCCATTTTAGTATCGAATTACGATTTTAACACTTTCGTGACGAAACTGGTTTTTGCAACAACAGGCGTCCATTTTTTCGCTAACAGATTAATGAAGAGGTTAAGAACCTTATAGGCTTATGGAAGGGACGTTGCTTTATCGCTTGAATAGTATAGAAGATATTTATGAAATATCTTATCAGTTTTAAATCAGTTTGGATTCATATTCTTTCCTAGGATTTCAAAATTGTTAGGGAAAGCCAGTAGCCATTCACAAAAAACTAAAAAGCACATCAGGGGAACTCCGTCACATCGTAGTCGACTAAATCCCGTTTGCTCAATTACATTCACATCTGAAATACGAGCACTGATGCAAAAAAAGACATTCCAGAAAATCCGATTTTCACCGCAAAAGAATAAAACAACCTATATCTTGAAGACAAAGACTTATAGATTCTAATACTTTTTATTGCAATTGTTAAAATTAACTTTGAGCCGAGATTGTATATGTGGGTTCAAATTGAAGGCAGTCATTATTTTTTGCGTCGCGTATGACTCCAGTAGAGGTCACATCGTTGCAATTTTATTAGATAATGCTAAGGAAAAAAGAGAATTTTAAGATTTCGAAAGCATAGGAGACTGGTAAAAGGATAAAGCTCTGGTCGTTGATCAATCCCTGAAGGATGCGCCATGCATTCGACTTCGTTAACCACCGTTGGAGGTGATTGAATGAGTATCTGGCCTTTACAATGACTCGCGGTGGCCTACCGATGTTTCGAGCCAGTGCTGCTATCCTCCCAGACAAGTCTGGTACCAATTTGCCGACCCCGAAAGGGCGGAAGGCTTGGTGGGCCACATGCCGGCACGGGGATCGATTCCCGCAGTGGCGCCTCCAACCACTGCGCCACATGCGCCCTTACGCCCTTGCAGCAGAATGGTAGTGGTGGAAAAAATCGTAGACAATGAGAAATTAATAGCTAAGAGCATTAGGTTGTCCCTGTTTTTGTGAGTAATTTGAGGCGATTTCCTTAGGGATGTCGGCTGTATGGATGAATAACGTGAGAGGCAGCTGTGATGGTCAACAGCCACCTCACCTTTGTTTGGCTAACCATCAAAGAAAACTTCTATGCTGCTGACCTCGTGTCAAGTATTCTGGTTGTGCTCATATTCATTCTGATTCTGGCAATGAATGACTGACTCAATAAACATCAATCATATTTACTTTTAAGCTTTTCGCTCAACGTCATCAGATCATATCAGCTATTTTTTATTCTTTTTTTTATTTAACGCTATTCTCTTCCGTTTTTAGTGCACGTGCTAAGCGTCATCCGATCTATGAAAAACTCCGTGTTCCATCATCGACTCCTATCGCTCTTTCTTTTCTTCTTTCTTCTTCCTTCTTTTGATCCTTTTTGCTTTTTTGCGATTACACTTTTCTTTTGTTTGTATTGTTCTATTGAATATATTCTACTGAATCCGATTGGAAGACGATACTTCTTCAGCTGTTCGCTTAATTATTTTGAAGTCTGGTGAAATTTTTTCGAATAATTCAATTGATGAATGGCTTATAAGGTATATTCTTGAAATGTTCGCGAGTTTGGCTCGATGAATTTCCGGATTTCCAAATTGCTAATTCTAATAATATCAATAGGCTCTCAAACCTTGGTGGTGACGAAGTGACCAAATAATGTGGCGAAATGGTAGTTACTACAACTGTTGTCTATGTTTTCGTAGAGAAAAAGCTTTCACTGAGACTTTTTTGGTTTTGTGGAAACTGACTTTTATTTAATCTCAGCATGAATGATAAATATTTTCTAGTTTCTAATATCAATATTGATCGCGCTGACGGGTGATTGCTTATGGCAGAGATCGATAGAATTAGCTGAGAGACAGGCGAAGCGAAGGATGTGCATGGTGTGGTGGTGAACGCGTTACTCCCCGGAAAGGACAATAGCGCGTTCGTTCCGCACCGCACACACCTGCTGTCCGGATTTTTCCAAATATCTCAGCATCATTGAAGTTATAAATATTTTTTGTTCGCATTCATGAGTTCGCACGAAGTCACTATTATACAAAGTCTTCATTGTGGCGTACGTTTCGGCGCCTTCGCCTTCTTCAGAGCGGCAGTGATTTGAGTCGATTGTCCACAGCCGTCCATTCTTCCGATGTGGTTCCTCGTAGTGGCATCGAGTCGGATCTTCTGCACTAAAACACTGCTCGAGTGAAGGTCCACACTCGGCAGCACCCTGTGTTGCACAGGCTACTCCTCACTAACACTCCACTGGTAATGACTTGTCTCTTACGAATAGAGCAAATCCCTAAGCAGTCTGTATTGTATCACCTGGTTCATAATGAAGTACTATTTTTTGAAAGCTGACCTTGATTTAATCTCGGCGTGAAGAAGATTTCATTTCTTGAAACTAGCCATGTGACTAGGATTTAGTGTCAACAACACGGATACACACAACCGCCATAAGGTGTGCTAAACGAAATAGTATTTTCGGAACCAAAGCCAATATCTTGGTCATAAAATATTGACATCAAAGTAGCATACTTCGTAACAAGCTCGTATAAGCGCATGAATACAAACAAGAATACTGATTCATTCAGTTTGATTTAACTGTCCGTCATTAGTGATTTCTTAAGTTTAAGTAGATGTGATAAAATTGATGTAGCCCTTCGAATTCTTTTCGACGACATGTTTTTTCTATGCAGGAATCTTAGTACAAATGCCTTCCCTTGGAATATTATTCTCTTTCGGAACGTTCTTCAAACGAAGTAGTGAAATTTGATCTCAAATTAATAGGGTTGTTACGCCTCGACCATTTTTTTCGATGATATCGAGAAGAACCAAAAGAAAAAGAGAAAAATAGTAACGTCTATCACCTAACATCTCTTCTGCTACTTCTGTCTTTCGTAGTTCCATCAGAATTCTTTTGTGCGACATCTGTCTATTTGTAGGACATTTGTTGTATTTTTTCCAAGATTGATTCCGATGTTTAAAGTGAGTGATGACTGAGAGGGGCCGTAATGGCGGTTCTAAGCGATAATATTGAGTTAGTGCATAAGCAGTTGTTCCGGAAATGTACCGCAAAGGACACGTTATTAAATAGTTATTCTGAAAAAGTAAAATACTGTATTCGTTCTAGTGATAAAATGTGAAGGAAAGTATTTAACCTCTTATCTTTTGAATCTTTCATGAACTCGTTTCAATAGGCAGTGTATTGTCTGATCGTATTTGAGCAGAAAGTCTTTTTTGAAGGTAATGTTTATCGTTCGTATGAAGTATGGACATTAATTTGTTATGCTTAGTAATCGAATACAGTCATTCATACGTCGTATAATGGACCAGCTTTCGTCTTCTACTAAATGTCCTAAAATTCGCCGCTATTAGCGCCCAAATAGTCGTTTGTTAAACGCGCAAACCAGCTGTTTGTCCATAATGATAAAGGTCGTTGTACCTGTCGTATAACTTAGGAAAGCCATTAGACTGGCTAAAATTCGATGTTATATAGTGACTCGAAAAGCTTACAGTTCGTTAGAAACATGACTAGTCAGCTCTATATGAGGTTAGATGCCGTGTATTCAATCACGCATTCACTAGTTATTTATGGGAACGTGTATAGTGCAGGGTACCCTGCAATACATACAAGGGTCGTTGCCTCGATCTCGCACCCAAGCCTTCCATACTTCCGAAGTCGGCAGATTAGTACTAGACATGTTTGAGAAGTTAGCAGCCGTGACTTGATACGTCGATCTGCTACATATAGATTTTCAATCACCTCTTACGATGTTCGATGAACTCGAATGCATTGCACAACCCTTCAGGGGATTAATCAACGTCAACAGCTGTATCTTTTATCCATTTGTTGATTATTTACGCTGAAGAAGGAGAATTTCCTTAAATTCGGAAGACTTATGATGTCTAACCATTAAGAGTGAAAGTTTCGTTAAGTTCAACATTCAGTGCCATAACTTTGCGATTGGGTGTTTTCGTAGCCGGTGGTAGCGGTGATGACGGTGCTTGGATGAATTCGGCATGACCGAATCCTCTATATTAGCGTCATTGTGCTCTCGAAGATGTATTCAAATTGTTTCCTGTGCGGTCGATTTGATGATGACGACATCGACGTCAGCGTCTTTCAGTCAAAATTAACTTGTTCTTACGAAGATATTGACGATACTTCACTTACCCACCATACACATTAATCACTTATCCATTTTCGTATTCGTACCTATTATCTACTGTTCTTTTTAAAGTGCTTATCTCTGCTTTTGTAATTACGTTATTGCTGGCATAAATGCTACTAGAACGAGATAATATTATTACACATATCATTATTCTTGTTGTTGTTATTATTGTTGCTTATTGTGAGAAATCCCCCTACATTACCATAACTTTTTACATATTCGGTAACATATTCGCAGAGAAAGAGAATAAAATGGTTTTTTTAAAATGAACTACTAAGAGAAGAATTGTATAGTCAGTTGGATACTTGGATGGCCCGTCTTCACCAGTTGTGCGGGCCCCACCATAATTTCCATTGTTTCGGAGTTCTGCTGACTTAACCATTGTGGCTCTCTGGAGTCCCTAGGTCAACTTTGCCAAAGTCTGCCCAGGTCGTCACCACCACGGGCAGTCGCTGCTGTTGTGGATCAGAGGGAGATTTGCTACCACGCGACTACTTTGATACCAGAACGCTGACGGATCCTGGCATTGGTTTACTCTTAGCTAGGCTTCCTGATGGAAACACTAGATTCTTTCTCAGCTTGGAAGGCCTTACGGGGTGGATGGATTCCTCCGGTCTACATCGCAGTCCGACACCCAAGAGCACGATGAGGCGGTAGACCGTTGGGAGAAGGATTGTTTAAGCATGGATAAATCTACTATGAGCATTTAATAGTGGTATAGTATGTTTTAAAATCTACAGTTAGAGGATTTTAAAGATGGGTCATTACCGAAATCTAGGCTTTTTGGGAAATTTGTTTGCTAATTTAATAATCGGATATGATGAAATCAGAAGTTTACAGTGTGCATTATAATTTAGGAAAATGAATTCTATGAAGTATTACATCTAATGAGTTTTTAAAGAAAAATTGGGATCGTTATTTCAGAGACTAGAAATTTATTGCAAGTTAGATCATTGACATTGATATGCTTTCGGTGCTCGAACTCATTTTTTTACTCATTTTTTTGCTACTCATTTTTTTACTTACTAACAATGAATGAATGATTACATTCATATAACGTTTTTCTTTAAACTCTTAGATGACTCGGCATCGTAGCTATTGTGCGTATTCAACCACTTTTTTTCTCTAATTCAGTTCCTCACACGTGATCCACCAAAGTTCGCCTCCTTCATCATTCGTTAAAGTCTGATCGAGTTGATTCTCTATGGAGCCCTCGTATAGCTGTGCTAGGACGCTCTCAGGCTTTCACCACAGAGCGGCGCCATACTTCATGGATATGAGAGAGCTCTTACCAAACAACTGTGGTACTAAATCCTCGACGTCTGAGTGATAGATGGCTTGGTAAAGCTGCTGAAGGATCGAACCATGGCTCTACACATATTGACGAACGTCATTTCTACTACTGCACCCACGCACTCTCATGCATATATCATTGCATATAAATTCGAACAAAAAGGCAAGTACGTGTGCATCAAAGTAATAATGTGTCAAAACGCGAGAATAAAGCAACACGTATGATTCATATGTGACTCATATTGTTATCAGCTGCTTAAGCATGAGTAGGGGTTCTTTTTTATTTATTCAATTTGCTATAATCTGTTTACTTGTTCTTTGTTGCCGTTTATTTATCATTATTTATTTATTGTTTGTTTATTATTATTTATTTATTATTTATACTTCCGTTATTCTTTGTTTTTGTCTTTTGTTTACTTATTTATTTATTTTTTTTGGTAAATTGTTAATAGTAAATGTTTGACGCAAAGTAGTTGTGTGTATGAATGAGCGCAACATTTTATGCTTCGTATAAAAATAGTGTCAAGGAAACTTTTGATTTTTGTAGGAAAAAGACTAGAAACGATGGTTGAAAATTATATTCTGTTATGAAAAATCTCATCTTGCACCTAAATATTTCTGGATCAGCGTTTTTTTGTCAAAGATTTCTGGATAATCGTTAGTTTCATCCTTATAATTTCATTTTCAGTGATGGATATTAATGATCTTTGAAGGAACTTCTGGCACTCAAATTGTTTTATCAATACCAGATGTTTAGAAGATATAAGCCTGAAAGTTCTAGCAGCACTACTGGGTTCTTTCCTAAAATTTATCCCCGACCATCAATTTTTGGTTCTTATTCAGACTAGGTGATTGCAATCGTTAACAGATGTTAACATAAACTTGGAACAATTTCATAGTTGTTTTTTTAGCTCATTTTCATCAAAATCCTTGTTTTCTATGGGTTAATTCTTTATGAAAGCTAGAGGTGCGCAAATAACGCAATAGTAGAGAAGCCGTCCATTAATGCACATAAAGCATTGGTTCGATCTGGCACTGAGGCAACCAATCATTTTATCCCTTCGACATTGCAAAATCAGTGTCAGGCGTGTTTAGGAAACACCCCAATTCAGAAACGCTGTTGACAGTATGTGGTAGATACCTGGATACGGCTTATCCCAAGTTTTCTGGGAGAGTCAAAACTGCAAAATAAAACAAAAAGCCGCGTGCAAACAGTAGATATAAGTAAAGATACGACAAAAAGTGAAAATGTGAATGGAAATAAAATGTCAAAACAAAGGTATTCAATAAGTATGCTTTTATTACTGTAATCAGTGGTATTTCAAGTAATGGTTTGCTTCTCGTTGTCAACTTTTTTGCTCACTGTGTCTCCCATTATTCTAATTTGTTTGTAAAGTTAAATTTACTACGTCTTTCTGTGGGTCAGAAGAGTGTTTTTGAAGTAATCATAAGCGAACCTGCTTAATTCTAGCGTTGTTAACGTAAAAGGTCATAGCTAGAATGTTTCGCTTTGCAAAAAAGAAAAAAGGTAGGAATTTCTGTGCGTCACATCTGAATAATCGGTTTTCTTCACTCACACATTAAGTAAGAATTTTGACAACATCGGAGAATCATGTGAAGGGTTATTTACTTCCATTCAGAAGGATTTCGTTTATGATTTCTTTAATGAATGCGTGACTGCTCGACAACGAAAACACTACTTTAGCAAGCTGACTGGACTAAATACGTTATAGATTTTTTCTATAAATGTAGGGAAAACTGAAGCAAACAAGAAAGATCTTGAGGTTATCGTTAAAACGAGGTTGCTAAGGATCGTTATACTGCTAATTTTCGATTTCAGTTCTGTCTGTCGTGCTAAACTTCTTCCTTTGTTCTACCAATTCTGTTTCGGTGATGGAATCCCTCTTACACATGGCGTCAGTTGTTTTGTTCATCTGTGCGCCCGCCATTTATCCAGGCTCTTCTCCTCATTCCAACCACGTCTCACCTCCTCGACAATCATCATTTTCCATTTTCGTTCACGTTCATTACGTAAAGCTCATAATCTTATCTTCTGCTACCACTAAGTTCAGTAACATCAGTAATACTAATAGTAACAGTACTAATAAGATTAGTAATCAATAAGACAATATAACAACCTTGCTAGTACTTGATACTTACTTGAATGGCCCGTCCTCACTAGCTGTGCGGGCACTAGCACAATCTCCATTTTTCGGAGATTTGCTGGTTAAGCCGTTGTGGTTCCTTGGAATCCCGAGGGTGAGCCTGGCCAATGTCTGCCCCAGTTGTGTATTAGAGGGAGATTTGCCACTATGCAACTTTGATACCAGGACGGTGGTGCATCCTGGTATTGGTTTACTCTTAGCTAGGCTTCCTGACGGAAACGTCGGACTCCCTTCTCAGATTTGGGGAGATCGTGCCAGGGGACGAATCTTCCCGCTGTACATCGCAGCCCGACACCCAGGAGCACCTTCCAACGACGATGAGACGGTAAACTGTTGGGAGGAGCCTTGCTAATATCAACTGTAATATCAACTTTGATCAGGCATGAAAATTTTGTACACAGATGTGCTTACCAGCTTAAGTGAATCAATTTTGCTTATGTATATGCACATGCAAGTACTTATGTATGTATATGTATATATGAATGTAGGTATGTGTGTATATATATGATATATAGAAACATATGTATGTATATACGTCTGTTTCTATGGGGGGTGGAGTGGGTGGTTGGTGAAGTTACGAAATAACTCATTGTATATATGAAATTTTATAGCCGTCATCTAAAATTTATTAACAGTTGGTCTACTCAGAAATTCTTGAGCAAAAGAAAAGAAGGGATTAAGTCGTTGTTGTAAGAACTTAAGACATTTTCCAGGATCGACTTTCTTTTAACCTCGGCATTGGAATATGAATGCGTCGTTTTCTTGTTCAGCAATCGCGAGGTTGTTAAACAGCATACATTTACTTCCATAGAAAAACACAATACAATACAACAGTAGCTGACGTTTCGGCAGTATCGCCTTCACGTATAAAGTCACGTAAAAAGCGGTGAGTTTTTCGAGAAGCTGTTGATCATGTAATTACCATAGGGTTTTTCGTCTTTTTGAAAGTGTTATTGAAGCGTTTGGCCTAGTAAATTGTATGTCAGTATACCCTTTCAGGCTCTGAAGAAGGCGATACTGCCGAAATGTCAGCTACTGTTGTATTGTATTGTGTTTTTCTATGGAAGTAAATGTATGCTGTATAACAACCTCCCGATTGCTGAACAAAGAAAACGACGCATTAAGACATTTCATTAGCGTAGTTAAATCCATATGTTTTTCGTTCAACAATTTGAAAGACAACTAAGCTGATAAGGAAAAAATGTTCAAGATTAACGATGAACACCTCAAGGCATGCAAATTTCCGGCAAGAAGTGTTCTCTTAGTGGAAGGGACATTTTGCTCTGGTTTTTGCAAGCTATGGTAGTTGGTTCATTTTATTAACGTTTGTTATACCTTACATTTTAGATCTTTTGTTCACTCGCTTTATATAGATTGGCAAAGAAAATTGCAGAGTAACTAATACAAAACCATAAATTTAAACCACAGGAATGTATTGTGAACTCTTTGCTCTTTTAAATTCTGTTCTATTATAGAACAAAAGAGATTGGCAGGGAACAACAGAAATCGCTTTCGTACTATTTCATATGTATCTTGATACCACGACTCTTTATATCAATGATCATTTCCGATGTTAACTAACTGTGAAATGCTGTTCAGTTCGGAGAACGACAGAGAGAACATGTCAAAGCAGGTGTGCGCCTTGTCAGATTGGTAGATAGGGGGAAGCGTTCTCTCGTTCGCTATCTGATGGGTGGGAAGGCCGAATGGGTTGTGTTAAAACCACCGATGCTGGTGAGTAGGAGACAGCTCTTCCTCACATATCCTCACAATCCATTCATTCATTCATCCATCCATCCATCCATCCACTCATCCATCTTTGTCTGTGTGTGTGTGTGTGTTCATGTGTATGTGTATGTGTATGTGTGTATGTGTGTATGTATGTATGTGTATGCGTATGTGTATGCGTATGTAGTATGTGTATGTGTATGTGTATGTGTATGTGTATGTGTATGTGCATGCGTATGTGTATGTGTATGTATGTATGTATGTATGTATGTATGTATGTATGTATGTATGTGTGTGTGTATGTATGTATGTATGTATGTATGTATGTATGTATGTAGGTATGTATGTATATATGTATGTATGTATGTATGTGTGTGTATGTATGTATGTATGTATATGTATGTGTCGGTCTCGTCTATGCTGTTGTCTGCTCAATTCAGTAAGAGTTCCGATTGCCATGCACAGCGTTCCCCATAGGGCTTAATTTCGTCTCCTAATCGCTATAATCGTATCATGTTCGAATTGCCATCATTTAAGGGTGACTACCGTCGTAGTCAGCGGCCCATATCTATAATCTGTCCAGTTCAGAACAGTAGCACATCAGTGATTTATAACAGTTAGTAGACAAGAATTTTAGAATAGGCATTGAAAGCTCAGAAGTTCTTACTACGTGTCCTAGTTTAAAGTTAGATCAGACTAACGATCTGCAGTAAATCGTTTTAAATCTCTCTGTTAATAATATTTTATATTGATAGTCGACGTTTAACTGTGGGCGATCGCATATTTTCTTTGCTCGGCAGGTCGAAAGAAAGAGAAACGAAACTTAGCCAGAATGTTCGTTCAGGGAGTTAGTGGATCTTACTAATGAAATGAAACATTTTAAGTAATTTAACCTGTTAACCGTGCTATGATTGGAAGGTCCTTCCATTATTTCTTTCGATAGCTAAGCACAGAAATGTTTTGGAATGCCAACTGCAGAATGTGTATTCGACACGATACCTACTATGCTGAAAGATTTCCGATATTTATTAGTTCTCTAACGTCATTATTAGGTTTCGCTGGGATTCATGGAAAACTGACAATCAAAATGAAAACATGCCTACTATGTAGTAAGTAGGCGAGTTATTTATGCATAATTTCTTATAACAGCTGGACGTCTTCTGGTTTTGAAATGCTAAAGGATGACTTGAATCAGACTTGAATCAAGGTCTCCTTGTTCTGAAACACTTTTCATCCATAATTCTTAGAAGGACCTCTGAGAATCGATAGTGTAACTTTCACAACGAGACTTTAACAAGTATCCTTCAGCACAACTTTTCAATTTCATTTCCGAATTTGGCTTAGTTGTGAATTTCTTAACTTATTCTGCATCAGCATTTACACACTCTATTTTTTGAATTATGCGGTTTCATTTCGAGAATCCTACCCATTCCTTCAGGGATTTGTTAGGAAATAACGACATATGTACAACAATAGATTTCAAGTTATGACCGATGACTTGAAGTGGTTTTGAAATGCATAAAATTTTATTGAACTGCTCTTGACATGTGTCATGATATCTATCATCTTCAGTTCCTCAAAGGAATCGAACCATATCCGTTGCTTCTCTCTCATTGATCGGATTCTGTGGATTTCGTATTTTTTCCAGAAATAAAATAACGCTTTTTTCTAAACAGTATTGTTATCTGTTACTACTGTCTATATTCTTCAACGGAACAAGTTGATTTTCTCGGCGAATTGAATTATCCAGCCCTTGTACTGTAAAGTTGTATTACTATTTTAAGTGGGTTGTTTTCCCAGAAATCAGTGAAACTTCGAAGTTGTCTATCTGACGAAATTGTAAAGTTTGTTGTGCTCTGAATGACGGGATGCGACAACGACTGCCTAAAGGACCTTCTACCTTTATTAGATTGTTGAGCAACCCGTCCTTATTCAATTTGTCGCGAATGCTATGCGTGGACAATTCGATAAAATTTTCTTAAACTTTCAAAATTCTTCATTATCATACATTTAACGTAATTTTCACATTCGTCAACTAAATTATCAACATCCCAACTGAAGTTGTTTCAGCGTTTTCAATGATATGAAACCATACTGGATTACGTCCCAACTGCTTAGGACTTGAGTAACTTGAATGGGAATTGACCTTATTGCAGCTGATGCTTAGGTGAACTTGAGTGATTTTGCAGAATCGCAACAATGATTTTGTTCATAATTATGGAATGAATCCGTTTAAAAGATTTATCACAAGAAGATAAGAAAAATTGATTAATCTAAGTATACATAGAGCTTGATACATATTTTTTCCATAGGTACTTCATTTCATTGCCTTTATCCCATTCGATGTTCCTCCTAGGCTTGTGTCGTATATCCAGCTAGATGGAAAACGTCCAATAAATCTGATTTTTCAACTTTTTTTGTAATTAGTAGACCATCTGTTCCAATCCTTTCATCATCTTTCTTTTGTTTCTTCACTGGCTGCTTTTGTTACTGCCTTTGTTGTTGTTGCTTTCGTTGTTGCTGTTATTCATCTTCAGTTTCTTATTATTGTTTTTGTCGTTGTTTCTATTCTTGACGTTCCTAGCACTGAAATGCTATGTCAGTATAAAGTGATATTAATCCTATTACACTAGAAAAAAATAATCCTTTTTAAGACATTGCGTCTTTATATTAATAGAGGAGAAAGGATAAAGCTCTCGGCATTAATAAATTTCTGAGGGATGCGCCATGCATTCGACTTCGTTAAGTACCGTTTGGAGGTGATTGGATGCATATCTGGCCTTTACAATGACTCGCGGTGGCCTACCGATGTATCGAGGCAGTGTTGATATCCTCCCAGACAGGCCTGGTACCAATTAGCCGACCCTGGAGGGTGGAAAGCTTGGTGGGCCGTGGGCGTGGTGATCGATTTCACATGTGTGTCGCAGGGCGCCTCCGACCACTGCGCCACACGCGCCCTTAGCGTCTTTATATGATATCTATTTAGTAATCACTTGACTAACTGTGAAGGAGACTTAACAATCTAAAGTTATGTTGTAGCCATAAGAAATTTTGGTATTTTTGCAATGATACTTAGGTGACCTCCCAATGGTTTACCGCCTCATCGTGGCTGAGGGGTGTTCCAGGATGTCGGTCTGCGATGTACAGCAGCGCGAATCGTTCCTCCGGCAGAGTCTCCCAGGCTGAGAAAGAGACCGGAGTTCCGATCAGGAACCCTAGCTAAGAGTAAACCAATGCCTGGATCCACCACCGTCCTGGTATCAAAGTCGCATGGTGGCAAATCTCCCTCTGATCCACAAGGGCTGCAACTGCCTGTGGTGGTTAAGAGCTGGGGCAAACTTTGGCCAGGCCGACCTCGGGATTCCAAGGAACCAGAATGGCTTAACCGGAAAATCTCCGAAAAATGGTGATTATGCTGAGGCCCGCACAACCAGTGAGGACGGGCCGTTCAAGTTTCAAGTACAAAAAATGACTGAGCGGAGGTCTTATTAACAAATGAGGTATTATCTTTTCAATAGAAGTAAATAGTGTTGTTTGCCGATGA
This sequence comes from Angiostrongylus vasorum, assembly GCA_018806985.1. Classification (NCBI taxonomy): domain Eukaryota; kingdom Metazoa; phylum Nematoda; class Chromadorea; order Rhabditida; family Metastrongylidae; genus Angiostrongylus; species Angiostrongylus vasorum. The sequence goes on from JADANN010000228.1 coordinate 366,053, forward strand.
CTTCCATTCATTTTCCATCTTTGCTGCAATTTCTAAAGTGCTCATGAGATTAGTTAAAAACGAAACGATGAAGGTGCTTCGAAGAGACAAGAGTGGAGATTTGTTACAATTCAGATTTGTTATTGCGAAGTAAAGAAAATTTAAAATATGTCGACTGTCAGTAGTAAATCATTTTTAACGCCAACCTCAGCTGACACTGTGCCAATACCATTAAAGAGTTTTTCACTCATTCACTCCCTCCTTCCTTCTTTCTCTCTCCACCTCTCTCTCTCTCTACCCTCCTCCACTATATCATTCTCTATCCCTTCCTCCATATCTTTTCTTCTGTCTCCCATTCTCTTTCTTCGTTCGTCTCTGTCTCTCTTCAGAGTGGTCATTCGAGGTGAAACCACTCTTGAAAATGGCGTGATTTGCGTACTCTTCGACGAATCCATATGCACTGATTGCGGATCCTCGACTCCTATAAGTGGCTTTCTGAACATTTCGATGCAGCTAGGCATGGATTCGGATTACGGCTCAAATTTCGTCACGCCAATACCTCTTCAGCAGTGCGAATTTCCTCGCTTCACCGCTAAACACACTTATATATCATCTGGAAGTGAATTCGCACTGATGAATCCACGACTACTGTATGCTATCGATTGTTTAAAAGTGTGGATAATGTGTACTAAACTCAAAACTTATTGAATACAAGAGAATTTAGACCAAATGTAACGTACCTAGAACTCTTTCTGAACGAAAATAAAAGTGAAATCGCATAAAGTATGACTGTAGATCGAATCCATGTATAACAGAAGTTCTACGGATGCAGATTCAGATATTCTTTGTTAAGACAGTGGTGACGGATTCATAGATCAAGCATAACCAGGATAACGGCGGTCCTGCGACGAAACAACTGTTACAACCGGTAAGGTTATGACTAATCCATGTTTGTATTTCAAATGGTTGAAGAAAGACGTAGTGAGCTTAAATTGTTTGGTAAATCAGAGATTCGAAAGTTAACAAACTTCGCATATCCTAGAAAAGCCTTCTAAATGCTTACCAAAGGCCTCCGCAATAAAAAGTGATGACGTCATATTTCCTTAAAAGACTTTTTGTTAACGTCGTTATTAAATAGTATAGTGGCTTATTGAGTGTGATAGTTTGTTGAGCATGGAAGGATGCGAAACTTGGTTCATCTGTAGTCATGTGTGCGCTGCAGAACACCTTTAGCCAATGTGCGTCTTATAAAACATAAATAGGAAGCGTAATCGTCATGATACGCTAAGTCCATAAAGAGTATATATGTAGAAAAATCACAATTACAAGAATCGTAGAATCTTTGATTAGGCGTTGTTTTTAAGCCTGTTAAAGGTTGGGATTGTCATTTGAAAAGTTGTTGTCATGCTCCGTTATGAGTTTCATTTAAAGATGGTAAGGAGATTTCTTGACGCTTCAATCTGAAATTTCCAATGAAACGCTTGCTCTTCGCCATTCTACCAAACTTTCTCTTACTTTTATTCTATTCTTACTTCGCTGTTTTGCTCCGAGAAAAGTATTCAGTGTGTTCGTCTCACCGTCAGTGAAGATTAATGAAATTTCAGCGCACATCGCTCATTTCAAAATTGATTTACTAATATTGCAAGCTATTTATTCATTGTCATATATTGATTATTCTTCCCATAACATAGCACATTTGAGTGTCGTCTTGGCGTTTGTTCTAGAAACTAAAAAATTTTAGTTTTTGTACACTTGCAGTAAATTTTTACAGTTATCATTTCTAACACCTTCTAAACAGAGGACGGGACGACTCTTTCAAGTCATTGAAAAGGGCTTATGATTTTTCAAATTAACCATGTTTTCCGTGGATCCGGATGTCCAAGAATTCGACCAACTGTTTTAACGATAGAGTATTTTTTTAGACAGTTATTTTTGTATGTGTGAACATCTAGATAATGTAACCCTACATCAGTTCAACTTTATAAATGCAAATTAACACTCTTGAAAAGTATTATCTATAGTTACATATCCTCCCAACGGTTTATCGCCTCATCCTCACTGGGAAGTGTTCCTGAGTGTCGAGCTGCGAAGAACTCCGGGGGATTCATCCCCCTGACAGGGTCTCCAAGCTGAGAAAGAGCCCAGCGTTTCCATGAGGAAACCCAATTAAGAGTAAACCAATACCAGGATCTGTCACCGTCCTGGTACCAAACTACTAGCATGGTGGGCAAATCTTCCTCTATCCACAAGGGCGGCGGCTGCCTGTGAAGGCGACGACGTAGGACACACTTAGACCTGGCTGACCCTAGGGACTCTAGGGAACCACAATGGCTTAACCAGCAAAGCTCCAAAGAAATAGAGGCTGTGCTGGGGGCCCGCTACAACCGATGACTAGAGACCCTCCAAGTATCTAAGTAAGTATAGTTACATATTGGTAAGACTATGTTACTAAACTAATACAGTTAATGACAGGGCTCATGTGGCGCAGTGGTCGGAGGCTCCCTGCAACACACACGTGGAATTCATCCCGGCGGCCACGGCCCACCAAGCCTTCCATCCCTCTGAGGTCGGCAAATTCGTACCAGACTTGTCTGGGAGAATAACAGCACTGTCTCGATACATCGGTAGCCCATCGCGAGTCATTTTAAAGGTCAGATATGCATTCAATCATCTCCAAACGATTCTCAATGAAGTCGAATGCGTGGCGCATTCCTCAGGGATTGATCAACGCCGAGAGCTTTGTCGCTCTTTGTTTTACAGTTGATTTGAAATGAATCAGACGCTGAAATAAGTTAGTTTTTCTAACCATTCATTACTGGTGCGCATTCTGTTCTTATTAGGGAAGTAATTTTGCTGTTATATGAAAGTATTTGATTACTAGTGTGATCAGTTGTAAAGAAAACACTAGAATGTGTAGAGGAATGAATCTGCATGGAATTTCCATCTCATCCTTCAAAAACAGCCATCAGATAAGGTTTTTTCTTGTTGCGTTCCAATGGAAACCGTGGATTCAATTTAAATTTAACATGTCATTGCTTAACAATCGCCAATTCCCTAGACGATAAGGTGGTGCAAAACTAATGAAATGGTTTCAAAACTTCAGTGTTCACTCTAGATAACATCAAAACATATAAAACCTGAACAATAGTGTGTTTTTCGCTTTCAGGACGCTCTCCTATTTAACAACTTCGTTATAACATGAGATTTTACCTCTATAAAGAGTAGCCAAAACTGGACGTCACGAGACTCTGTCGTTGCCCCAGATCATTTTTTTCTTAGAGGTTACTACTTTTATAGTTCAAAAACAGCGTCAAAGAGCGAGATTTGTATGAACTAATCAAAATGGTCTCTATAAGCTTTTAGCACAAAGTCGACTTACAGTCTCGATCAGCTTCATGGATTCTACTACATGACCGTAGGTAGTTGCTATTACACTTTCGGACCATAATTGGTTGAATTCGCGGCGCAGATGGCCCGAATCGATGATTTTCTTGTTCTTTAGTTTTTGCTCAGGAATCTCCAAACGAATAGATCCGCCCGATTTTATGTCAAACCTGTTAGCGAGCCCATTGATCCTTGGTAAAAGTACTCGAGGAAATTCTACTCTAGATAGGGTATCGTTGCTTAGGTTCTATGGACATTCCCATTCCTGTTGAAAAAATCGTCCTGGGGTTGTCTTACTTTTTATTCAAGAAATGGTTTTTTTAAGAATATTGCCTTAGTAGGTTTTTTAACAATTTTGTTGGAGAAAACGAGGGGTTTTCCTCATTTGCTCTGATTACTCTCCTGACAATAACTTTGTGTGAAGGTTTTGCCCCTAGAGGTTATTTCAGCACTGGGTTAAGTCAGCTGATGATCATTTTGAGAAGTGTGAGAGACTTCAAGTGTAGAAATTTCATCCACTAATTACAAAACCCTCCACACATCTCGCACCTTGAAAATTTCTGGGAATCCCATGTGTTTCTTCTTGTGGTTCTTCTTAGCTGTTGAGTAGCCGATAATTTCTGAGTCCCTGCTTTTTTTCTGATAAATGATTGGGCCATTGAGCGAGCTATTCCAAGACATTTATTCCAGGAATTTTTGCAACGCTGTCCAGGTGGTGGCGTAATTTCAGCTTAATCCATTCTTGAAAAAATCCACTCATCCGTCAGGTGTTCATCCGTATTCTTCACAAAAATGTTTCATATGCTTTTTTCAAACATTCGGACAGTTCTGAGTGGAATTCTAAGCTCTTTTTCAATTCCGAGTCCTCGTTTTCAGCTAAGCACTCGGTAGCTTAACGATGTAGCCACGCTCTTATAGGTTCTAGTAAAAAAAATAACACACAACTAAATACTGCAAAATGAAGGTTGGGTTACAAATTGTAACTGTTAGAATTAAGCAGGGATATCTTATTTCTAAAACATCGAAGTTGAAAGGTGCCCAGATTGGAAGCGTATACCTTCCGACCATCGTAAACTGAGCGGTATTTAAAGTAGAAACAACGAACTTTGCTGGTCAGTTTCATTATAAAAACTTTATCGTTTTGTTACGATGCTCTTATTTTCTTTTGGATCCACCATGCGCCTCATTTGTTATACGTACTGAAACACGGTGCTTATGACACCAATTAACTATTATAAGGTTTTTAATCACAATTTTAATCTTTTTTACTTACTGCCTACTCTTTTTGATGGCAGGGTGTATTGAGAAATATCACTTCAACGAAGCTGAGATACTTGCAAAACTCTGGACCGCAGGTGCCTATGGTGGAGAACGAACGCGCTGTTGTCCTTTCCCGGGAGTAACGCGTTCACCACCATACCATGCGGGTCCTTCTGTTTCGCCTGTCTCTCAGCTAGTTCTATCGATCTTTTTGCCATCAGCAATCACTCGTCAACGTCATGGTGTGGTGGTGAACGCGTTACTCCCCGGAAAGGACAATAGCGCGCTCGTTCCCCACCATAGGCACTTGCGGTCCAGAGTTTTGCAAATACCTCAGCTTCGTTGAAGTTATTATAAGGTTTATCGTTATAAACTTTTTGCAAACTAAAAATTTATTACTGAAATAAAGATGTCCTATTGATTCATAGTGTCATTGGTGAGGTAATCTAAATCGTTCTGTGCTTCGCATCAGGACGAACCGTTCTCGTGAGATCTTTCAAATTACTAGTCAGACGCCAGAATTCATGTTCGGTTTCGAGTTTTGTTCTATCGAAAGGCGCATATTGTTGTTGTTTTCTTTGGTTGTAATCACATCACCGAATAACTTACCATCGTTTTGAAACTTAGATAATACTTTTTCTATAAAATACACATATAGTATTCAAGCAGTTCTTGTTCAATAAACGGTAGTCAGTCAGTAGATGATGTGGTGCATCAGCTTTGATCTGGTTGGGGTTTTACACTTATCATATTCGACAGCAGAACGAGGATAGACGTAATCTTCTTAGATGAATTGCCTGTGTCAGCTAGTAATTGACGCTCACTTGGGGCCACTACACAAATCATTAGCCACTAATTACCGTAACCTGGTTAGGATTCTCGATGATCTCACTCCTACGCCTCATCTCTTACTGTAAATAATGATGTGGTTCAAAATGTTGTGGCCGTTTATTAATGATTTACCTTTTATAGGTGAAGTTTTTTCTTTTCTGTGAGTTATCTAGGTTGTTTATTTCATGTTTTATCGTTTATTTCATTAATTTCTCATTTACCTGGAATCCTAGATTTTAATCAGAAAGGTAGACTACACTTCAACCAACTAATATTGACTTTAGTAACAGCTTCAATCATTCAATTTTTCTTCTAGTGAAAATATGTCTTATACAGCTTTTTTTTCCTAAGCTAAGTGTAGCGATCAATAGAATTGCTTCTATAGAAACTCTTTTTAATCCTTATGTTATATTTCCTTCCTGACCCATAATATTTATGTTATTGTTGTTGTTTTCACTTACTTCGTGAACTTTTATTGAGCTTTTGCGTTTAAAATGTGTCCGGTTTCATTTTGAAACATTTTGATATTTTAGCTTAAAACTAAACAGATGGTTGTCACAAAATCTAAGACATATCCCAACACTTTTTTTCCTCCATTTCGCCGGAATTTTTTCTCGTTGGCCATCACTGCCCTTTTCTCTTCAACGGTTTCTGAGGTAACAATAATAGGACTTTTTCCATGTCATTACCACAGCTATACTAGACGGTGACTGCTGGCATTGATTTAATGTTGGCAAGTAAGTTTCAAGATAAAAAGGTCAAGCATCTTCGCATCGTTGATGATGCTACCCAATGGACGACGGTACCTAAAGGGTCTTGCTACAGTACATCACTGTACTACACCTAGAAACACCGTCCGATCACGTTGAAGCAGTAAGCTCGTAAAGGTCATTTACACATGTGACGTAGGGTATCTGTCGACTCTTAATAGGTTTGGCTTTCACTAAAGATTTAAACCACTTACGCTTATCTCTAAAGAATAATTTTTCCTGTTGCAATCCTAGTTAAGATCCTTACGTTTTTCTATTTCATGGCTTCTGTTGGTCTTTTTTTATTCATTTTTGACGATTTGTTGTCGTTGCTTATACGTATTACATTGTGCTAATGATCGTTGTCGTTTATTTGCAGCTGGGGTCGGTCATAGTGGGTGTAATGTGCACTCTTAATTGAATATCATTACACAAACAGAGCCATACTTCTTTTTCACCGAAATCTTAAACGAAAAGCAAAAGTTCCAGGATATCATAAATCTTATGGATTTACATGCATCACAGTTGCATTTTTTTCATTAATGAACTTGTTGTGTGTCGAACCTGATGTTAGAATAGGAAACGGCTCCTCAAGGTTAGATAGCTTTATCGCATATATATGTGACATAGACTCAAAACTCTTGGAAAACTTTGAAAGAATTGAAAAAAGATTCCGTATCGGTGAATCGAAGCCGCAATCGAATCTGTCCAAATAGCGCTTCATTGCACTACGCTGATGCCCAAATGTAAAACAAGGAGAAAATATGTGCTTCTTGCCGATACATTTATGGTTTCATGTCCATTCGTTCGTTAAATATAACTCTTTTTAAAAAGAGTGGCTGAGAGGAAGGCAGCGCGAGTGCCTCAGTGGTGCAGTAGGTAACACGTGGGACCCCGGAAAAAGGTAGGTGCGGGTTCGAATTTGAATTGGGGTCCATGTTTTGCAAATATCTCTGCATCACTGCGGTTGTATTCCATATTATACCCTGTCGTGAAAAAATAATTGGAAGTATTAAAAGTTATGCATCGTTCTTTCTTTTTACTTATATTCCTTTAAATAATACTTATTCTTCATCATTCTAATGGCAAACAATTTTCACCCATTTCTTTAATGGGTTCGTTGTTATAGCCGTAACCTTGTTGGGTTAAAAACGAGTATTTTATTTCACTTATTGATTTTGTAGGTATTGATTTGTTATTGGCAATATTTAGAAATGTGTGTCTAATGTTTTACGTTTTTTCTCCATTTTCTTTGTGCTTTTTGTATTACTCACTAGATAAAAAGCAATCAATCAATATGCGCATATTTAATAGGCTTTTTCTACAAAATCGCTATGAGTGAAACCACAGAGAAATCGATTTTTGAACCTAACGAGTATCGATTTTTCGTTTGATCTACTCTGGATTCGATCTTTTATTGGTGGCAATTAACTTGAAGTGTCGACGCTCAGTTAATCTCGGCATTACTATGTAATTCATGAGGAAAAGAAAAGGTTTTCAACACAAAAAACTTATTAAACGAGGTTAATTAAAACATATTTTAAACCCATATGATTAGTGTATTAGAGGGAGGACAACGGGCGAAAAGTTACACACCACTTGGCGTCGATCGTCCATCGGCTTTTCACTCATCCTTAGTGTCTCCGTCTATTCTCTTCTCTCGTGTGAATTGAACATCTCTAAACGAAATTCCCTTGACGATTTCGGTTTTGGAATCGACGGATGACTTGTGTAGCCATTTGTCACCACATGACGACTGATTAGCATACGAATACTTTCCGTTCGATTGTCATTTGTCTTCAGAATATATTCACTCATTACATTCTATCGTTTTTCCTATTTCATTATCATATTTCAAACTGTTGTGTCAAATAGAACAAAGAAAATCGGCTTGCTATTTTGCCGGCCGCCATCCATGTCCGACCGACACACTACTAATGCCCGATGGGCGAGTAAGCTTCTCGACTTGACCCACTAAATCCCACCCTTCAAGATCGGACAGCCCGTGTGAAATGAGAAACTTTGTCGAGTAGTAAAGGACAAGAGTTAAACATCTACCTACGAACTTTTGCTCTTTTTTCTTCTTTCATTTTTTCAATTATTATCCGTTCTAGTAATTTCTTTTTTATTTCTGACTGTCTTTTCAACCATACATTTCATTTATTGTTGATGGTTTCATTTTCACTTTTAGTTGCTTCAAAGTGTACAATGTTCTCTGTCATGTTAGAGTTTTCCGGAACACATAACTGCTGTTGTTTTCCTGCCTGATCGAGTTTCTAGAAAACTTTAGACTAAAGTTTTCTAGATATCAGGCTTTTCGTTGCTTATTTCTTTTAACAGTTTTCTGCTAAGCTCTTATTGACCATTCTATCATTCAACAATTCAATGCATGTGCATTGATTGCTAAATCTACATTGATTGATTTCCGGCTAATGTGCACGTGCCATCTGTATGTGTACGTGCCGTACAAAGTATACAGATTCTGCATTTTTTCAATGTTAATTTTATCAATTAATGTGAAATCAATTACTCGACAAAGAATTCCAGATGGTTTGGTGGATATCTCTGCTACTGTATTTGTTTCATATAACTAACGCAGAGCAAACGATCGTTGAGGGTCCACAAGAGACATTTGTCCTACTTGGGCAAACTGCAGTACTGAATTGCAAAGTGGACAACCAGGTGCAGAGCAGTTTTTGTTTCGCAAAGATACCAACTGTTATGATGAAATTCGCATTGAATTTTGCTATCGAATGAGTTCTTTTTTTTCTTCTATTGCAAAGCGTTCTTTTGTTGATTGCCATTGGAGTCGTCCACTTGAAGATGGGAGGAAATTCGCATCAGAAAAGTTTCGATTATACGGCTTTTGTTTAGGTTTCATTTTTTTTTGTAATCTTTCAAAAACTCGAATGGGAAATACATAGAATGCTGCTTTGTAAAAAAAAACTTATCCAGCTTTTTTCGTCACTTTATTCTAAGGAATTTTTCTTTGGCTCTGTGATTTATTTCTGAAGAAAGTGCCGAGACAATTATGTAAACCAACAGGGTTTTTTTTCTTTAGAAAGGAGCCGTTCAATGGATGAAAAACGGTTTTGGGTTAGGAGTTGATCGTCAGCTAAAATTCTTTCCAAGATATTCGATGATAGGTAGCGCAAGTAAAGGAGAATATAATTTACAGGTATGCTAGAGAATTTTATTTAGGAAAAGCCCTATGCTGTTCTTCGGAACACTCTGCGTTTTTTAAAATTCATTTCTTCATTAATCAGGTCACGTTAGATGTTTCTTCATATAATTTTTTAGATTACGAACGCCACTGTGGATGATGACGATGTGTACGCTTGTCAGATAAGTGAAGTCGCTCAAGAACCACCAGTGATTTCCAATCCGGCTAAGTTGACAGTTCTAAGTTGGTAGTCATTCCCTTCAAGTTCATTTTTCTAAAGAAATCTACTGGAATATTTCATTAAACCAAAGCTCCTTGACGTAATATAAATTCCTACATCGAAGTAATAGCGGCAAGTGTTTAATCAACTGATCAACCGCCTTATCAACTAGTCCGAAGACCTAAAATTCCCAAATCATCGGGGATTTTTTTCGTTAAGATTTCTTTTTTGTGGTTAATTTCAACATTGGTTGTGACCATTCATATTTTAAGTGTTGTATCCTCTGTAATAACGTCGAGTATAAATCACTGATTTGTCGTGTAGGCGATCATTTATGCCATTAATTCGTGGCAAGTCAGTTACTCTGTGTAAATACACAACTTTAATTTATGTAGCAGAATGTTTATAATTCTGTCCGTTTATATTTTCATCACTGAGCTGATTGATGATACGTAAATTTAAAGGAGTTCGTATTTCGAACCTGGTTGAGTGTTCAAAACTCAGAAGCTAAGAAGCTAACCTACAGTTAACAAATACCAGATGTGGTATCGATACTGCTCTAACCGATCTACCCCCAGTCACGGTGTTACCAGTCAACCGTTTATGTAGAATCAACCTTCTTTCTATCTTTAAATGAAACCACTAGTGTTGATCGTGACTGTTCCCCGATTATTTTCAGTGAAAATTTATACTTTTTTTGTTGATAGTGTGAAAAATCCGAGTAGAGTGCAGTTTTGGTCATTTAGAAGATTTGAAAAATCTTAAATCTTTGTTGTTTGCCCGCTTTTATAACATTTTCTTTCAGTTTTAGTCCCCATTCAAAAAGTGATGGCGGTGAATTGGTAGTGGTTGATGATTCATCGAATTACGATGTAGTTATAATCAGATTTTGAATGCTGTCGATTTAACACGGTTATGTTAACGTTTGCGTAATTTACATCATTTACTAAATTACTTGGAAATTTAATTAATTGCTGGACAAATTGTTTTTTTCTTCTTTTGCTTGGAAGCTATGCGTCACATCGATGAAGTCAGGCGCCTTGTCGGCTGCTAACCTCGGCTATTAAGCCGTTAGAGAAAAAAAAATAGAACAACGAAGAATAAAAACTGGTATGAAGTTTCCCAAAGGAATCCTTTTGAATATCCACAACGTGAGTTGACTATGGAGTGTATTGTTGGAGCGAAAAATTCAATCTGTAGTAGTGAATAGGCCGTTTTTTCTTTGTCGTTACGAGGAATGACCCGAGTAGTGTCGTTATTCGTTCTTTCGTCCGACGGACACCAATCATCACATCAACGATTTTATTCGAACACATTGCCAACAGAATCGAATAATACAGTGAGGTTCGAATATATATTCGAATATTCGGCGAATCATTCTTCAATTGAAACTCAAAACAATGTGAACGATTCGACTAGTAGCTAGCTCGAATTCGAAGAATAGCCAATGGTCGAGATCGAACGTTCGAATATTTGACGAGAAATTCAAAATTTCAAAACGTAGAAAGGTGAAGCTGTTATGGAAGATGTTATTTTTAACTTATTAAGACCAATGATTTTTATTTGTATGTGCTTCAATGTTTCTCTTTACTTTAACAACGATGGTTTATCACAATTTATTCGGGTGATTTTATTCGTATGGGAAATGTCTTCAAATATAAAACCTTTAAGACGTTTGAAATTGGCTTGTTGCTTTTTTAAATTAGAAACTGAAGCAACCATATGCTTTTGTCCAATCCGGCATCCTGAAGAAAATTGTCGTAGCGAAAAACACTGAAGCAAAGGTGGCCTTCAATTAAAAGAGTTCTCAGTAATTATGTTACGAATTCTTTTCTTATGCTGCTGTTGCTACATTTGTCGAGCAAATCATCTTACGTCCATCGACATATCAATGATTAAACAGAAAAAGGTTACTATAACTGCACAGTACCTCAATACGAGCATTCTGTTTCTAGTTCGACCTACTCCTCCGAAATTGCACAAAACGAATCACGTAATAAACGCGATAGCTGGAGAAACTGTCGTTCAGTCTTGTCTTTCTAGAAAAGGTTTGAAGAACGTTCATTTTTTCTATACAGAATAAATTTTCGCCTTTTATTTCTGTTTGCATTTTGCTTGAATGATGTCGATTCTGTTCAGGTAAACCGCCACCTCGTCTCGGATGGGCACTAAGTACCGATCCAGATGGGAGAAATATCGCTACGTGGCTCGGTGAGACACGAGTAAAATTTTCACATCTATTCAGTGAGTATAGTTGATTTCCCTCTGTTTTCAACAAATATTTCTGACTCATGTAGTTTTGTTGTTCTGAAAACTATTAGGCGAGAAAACATTATTAATATTAGTAGCTGCTGTAATATGGTACAATATATATATATATATATATATATATATATATATATATATACATATATTCATGTGATGAACCATCTTTTGCGGCAAGTGAACGCCAGGATTTCCCTGATAGTTCTATTTAACCTTAGAAAAGCATGAGAAATAGTCTGGTTTCGCATGCTTGTTCATGAAAACGTGGCATTCACTTATCGAGTAATTCATGTGTTTTGCTCAAAAACATAGATGAGATGTCCCTAACCGTTCCCATGAGCTTAGGGTATCATTAATTTCTTGCGCTCTTTTCACTCGCATTGTCATCAAAGAATACGCTTAGCTTCGCTGCTACGTTTATGAGCCCTAGATGTTAGAAAAAAAGAAGTGCCAGATGTGGATGCAAGCACTATTTCAAGGCAGCAATAACACGAATTCATTCTGGTAGTAATCGTCCTCATGTTCTCTTTCTTCCTTAAGGAGTATATTCAGCTGTTGCTACCACTGATTTATCAGTTTTAATTTAGTTAGTATGAGGAAACCCCACCGTCGTTTTACCCAAGGTAGAGATTCATAAGGTATCGGAGACATAGCGGACCGATCCATGATGTGTTCAAAGGAATGTGGAACATGGTTTGTATGTGAAGAAGGCTTCGCAGATGATTCCACTTCACCTTACACTATCAGTACCTTTTCTTCAATAAAGATGCATATTTTTTACTCCATCGTGGCCAAAAAATTCTTAGCGGGTGCCTTCTCAGCCAGTAGTTTTGAAGATCCTCAAAAAATTGGTAGTAAGTTGGCGAAAATTTCAAAAAATATGCTGGGATAATCCAGCGTTTCGCATCCCATTTCCTGAAATGGTCATCTTAGACGTTAGCCGATTATCTCAGACCTTTTTCAAATTCACGGCTCACAATACCGTTAAGAAGATGTTGAAACGAACAAAATCCATGATGTGGTCGTAAAGAAACCCCTTGCCAAGTGCAACATCATTGCAGAGAGCCGTTCGTTTGTGTTATACTCATGTTCCCTACCCTAGTTAGCAGGTCTTGAATAGTTGTATTTCAAAATAAATTGCCAGCTTTGTAAAGTTAGAAGGTTTTCCGATCTAACCCACTATTTTTCAACTTCTCGTAGTTCTTACGTCATGGAAAATGTAATCGCCATCCATCAGCTGCCCCACAGATCGATACAGCAAAAAAGGTTCCGCGTTTTTTTCTAAATGAAGGATCTGAGGTTTACTGAGATAATGTGCTTGCTCGGGATGATCGTTCTAAAGTTCATAGTCGAAGTCACATATGATCCGAGAAGTGGAAGGAGTGAGAGGATTCTTATTACATTGACTGAAAGCTGCATTGTGTTAAAAACCTATTACGTTGGGTCCGCTTTTTAGGTGATGGTTTTCCGGCAACGTCGAGTTTCTTGTAAACTGTTTCCACTTATAAAATCGGATGCCTTCACATATCACTGTTTAAAACAATTCTAGAAACATCTGGAATCACGCAAGAATCTCTGCAAGCTGAGATGGAAGATGAGGTGCAAAAAGACGGCAATGGTTATATTGTTAGCAGTAACATTAGGTGAGGGTTGATTATACTAGAATGATTTTTTTGCTAAGTAGATAGTGTTTGTTTCAAACAAACATATTTGGAACATTTCATTCCAGTTTTATCCCACGCCCTGATGATGATTTGAAATATATTTTATGCCTCAGTCAACATGATACCTTTCCAGAAAAGGTAGGACTTGCTTTCTAGCTTTTGTTTGCAGTTATATACAAAGCTTAAGCACGGATTCAAACAACATCGAGGTTTTTTGCGAAACTTTTTGAAAAAGGAATGCAGATATCGCCAAAAAAAAGTCCCATGAGCCAACTATTGTAGTAAGGAACTCTAAAAAACCAGAAGACTAGAAATTGAATTCTAGAATGAGGTGGATTCTGTGAAACTCGTGCTACAATACGCTCCACGGGTTAACTTGACGTTGGCATCTACACATCGTCTTCGAGAAGGCGGTTCTGCTCTCCTGGCCTGTAATGTGGACGCGAAACCACTCGACAACATTCGTATCTCGTGGTTCAAAAATGGAAACCAACTTCTACCTCAAACCACTGATGTTGGTTTCTTATCAGTCAATTCTCATTTGTCATTATATTTAAGCGTCTGTCAGAGAGGTGGCTTCAACAAACTAAATTAAGCTGCTAATTCGAAATGCTGTGGTAAGGTATTTAAACAACATTGACGAACAAGTGGAGAAGACGAAAAATGAGAGCAAAAAAATAAGAACTTAGGAAAGCCTTTTATTGCTAAAACATCTTTAATTTCTAGGGCATACGTACTGAAAGATTGTTGTATTGTTTTTAGAGATCAGCAATTAAAGCCATCATTTGAACTTCATCCCATTTACTTTTAAAGAAATCGATGATTTAGACGTTGGCATTTGAAACGCTCAAAATGGAGGACCACCGGGCCGAGTACACTTGTCAGGCATCAAACATTATCGGCACCACCCATGCCACACTGAAGATGGACGTCTCTTGTAAGTTGGCAAAATTCCTCGACTTTCCGTTGAAAAGATATTTTTTGCTCTATTACTGGTTCGTTTTCCACTTTCTTTACGTTATCGTTGTTGGTTTTAGTGGTAAGGAAGGTAAAAATCTTTTTAAAAAATGAGGAGGCGGGAAGTTTATGATGCTGACTGGTTACGCACTAACACAATCTCGCTAGAGTTTGAACATATTCTACTTTAAACTTTTTCCAAACGAGTAAAGCATGGCTTCTTTTACTGGAGTGTAATATAGTATAGGTCGTCGGAAATTTGGACTTGCTTTTTAATCCTTATTTTATTCAGAAAACTGCTTTGAACAAAGCTGTTACGAAGAGTAGCAAGGGCGCGTGTTGCGCAGTGACTAGAAGTGTCCTTGAACGGTCAGAGGATCGATCGCTGGCTCGAGGGACCTTTCAACTTCAATTATCCGTTTCACGTTTGGAAAATTAATACGAAACGTCTCTGGGATCAGCACGCTGTCTGAAATATATGGACGATGGTGAGTGCCTGTGGTGAAAATCGGAGAACGATTGTCTGACGATTTCTGGGAGAATCAACTCGACCAGCATTCATTGAGATTCTTTAAGAAAACGAGAACCTCAAGCATCAGCGGAACCCACACGCAAGGTTCGAAGACCTTCGCGGATGATGGATGCGAGCATACGAATAGCATGCAAGCAGTCCTAAGATTCGCCTTAACATGTGATGTCGGCTGTATGAAAACTTTAATGAATGGACCATGACAGTCTTCTTTGTGCCCTCAAGTCACCAAAGAAAGGCTTAGGGAACGTTCTTAATCGGATGGTTACTGAAATTATGGAAGGAATTCGACCAGAAGATTGTTGAGCAAGAGTGGAGAGAACTGAAAATGGTTTTTCATTCTCTCATCGACTTAATCTGTCAACTATTCGAAAGTTCTCGTTCGCCTCTGCGTACACAGCAAACACGGTCTCTTTTCAGAAAACAGACGAGATATTTCTGCCGCAATTTTTTATTAGAAAGCTGTTCTAAGATGGAACACTGTGTTTCTTTGGTTGCTTTTTTTAAGACATCAAGTGATCGTTCACAAGTTCTTTCATCATGTTTTCATTTAATCGTTCGAACGCATCAGTAATTGACAATATATTTAACATCATGGTCTACGGTGATATGTTACTTTGTGAGTTGGGTAGTCATGGATTATCTCCGTCATCCAAGACTAAATGTGTAGCTGAAAAAAATTGTTTTTAAGGTTGTCGTAATCAACAGACTTTCTACAACAAGCAATTATTCGAAGCCTGGAACGGGCCAAATTGCTACTCGAACTATAGTTTGATATTATCGACTCTGACCCATAGCTATCACATTCCTGAAATTCATAATTGAAATTCGAGGCCGAGCGTTATGGAAAATCCAAACTCTTACTCGCCTTGGTCGTTTTTTTCTTCACGGTGGCACCTTGGTTTTAAATTTGCTCTTCGAAAGAAGTAACGCTGAGAGTCTGGTTCTAGTAATGACTCTTGAAAATCCATGCACTATGAGCCCCAGGAAACGAAGATCACAATTTGCAGCTGTATGAACTAGATATCGAATAGCCATTACGTCATTGTTGGTAAGTTGGGGAAGCCTTACCCATGTTATTCTCGTGGCCAGCATAGCTCTCATCTCTACTCACGGTCTCTCTTGTAGGAATTTATCGGTGCGCTTAAAACGACAACGACTCACAGATTTTGATTGGCACGATTAGCTCGCTCGTGACAGAACGTGGAGCGTTAATAAAATCCCATTTTACAGTGACCAAAATGTCCACTCAATGCTACCAGTACTATTCTGAGAGCGATGTTAACCATTTATTTACTGCTTACTGTAATTTTTCACGTCAGGTTATTGTGTGAAATACAACCAGAATGATGCTGAGATATTCGCAGAACTTGGACACCAGGCCAGAGCAAACCACATTTGCCCTTTCCGGGACTCGCGTGTTAAACCATACACAACTGATGCCCTTGTTTTGCCTAGGTTCAGTGCCGATTTGTGTCTCCAGGTCAATTCCGTTGACGGGTGATTGCTGATGGTGCCGTTTGATAGAAAACTAGCTGAGAGAAAGGCAAATCAACAACCTCAGTGGTTCAAGGTGTAACACGCGACCCTTTGGAAGAGTAATCGCAGTTTGATCTGGCCTATGGTCCAAGTTTTACGAATATCTCAGCATCATTGTGGTTGTACCGAGAACGTTCTTCAAATAAACTGCACTCGATTCTAGTGATACGACGACCTCACCATGTGTAACTTTTTTTCAATTCCTGTTTTGCTCTCGTTAAAGGGGCACTCAGCCCAAATGAGGTGCTGGTCCTCTTGACGATTCTTGATGCATCTTGTGGTGCTGCAGTGGTCCTCGTTGAGCTTGGCGCTGATCTGTTCAATGTTACTTTCTCCCCTACGGACGTATCCTTTTATGCTGATACTGTAGAATATCCCAGTTGTAATCCAACAGAACGAAACGTACTATTATTTATCAATGAAGTAAATGGTTATAGTAGTTTTTAAAAATATGATAAAGTTAATCCTTTTTTTTGAGAACCGTCATCCATTTAGGCTTGATGTGGATGCAAAAAATGTGACAAAGCTATTTCAACCACAATGATGGTGAGATATTTGCAAAACTCTGGACCGCAGGTGTCTGCGGTGGGGAGTGAACGCGCTGTTACCCTTTCCAGTGGCTAACTCGTTCACCAACACACTATGCTGGTTCTTCGTTTCTTCTGTCTCTCAGCTAGTTTTGTCGATCAGCGCCATCATCAATCACCCGTTAACGGGATTGATCTAGGGATCCCAAATCGTCAACAAACCCATTTAACCAGAGGCTGTAGTCAGCTATAACTATTTCAGTTGCGCCGCGAATTATGTCCACTCCGCAGGAAAAGGAAGTGAACATGGGTGAATCGGCATCGTTTCGATGTGAAGCGGTCGGAAATCCGCTACCGACTGTATTCTGGACACGAGCAGGAGATGAACAAGTTATATCAAAAGGCGACACGTTAGTTTTGTTCCCTTTTTTTCAAGTATATTAAAAATTTGTTGGTCTATTCTATATTCTTATACAGAATTACCATCGAAAATGTTCGGATTTGGCAACAGGGAGAATACATATGTACTGCCGTAGTTGAGAGCTTCAAGCATGCGACGATGTCACACTTCCTTCACATTCGTGGTATCGTTTTATGGATGATTACTAATCTGTTCAGCCATTAATACCGTGTTCCATCACTGATAGTTGGGAGTTATTCACTACATATTGGTCAGAACATTATTCTTTTCTTTACTTCTGATGTAATGGACAAACAAGTCAAAAAGCTTTTGCCATGTCGATGGTATTTAAATGCATTTACTTTCGCATATGGATGAAATCAATGGGCTCCATAGGAGTGGAAAACACTCAATTTGACCTCTTTGGGAAATTTGGATGTTAACTACGATGTTGCTTATTTGTTGAGATTCTATTCGCTACGTCTCTTTAGTTTAGTTAACAATAGCACTAGCTGAAATACATATTAGATTTTCAAAGAATGAACTTATGAAAATTGCATGTGAATGTACCATATAGGAAGTACTTTAGGCCCTCCTGTCATCACAGTTCCAGCTGAATTGTCGGCTAGAGTCGGTGAGACGGCTGAGATGTCGTGTCGGATTAGTGGTCGACCAAAGCCACTCGAAACTCAGTGGACAAAAAATGGCGAGCCACTGAACTACGGTAGCGGAAGAATGCAAGTAAGATTAATCAATGTTTGTTATGAACGCTCCTATAGCACATCATTGTTACTTCCAACAACTTCATATGCTCCATAATTCCATTATTCATAACAAATTCCTCACACAACCTGATGACTTTTTATTCAAGTAAAAGTGTAATAAGAGATGTAATATTTTAGCCATGGTAATGGGGGATCTAAAATAAATGATCGTTCCAATAGAACGTAGAAATGCCAGCTTATTACCTGTAATGGGTTAATAAGTCGATTTAAAGAAGCAACAAATTCAAGAGTAAACGTTTACACCATCAGAGTTACTCGAAAGTTCATAAGGATAAGGATGAAGAATAGGGCTCGGCGTCGATGAATCCCTGAGGGATGCGCCGTGCATGCTACTCCACCAAGCATCGTAAGAGGTGACTGAATGCATATCTATCTGGCTTATACAGTGACTTGTATTGGCCTACCGATGTATCGAGTCAGTGCTGCTATCTTACCAGATAGGTCTGACATCATTTTACTATTTACTGAGGGATGGAAGGATTAGTGAGCCTGGTGCGCGGGATCGCACCCGTGTATTCGCGGGACCCCCCTAACCACTACGTTACAAGCGCTCTCGAAACTGCATAGTACGATAATAGAAATACAAAACAATTTCTCAAAATATTCGTAAACGGATGTGGAAATTCTAACACATTCTATAATATGCCTTCATTTTAACGATGCTGAGATATTTGCAAAACCCCGGACCGCAGGTGTCTACGGTGGGGAACGAACGCGCTATTGTCCTTTCCGGGGAGTAGCGCGTTCACCACCACACCATGCGGGTCCTTCGTTTCTCAATCATTAGTGCTGATGGCAAAAGATCGATAGAACTAGCTGAGAGACAGGCGAAACGAAGGACCCGCATGGTGTGGTGGTGAACGCGTTGCTCCCCAGAACGGACAATAGTGCGTTCGTTCCCCACTGCAGACACCTGCGGTCCGGAGTTTTGCAAATATCTCAGCATCATTAAAGTTATATTTCGCAACACATACCCTGCCGCTAAAAAGAGTAGGCAGTAAATAATAAAGTCAAAATTGTCTTCATTTTGTTCTCCAATTTCAATCTGAAATTGTCATACTAGGCGTTACTGTATTTCCGTTTAAGGTGCGTCAAATTCCACGTTCATATGGTGTCGAAAGTCGTCTAACTATTAAAGAATTGCGGAACGTAGACATGGGTTTATATAACTGTACGGCCAGCAATGGTATTGGTCACGATTCGAAGGGTGTTCTTTTGAAGGCGAGAGGAATGACCGACGTATTTGGTTGGTGATGCTTCTAGCGATTCATACAATAGATATGAGGCTCGTTCATGTTAATGCTGCATTATCACAGCGTTCGTTCACGGTATGATGATTTAATCTTAGCCAAGGTTTCTCGAAGTTATGTATACGATTAATATCGAACTGGTTGTGAAGATTAAACGTCTAATTAGATGAAACACTATGCAAATTCCTTTTTCAGTGTAAACTTGAAAAACACACATCTGGCTAACGATACCCGGTTTACGAGCTCTATAGCCTTGGATGTCCTCTTTAAGTGATGTGAATAGTACCGTAATCACCTGACCTTCTGAACTGAATAATATTTCAGTAACCAATTTTTAAACGTGAGAAATGGGATTTGGGTAGTTGTCTGTTCATGATAAACGTTACTTCTCCGTGTGATTATCATTTGTTTTATATCTCAAGTTCGCAACAAAAGTCCATTTCATTTCAGCATCACTTGATCACGTCACACTGATTTCGTTAGCAGGCGGTCTTCTAATGTTGCTTATGTTTGCATGTTGTTATATGATTTGCAAACGACACAGATATTCAGAAAAAAGCAAAAAGTTTGTAGGTTAGTTGTGATTCTTATTTCATAACAACGAAAGATGTCTACAGGCATTTTTTTTTACAGTGCTCTCTTATCACAGCATCGTGCAGTGAAGTGTAAAGCACTTATTCTTTTACATATATATATATATATATATATATATATATATATATATATATATACTGGCATAGGGCTCTACTTAATTGTTCTATTATTTCGTTGGATGAGATCTAGAATTCTGGTCGCATGGCAGTAAAACTCCTTGAGATGTCCAATGGTCGACGACTGTAGAAATTTGGTAGTGTCCCACTGGGACGGTTATCTGGGCATTTCGTAGAACATTCGCCAGCATTCATTGCGTGTGGGGGGTAAGCGATAGATCATATATGACAACCCATGTCTGAATCTATCCACGGATCCGACCACCTCCATTGATAGCCACTGCAAGACAACGTATTGAATAGCCCGAGAAGTGGAGCCCCACAACATGTAAGGGCCTGTCAGTTGAGTACTACTTGATGCAATATATATGTATAAATGTACATACACATACATACACATACGTATTTCTTTATTCGATCCGTCTCCACGTCTTCCGTGAGGATCCCAGCACTCCTCACGTCCAGTTCATTTCCTCGCATCCATCGTCCGCGAAGGCCTTCCAATTTTTCGCGTGTGACTTCGGTTGCCGCTTAAGGAATTTCATTTCATCTTGAATGTCGTAGAATGCTGGTCGAGCAATTCTCCCTGGAGTCCTGAGATAACTGGGCTGGAGCGTTCCCAGTTGGATTACAGAGAGTGATTTTGTCATAGAGAAGTCCGGTACCAATTTCCCAACCCTGGAGGGATGAAAGGCTTGGTTGCCCGGGGCGGAATCGAACTAGCACCATGCTCATGATGACGAACATCGCTACCACTATGCTCTCTGCCTCATATATACATATATATGTATATACATGTCAAATTTGTAGAATTTGCGAGAATCACACTTAAAAAAGAAAACTTTCCTTCCTGGTTTTATGGGCATTTTAAGTACCTTAGTGATGAAACGTTTGTGATAGAATTGTTTGTGAAAAAGCCTATAATATAAATATCAGTCTAAGCGTCATTAATACAAGGTAGGATTTTTTTTGACTTTTCACATCTTGGATTGACTGAGAGTTCTCGGGCGTTCTTTAGAAGACTTTTAATAAAACCTTTCCAGAGAAATGAAAGCTCGAAAAATTGCAAAATGTCGTTGACATTTAGACGATCCATCTGACGTAACAGTGAAATGTGAAGTTCTTGATGGTTCATTCTTTCCTGAAATGTATAGTTGTGGACCAGAAGTTGGGAATGTCGTCTCATCAAAGGTACAAAAAGTCTTATAATTATTCTGTGTGGTTTTGATTTTTCTTAAATCCCACAATTCTGTTAATGTGTGTGATTTCCTATGTTCTCCTCATCGTCAAGAAAAAATTTCAGGATTACATATCCATTCCGCAAAATAATCCAGATTTGGATTACGTACAATCTTCAACGTTTTCAAACTCACTCTATCCAAAATGTGTTAATTCGTCGTCGACTGAGTACAACGTGATGTGTGGCCGATATGAACACTCGTACGGCTCGTTCGCTTCAGGAGTCTCAACACCAGGAGGTTTCTTAGCTTCTTCAAAGTCCATGCACTCAACATTATTAAATCTTCGAAGGTTTTTCTCTTATCCAGTTTCATCTGGATAATTTTGTCGAAGACCTTAAAAAACCGATAATATGTGCCTTTATGCTAATAATGAGAAACGTCTAACGTATATATTAATATTGATTGGTTTGCAAAGGTGTTTTAAGTAGGTGTTTTCGTAATAAATGGTATGATGTCGACTAATTCGACTCTAGACATATGCCTGTGCTTTCTGTATGTTAGTAATATTACATTGACAATCAGATATTAAAGCATGGAATGTTCGGAGTTTACCAATTCTTTTAAGTGTACAACATGCATTCCACTCCATTCTTAGCATCATAGAGGTGATTGAATGCATATTTGGCCTGTACAATGATTTTAAAGATGTTATTAACTTATACGTCTGTTTTTTTTTCCGTAGACAAGAGTGGTACCAATTCATCCACCTCGGAAAGATGGAAAGCTTAGTTTCCCTGATGCCCGGGGGTTGAACCAGTACGTACTGAAGCTAACCACCTCGATATGTGCGGTCGCTTAATGTGAGTAAATCTATGCACCCTTATCGTATACCCTGTTGTCGATGATGAAGTGCTTCGACGAGATGTTGTGATGTTTTGAGTCGTCCCTGTCGAGGTCACGAGTTGTCCAATGGCTTCTATTCGCCTTAGAGATGCGGAGGGGATTTTCATCACCGTCTTTTTTTTATTCTTCATGAAGAAGTTTTGCCATCCGTTTCATAGCATTCTTATTATGGACTTCACATCTCATGGGCTTAGTCGCTAAGGAGTATGAAAATGGTTGATTGCTGATGGCACCGTTAGATAAAAAAACTGACTGAGAGAAAAGCAAAGCAAGGTCATCAGAAGTTCAGTGGATACCACGTCAGCTTCCAAATGCATGATCGCGGGTCCGAATGTGGCCTGGGATCCACGTTTTGAAAAGATCTACACATCATAAAAGTATAAAAGGATAAATTTCTCGGCGTTGTTCAATCCCTGAGGGATGCGCCGTGCATTCGACTTCATTAAGCATCTTTGCACGTGAGTGAATGCATATCTGGCCTTTACAATGACTCTCGGTGGCCTACCGATGTATCGAGCCAATGTTGCTATTGTCCCAGACAAGTCTGGTACCAATTTGCCGACACCGCAGAGATGGAAGGGTTGGTGAGCCACGGTCGGGCGAGGGGATCGATCGCATGTGTGTGTCGTAGGGTGCCTCCTACCACTGCGCCACACGTGCCCTCTGCATCATAAAGCTTAAATAATTAAAGCTTTGATATGAGAGATATCATAAGTTTCATTGCTTAGTCTTATGGAATATAACCAGATAAGCGTTGTTCAAAGCATAATCTACCGCAGTATACTTTGTAACTTAACACGATGAGCGGCTATAGAAGCACTGTCTCTGAGGAAATACGGAGTCATACCTAGTAATAGTTGACGATTTATTGCGACAACAAGTGATAGTTAAATTTTTTACCACAACTTGTTCTTTTTTTAAGGCTTATCGGATTTGTATGGTGTACCAGTGGAAAAAGTGCAGGGATTAGAAACTCTTCAAGAGATCGACACACCAAAAACCTCCAATTATAATTTTTTGTCATCACCTGATAAAATTCGACCACCCAGTCGGACGTCAACCCATGTATAGTAGTGGACAACATCCCTGTTTTTTTCCTGTTTTTTTTTCGTCTTTTTCTTCCTTAATATGCTATAATGATCTCTGAAATATTTCTCTGTTTTTCCTTAGCCTTTTTACTCATCTTTCTACTCTCTTTTTCTCTCGTTTCCTCTCTTCGGCTCTGTTTCTTTCCTCCTTTATTTCTCTGTCTCTCACGAAGGGGTCATCACTATAGTAAAATATTATTGGAATAATTCTAGATATGTTTACTACTTACTTTGCTTTTTTTTCACCACTAGTTTCAATATCGCGAAATTCGGGTCACTTTCCGCCACGCTTGCTACATTCACTATGTGTTATGTTGAAAATATCTTTTTTTTCTGGTGCTTCTCTTTAATTCAGTATCTACATGGAATGAACACTGGAGTAAATTGTGAGTCAGAATTCACTCATTCTGGTCAGTCTCGTCAGACAATAATCGCATGTCATTGGATAGTTTCAGTAAGGAATTTAATTGGTACCCGTTAAGTTTAAGGTGAGGAATTTTCAGCTTCCAACCTGTGTTAGGTGTTCCTTCGGTCTGGATTAGTTGTCTTCTCATAGTCTTTACGTCAATCACTTCTTAAAACGTAGAGTTTTAATGTAAATACGTGTTCATTAATTAGCACATACAAAAATGTGCATAGGATTTTCTTCCTTGTTTGCCGTTTTTTTCTTTCACGACAATGCACTAGTCATCTTGTTATATATTTTCGCCTACGATACTTGTTTTTTTAGTGATGTTCAATGAAGATCTGCAAAAAAGAAAGTTATACTTCTTTGCTTCACTCGTTCATCTTCTATGTTTCTTAGCCTGTTTAACCTAGAAAGAGATATAGGTGGAAGGGAAAATAACAGTAGAGAGTTAATATAGCCAGATTTATGTTGAACTATGTTGGAAAACCAAACAGTGAGTCCACTCATAGATCTAAAGGGTAGTAGCTGAAATTCAAAACCTATCCATCCTTCTTTCTTCTCACTTATCAAATCATCGTGGCACGAAGGAATTTCGGAATATGTGAATGGAACGCAGAGCAGCATGTACTTCACCACGCCGTGGGAAAAAACTAAACTGTGGATGAGTTTGCCACCTTGATCCAGAAAATTAGTTAATCAACGACGCATTCTTAATTAAGCTTGAAGATCTTCTAAGAATCTCTGCCGTTATGAAGAAAGCCTGGTTGCAAGGTGGCAAGCTTCTATCATAAAAGCGAATAAATATTCGTGATGACGAGCAAGAGACGTCGTACCATGTTTTTTTTTCGGAGCTATGGTGGGGAACAAAATGGCTTGCTCAGGCAGTAAACATAATGAAATGAAAATTTCGAAGCGTTTCGCAATTTTGGAAAGATGGTCCACCAAAACTAGATAATGACGCGCCTAATTCTGTAACAATGCTTGTTATTTTCACTTAGCAAAGCCTTGTACTGACAATCATTTCAAAAGTAACATTTCAAATTAGTGGCCGAAAACCTCCCATTACCACAGAATAAAGGGTATACCAATTCAATTGTTAAAATAATCGTTTGGGCGATTTAAGGTGAATTGCTTGTAAAATAAGTGAATCACTTTTAATAGCTTAGCTACGCGGTGACTCAAACATGTACCAAGTATACACATTCGTTACTGTCGAGCACCATATTTAACCAGTCGTCTCTGCAAGATACACATGAAATGCAACCTAGTTTACGCACCAGATCCTTTGGTTTTATTGACTTTGAGATGGGAGTTTTGAGAAACAGTTACTTCACCAAGCTCTACTAGAAGAGCGGGGTATACCTATTTAAGGGTTGAACTGAGGTTTACTTGCTCAAGACAACCAAAACCACCTCCAGTGTACGTCACAGTTGATTACAAGCGTTTGGTGAAATTTACGTGAAAGGCGGAACTTGCATAACCTCAAAGGCACCTACGAAGGTACGGTTATCACTTGCATTTATAAAGGATAAAAAGCCTTCGATGTTCGTGAATCCCTTAGGGAACCATACATTCGACTCCGCTAAGCATCGTAGAGGTGGTATAATGCGTATTTGGCCTCTGCAATGGCTTGCAGAGGCTAATCAATAAAATAAACCAGTGTTTTTTATCCTTCCAAACAAGGGCGGTACAATTTTTCTGACGGGAATGGGAGAGAGGGATTGGTTAACCTGCAGCTCGGGATTGGACCAAAGATCAGATGCGTATTCCAGAGCACTTCTAATCATTCTACGTCATGGCGTTAATTACGCGTAAACAGTAATCACCTGTATCACTTGTAGTCCGTTGGTCGTCGAGTGACTCGAGCGGGCGCCAGTAAATCATCCATTTTTCCCTGTCGCGTACAAGAGTAACCCAGTGGGTTCTGCTCGCCCTACGGGCTCGTTGAGCATCACATCTTTCTTCTAGGCTATTCGCAAAGAACTCTGACTATTGGGTCGGTGGTCTTCCTGCAGTGCGTCTGACATCCCGAGGTATCCAGTCAATATCGGCTCTTATCCATACGTTGTCATTCATACGCATTACGTGTTCGGCCCACCTTATCTTCGACTGTTTGGCGTAAAGAACGGCATCTTTGATTTTTGATCGTTGACGCAGGTCGGAGCATCGGATCCATTCCCTCACTTGCGTGATACGGGATCCTCCTAGCATCGTCCGTTCGACTGCGCATTCAATAACTCTGAATACTTTTCATCCCGTTTAAGCAGCAACCAGGTTTCTGACGCATACGTTAACGCAGGAAGTACCGTTGAGTCGAGAAGGTGGGCACAGAGTCGGGTGTTCTTTGTCCTCTTCATCACATCCTCGATGCTCTTGAAAGCTCCCCCCGTCCGTTCGTTTCCTTCTGTTCAGCTCTGGAGCTAAGTCGTTCAACATGTTCATTTCTCGACCTAGATAGACATAACTGGAGCATTCGGAGATATCTCTCCCGTTGAGCGCGAATGGGGCATACGAAACCAATCCGTTCCTCGTGAACATCGCTTTTGTAAGATTTAGTCGAAGACTAATCCTTCCACAGGCTTTATCAAATTCGGCCAGCATTCGTTCTGGTTGGCTAATGTTTGGTGTTTTAGGGACGATGATCATCAGCAAAGCGAAGATGGTGTAATTGCCGACCACCGATTTTCATTCCCGTATTATTCCATTCCAATGTTCGCATGTCGTTCTCGAAGGTGGCGATAAATAATTTCGGCGAAAGGGTATCGCGTTGGCTAACCTCTCTACTAACTTCGATGTTAATATCGTTGTGGAATGGTAATATCTTGGTTGTAAAATTTTCGTAAAGCTCATTAAGCTCATTATAGACTAAGTAGGGACTCTTTGACTATCAAGGGCTTCCATGACTGCTTCTATCTCAGTTGAATCAAAAGCCTTCCGTAAATCGATGAAAGTGAGACAGAGCGGTCTTTTTGTACTCTCGCGATTCTTCATTGAGCCTTGTTATCGTGTGGATGTGGTCCGTCGTACTAAATCATTTTCGAAACCCTGCTTGCTCACATGGCTGTCTTTCGTCCAGTGTTCTCTCAACACTGTTTAGGATGACTCGAGTGAAAAGTTTGTAGACGCCAGACAGCTGGCAGATTGAGCGATAGTTGCCGATATTGTGTAGGTCACCCTTCTGGAACAGCAACACGGTCTTGATGGTCTTCCACTGAGTAGAG
The DNA here is from genome assembly GCA_018806985.1 of Angiostrongylus vasorum. NCBI lineage: Eukaryota > Metazoa > Nematoda > Chromadorea > Rhabditida > Metastrongylidae > Angiostrongylus > Angiostrongylus vasorum. The sequence continues at coordinate 393,067 of JADANN010000228.1, forward strand.
ACTTTGCATTCAGTCAGATAACGTGTGAAGATCCGAGCAGTGTGTTTACGAGGACTGGGTGAAGGTTCGTCAGGTGTTCTTGTCTTATCCTCTCCGAACCTGGTACTGTTCGGTTTTTCACCGCCGAAGTGGCATGTCGGATTTCGGAAGGGAGAACCAGTGGTACAACGCTTTCATCCTCCTTGATTTCATATGACGGAAGGTGGGCATGGCTATCGAAGAGATCCGAGTAGTATTCGTAAATGATTTTCTCCATTATCTTTGTGGGTGCTGTAACTGTTCCGTCTGGGTGTCGGAGTGCGGAGTGCAATCATTTTGGTCTTGTAATTGGCGAAGCTTCGGTGGGCTTTGCGAAGACTTTTCTCAGCCTCTGCAGCTTCGACCATTATTGCTGCTCTTTTCTCCTCAAGATCTTCTTTTATCACCTGTCTGCATTGTTTTGCAAGTTGGACGTTAGTTCGCTGTTACCTGCACTCGTGCGATTCCACCTGGCGTATCAGCTCGAGAGGTTCTGGAGACAGGCGTCTCTTAGTGGCTTCCGAACTCTCAGCTTTCATAGCGCTAACGTGAAGATGTTGAATGAGCCGATCGTATTCTTCGTCGATGTTATCGCCAATGGCATCTTCCCAACAGCCGACTAATGAGTTGAATAAGCCCCCAATTTATAGCGGTTTTGGGACCTCGTTTTTTGAATTTACCGGCTTTTTTTCCTTTCTGCGAGAAACGGAATCTTGCACGAAGGAGGAGGTGGTCTGAACCCGTGTAGAATTTTTGGACAACAGCGACATCGACTAGGCAAAACTTTCGGTTTACTGTGATGTGGCCTCTTTCGTTATGGTACTCTCCATTTGGAGAGTCCCACGTCCAGCATTGAGGGTGGGGGCTTCTGAAATTGCTAATTACCATGGTTGGTCTTGGTCGTCGTGTTAAACTTGGAAAGCAGCCCACTCTGTTCGTTCCATTGTAATCCGCGTGTCCCAATGTGTCGTTATTCAGACGTTCTTCTTGGTCCAGTCTTGGAGTTAAAATCTCCAATGACGACCTAGAAGAATGTATGGTCGGAAACAGCATTACAATGCGTTTATTTCAATATACACCGCACAGAGCAACGAAAATGGCACAAAAAAATTAGGCATAGCTGCAAATTAGGTTAAAAGGATAGTGCTCTCTTGATCAATTTTTGAGAGATGCAACATTCATTCGATTTTACTAAGCATGGTCAAATACGACTGATTGCCTATCTGGCCTCCATAATGACTTGCGGTTGTTCACCGATGTATTGAAACATCATTGATATCCTCCTAAACAAGTTTTGCTGGCACTAAATTGGGTGACCCAGGAGAGACAGAAGGTTTAGTAAACCCGGGGGTTAGATCGATCCAACAACCACGTGCGTATTGCAGCGCACTTCTAACCAATGAGCTACACATTCCTATAAGTTCACTAGAACCTGATACACATTTTTTTTAAAGTTTAAAAAAAATTTGTTTCCCACCAGTTAAAGATCAAGACCAGCGTTCACTGTTACGAATGCGTTAATGAAGCGAATTAGATTACCGTAACAGCTGATAAGATGTCAACTAGCCGACAACCCTGACAATAAAGAATTTTGGCGCGAAGTAGAACTCTCCAATCGTGGGACCTTTCACTAAGATCGAAAAAATAACCTAATCATGCCTTAAGAAAAGCAAAGAGAGCTAAGATGCTTCATCAACATTTCAAACACGATGATATGAGTCACTGGCAAGTCGTTTTCATAATATACGCTTCAGCATGTGTATATTCTCTATTGCAACCCATATTTAAGGACGAAGTTGTGTACCTTTAATGTTCTCAAGGATGCATTGCATGGAGCACAACGATGAACAGCACTGTGAAATAAAAAATGTACTTTTTTATTTGCTGCCTGCTACAATTTTGCTGATGGCACTGATCGATAGGAAACTAGCTGAGAGACGGACGAAACGAAGGATCCGCACGGTGTGGTGGTGAACGCGTTAGCCCTTGGAAAGGGTAATAGCGCATTCGCTCCTCACTGTAGACAACTGCTGTCCGAAGTTTTGCAAATATCTCAGCATCCTTGTGGTTGTAAAAATGTACTATCAGTAATGACTGCATGAACAATGAACTGATACACCTCTCAGAAGCGCAGACCTTCCAAACCACGAATGAATACACTTGCTTGAAATGAACTCCGATAGAGATGCATTATTCACCAGAATATTCCATCTTCTTTTTAAAGTCCTTTGAAAACAAATTATTTGTGATGGTGCCCCAATGATAGTGGGCTTAAGAGATGAAAAGGCCAGAATAAAAACCCTCATCAAAGTGTTCATTGATTTGTATCTCTCCTTCCAAACGTTTTCTTTCCCGCGCATTTCTTCTCCTCAATCCCTTTCGTACTGAATAAGTAGCTTGAACAACACAGATGTTCCATACTAGATAAGCTATATACTTTACTTTATAACGTGCAAAAAACAACCCCCTCGAATGAATGAGTTAACCCGTAGTAGTGTGGGATAATACCACCGTCGACGACATGACAGTGCTACAAATGGGGAAAATGCAAAAAAATGTCTCTGCCTCCGCAAATGAGAAAAGATGGGTAATGCGGTGACTAAGTGAATTCCGTATCAATGAAGAAATACAAAGCTTCTCGCCGATGAAGATATTTCCAGGAAGAAGATGCACAACGGACAACGCGCACTGATTTCAAGGGAGTCCGAAGCGAACCAGAAACTAACCGTCGCCCACTCGGCAAACAGCGTAAATCACAAATTGTCGCGAATGGGTTCAACTTCGAACTATCGAACAAATGTGTGTTCATTGAGTCATACAAGGCACTTAATGTGGACTACAGTGAGATTAAGGAAAGTCAGAGTACGCAATGCTTTTGAAAGTGAAAGCCTACAAGTGATCAAGTATTCATGAGTGAAAACTGGTGACACTTTACATAAAAAAGTAGAATAGAAATGATCAGGTTTTATCCGTGAGTAGAATATAACGCATTATCAATCCTTCAGAAAGAAAAAAAACAATCTTTTCAATTACAAGGTTGATGACAATTTGTTAACAACCACACATTTGCAGTTGAGTCCCGTAAAACGTGAAATACACCAAAAAATTTCTAGAGTTAAATACAAAAGACAGTTACAGAAGAACGTAAAATGGTAATTAGGCAATTGCATTTGCATTCTCTGCTAACGGTTTACCGCCTCATTGTCGCTGGGAGGTGTTCCTGGGTGTCGCGCTGCAATGTACAGCGGTCGGTTCATCGCAGACCTTCCAAGCTGAGAAGAAGTCCGACATGTCCACCAGGAATCCCAGCTAGGAGAAACTAATACCATTTAGCCACCACCGTCCTGCTATCAAACTATTCGCGCAGTCGCAAATCCCTCTCTAATCCACAACGGCGGCCACTGCCCGTGGTGGTGACGACTTGGGGAAGGCTTTTGCCTCGCTGACCGTGGGAATCGGGGGAAGTACAATAGCTAAACCAGCAAAGCTCCGAAAAAAGTGCAAATTATGCTGGAGCCCTCACAACCAATAAGAACGGATCATCCAAGTAAGTACATACATTCTGTTCTTTTTTGATTGAATTCAATACTCAGTTGAAAAAAACGATACTGCCATCGATGATGGACAAAAAGTTTTGAGATGTCATGTCTTCCAAGCTGCACTCCCCTAAGGACAGTCCAAGGAAAATATTAGTGCTTTGTAAGATTCCCACGGTTTCAGTAAGATTCATAATAACTCTCTAAATCCACAACTTAGTTATAAAGACAACAGTTAAACAATTCTATATTGTGGCACTGATACAGAATACCAAACAAAAAAAAAGACATGTTAGCGCTTTCCTAATTCTTAAGAAAGCTGAAACTAGCAACAATTTCGATAGGCAGTAGAAAGAACATCACCATTCAGCCTCAGTAAAGGAACATTTTATAGGCATGTGTCTTGCGGAATTTTTTTCCTTACTTGATACTTACTTGATACTTGAATGGCCCGTCCCCCATTGGTTGTGCGGGCCCTAGTATAATCACTATTTTTCGGAGATTTTCTGGTTAAGCCATTATGGTTTCCCTGGAGTCCCGAGGTCAGCCTGGCCGAAGTCTGCCCAGGTCTTCACCACCACAGGCAGTCGCAGTCCTTGTGGATCAGAGGGAGATTTTCCACTATGCGGCTTTGATACCAGGACAGTGGTGGATCCTGGTAGTGGTTTACTCTTAGCTAGGCTTCCTGATGGAAACGCCACTGCAATTGATTGAGTTATCTAGTTAACTTTGTTTTAAAAAAAATAAGCAAAGTGGTCATCAATAATTCATGGGAGAATGGATGAAATAATAACCATACACGAGCTCTGCATAAAGTTTTTATTTCTCTAGGCCTTGGTAGTCTTTGTCACCTTCAGAACCGCATTTGATTTCAGCCGCTCATCATCGCCAGTTGGGTGTTCGTTGTCCCATCGAGTCGGATCCAACTAAGTGGCGCAAAGGGCGCAATGAAGTACACTTAGTCAGCGGTTCCCTTTGATGCAAGACGGTTTTTGACTGATCAGTTGTCTACTGATAACATTTTGATTTCATTAAGCAATCCATTCTGAAGTAGTCATCATATCGGCTAGCTCGAAGAGGCTCAGTGTTAGTTAAATCCGCACAACAAATTCTACGATAACCTTGCGTAACCTGAAAACTCGGTTGGCTCATTTACGTACTACCGAACTCCGCTAAAATAATGGCAAGTCAACCTTCTATAGCTGCTTCCAGTCTGTCGTTCACAGTCCTCTACGGAGAGTAGGCAAGACTTCTTCACAGTTATTCAACGAAACACATTTAGCGGTAGAAGGAACTCGAAAAAACCACAGCAACAAAATGTAGACTACTTGTTTATACGAGGAAGTTCTAATCTATTCGGTAACAAATATTTGGAGAAATAAAAAATATAGGCTACTAAGAACGGGTATTGATCTTTTCAAACATAGAACAAATTCTTGGTAGCTTTTCGGGAGCATTAGTTCATAGTAATTCTCACCAAAGTGGACTAAAGGCAGAAGAGTGGGCTACTAGAGTCCGCGGCATGAGAGGCTGATTCTCATTCTTTCAATAAAAGTTGTTTTGTTTTCAAACATTATCCTGAAAAAGCTTCGTGCGATCGTTATGGTTTTTGTTTTCAGGACAGCCGCAACAAAATGTCGACGTCTGTTATGTCACTGGGCCAGTGGACAGCGATCATGTGAGTTTCAGAAACTTGTCGTAGTTTTCAATGGTCCACTGCAGAAAAAGGGACTGCTCTGGAATCGGGAATTAGGTACCGTACTCATCGAGGAAAAAACACTTTCTTCAACCCAGCTGAGAACGCTCCAGCCTGGGGCCGAGAAAGTTAAGCAGCACTCTACGATATTCAAAATGAAATGATTATCCTTACGCAGCAGCCGAAACCACACGAAGTCCTTCGCCGATGATGGATGCGAGGGAAACGAATCGAATTTGAGAAGTACTGAGATCTTCACAGTAGGTGAGAAGACTGGGAGCACAGAAAAAAAGTCGAACTAAACAATCCACCATGCTCCCTGTAGAGCACAATGACATAAAGGAGGAGATTTCGGAATCAAAGTCATCTTCGCACAGGGATCGAGAACATCTGAACGTAAAGCTCTTGAAACCATGAAAACGAAATTCACCAATTAAGTTCTATCTGCTGAGGTGATGGAAAAGTTTCTCTGTGCAGATTGCGTTCTAATTTGATTTTTCCCGGTAATGAAGAATGTTAAGCCGGAGGATGTCATCCAGTAAGAAGGATAAAGTATAAAGCTCTTGGCGTTGATCAATCCCTGAAGGAGGCGCCAGGCATTCGACTTCGTTAAGTACCGTTGGAGGTGATTGAATGCATATCTGGCCTTTTACAATGACTCGCGGTGGCCTACCGATCTATCGAGCCAGTGCTGTTATCCTCCTAGGCAAGTCTGGTACGAATTTGCCGACCCCGGAGAGATGGAGGGTTTGGTGGGTCATTTGCGCGGAGATCGATCCCACGTCTGTATCGCAGTGGCGTCTCCAACCACTGCGCCACACGCGCCTTTCCAGTTACTGAATAAGTTTTGTTGTTAACTATGCTTCCGTCTGTATGTTCCCATGTTCTTAGACACGTCTTATGTGTGGCCTAACTCATCTGTGTGCTGAAGAAGGTCGTGCATTATCTAATTATGGTGTTGACAATTTTTGTATCTTTATACGTATTCGTAGTGCATTTTTCTGTCTGTTTCATGTTTTTGTATCCAAGAATTCCATTCCACCGTCTGATAAACCTTTTCGGAAATATAGCAGCTTGAGGACGCAAATAAACTGACCCACCCAAATATAAATTTTGTTTTCCACAAGTAATCGAATGACTACAAAGAGGCGCCCATTGAAATCAAAATGTGCGTTCTAAAACGTGAAGATGTTTAACAATAATGTGCCTGCTCAGGACGAAAATACCTGTTACTGGTAGCTCTTGTCCACCACTTGCTTTCAAAACACCACATGGGCTGCCCATCCCATTCTCGAGCTACACAAGGGGGTTCTGATCATCAAAGTATGATGTAGATCAGGACTTTGGTTCCCTTATCTCATTTGGACAATGTGATACTCCTAGCACCGTCCTTTCGACAACGCGTTCTATAAGCCTGAGCGATTCTTCACGCTACTTGCGCAGCGACTATATTAACGACTTACTTAGTTGATGCTTGAATGGTCCGTCCTCACAGGTTGTGCGGGCGCCAGCATAATCTCCATTTTTCGGAGATTTGCTGGTTAAACCATTATGGTTCCCTGGAGTCCCGAGAGCAGCCTGGCCGAAGTCTGCCTCAGGTCTTCACCACCACAGGCAGTCGCAGCCCTTATGGATAAGAGGGAGATTTACCACAATGCGACTTTGATACCAGGATGGTGGTGGATCCTGGCACTGCTTTACTCTTAGCTAGGTTTCTTAATAGAAACGCCGGACTCATTCTCAGCTTGGGAGACCCTGCCAGGGATGAATCCCCTGATGTTCATCACAGTCCGACACCCAGGGACACCTCCCAGCCACGATGAGGCGCTAAACCGTTGGGAGGAGGTTAATGGCATTGAAACAGGAAGAGTTACGGAGTCAAAAAAGGAGAGCGCAGAGTTAGCTGTGGTTTTTTTCTTCACTATATCCTCGGTGATTTTGAACGACTCCCATGCCGCCCGCTTTCTCCCGCTCAACTCTGGAGCTAAGTCATTCATCATCATATTGACTTCCAGACCTAGATAGACATAACTGAAATATTCGAAGGCATTGAAAATGGCAATGCTCCACATAAGATGCATGAGCCGCGTTCCAGCCTCTCAGCGAAGCCACAGATAGATTAGCAGACCCAAAAGTTTCCTGTCAGCTTTCTGACCAAGGTTTCTTGTAGCCTGAATCATACCTTCAATCATATGCAGCTTCGAAGCGCTTGGACGATTTCCTCTAAAACATAGATGAAACACACAAAAGTGAACTGGATTTTGCCTTTTAGACGTTTCACAAATTTTTTTGTCTGCGAGATCCATTGAATACACCTCGAAAACGAAGTGTTGGTAGGATGCTAACTTGACGAGAAGACTTAACGACAGAGCGTATGAAAGTGAGAAGTTGGGAAAAGATGTTTTAATCAGTATCATCCACTGGAAAACTACCGCATTAGTTTGAAAAAGTGGAGCCAGGTCATATGTAATAGTAAAGAATTCGTCTGCCCGGTTCATGTCTGAACTTTTGAAAGGTATGCAAAACGCTTCCAATAGCCTTGTGCGTTGATGTCTTTAATTGCTGCATTAGGAACCGGAAGGTCACTTCAAGATCAACATCAGTGTGCTTTTTCGCCTTCTACGTGTCAAGAGGAGTGTTTTTTTTCGAATTTTAACTTTCCCTATCTAGACATTCTTTTACGCAGGCACAGAGCGGTCTACCCGCTTCCCCAATCTATTCACCGCATTCCCTACATGCCTCCTAACTAATACTGCCTCATTGTGGCTGGGAGGTGTTCCTGAGTGTTGGGCTGCGCTGCAAAGCGGAAAGTTACATCTCCCCAAGCAGGGCCTCCCAAGCTGAGAAGGAGTCCGGCGTTTCCCTTGGAAAGACCAGATAAGAGTGAACGAATACCGTGATCCACCACCACTCTGATATCAAACTAGTCGCATGGTGGCAAATCTCCCTCTGATCCACAAAGACTGCAGCTGCCTGTGGTGGTGAAGACCTGGGGGCATACGTTTGGCTGGGCTGGTCTCAGTACTCCAGGAAACCACAGTGGCTAAATCAGCAAAACTCCGAAAAAATGGAAATCATGCTAAAGTCTGCAAAACTATTGAGGACAGGCCTTCCAAATGTCCGAGTATTCCTTACATATGATTAAGTGTGTTGTACCTGAGCTCATGCTGTTCTGGCTTCTCCTGTTTGGGCAGATTACATAATTTTCTGAACTGCACAAATGAAACTCTAATAATAGCATAATTTTTGAACCAATCTGCGTAGAATTCACCTCGTTTTTCTTTTCGAAACTCTCCAATTGTGGTACTGTTCTGTAGGGCACAGCCTTTACATAACAGAAGTTGACAGGATACGGTGATAGTTAACACCATCGGAGTCAGTAAATATTCAAATACAAATTGATGTTCACATCCAAACTCTGTTTCCAGAGCTTAATTAAGCTCGGGGTGCACTTGGATTTTATAAAACAGAAACTTGGAAACTGAGATAAATGCAAACTAATGAAGCAACATTCTACGGAGTTTGTTGACCTCTATCGACGGAATCACATCAGTGTACGACGACAGAGTGAACGATTTCATGTAATAGCACAGTTACTAGCACAGTTATGAAAAAATATTACTTACCAATATTACTTTTACGCTGTTAGAAAACGACGTAGACGGCAGACTAACAACCTTAGAAAAAGAGTCTAGAAAGTACTTGAACTCATCAAGTTCATAGTTGTTGGTCTCGAGAGTCATCTGGTCGATAGTAACTTGTCTAAATAGGTGATATCTGCACTCTCTATCCATACTTCAAGTGATTGTTGAACACGTTGCCATGGAATGAACCCCGCTCAGAAACTTCTGGGATTAGGGCATTTCAAATCCAGAGTGAAGACGAGATATATTTTTTTCACCACATATTAGCTGATATAATACCGACTGCTAGATAACGGATTGATGCCGAAAAAAGCTGTCATTTTGGATGGCAATGGCTCAGAAATTGTGCTGTATAAAAGAGCTTTTCGGTGACGAAACATCATTCTATTGGGATTTTTCTCCGAAATATTCATCTCTGTGCATCTGCTAAAACTGCGAAGGCCCACATCTCTACGACAAGCTGCAAGCCAAGGAAGTTTTGATATATTTCATTATTCAATAAGATCCAAAATCGCTTTTTTGGGAATATCACACTCACTGCGTTCGATTCGTATGCTGGCATCAACTTCAATGACCTAAGATTTATCACGTGGGTCTGCCTGCTGCTTGAGGAGTTTTAGAGTCCCTCACAAAGATTGTTGGAAGCTGGTCCAGTCGAACCCTTTGGAACCACAGAAAGACTATGCTAAGACGCTTACGTATCTTCGCCACAAGAAATTCCGATCTGGTGATTTCGACCTCGAAGGTGAGAAAGCCCGCGGACTCCCAATGAATTTGGCGACGACGAATTGAAGGCAGTAGTGGAAGCAAACATGCAATTCGAGAGCTTGCAAAGTAGCTTGGCTAAGCACAGGAACAGTTTCCACTCACTTGAATCACATAAAAAAGACAAAAAACTCGACAGATCGGTGCCTCACGATTTAAACGATAATCAAAAAATCGCCATTTTGAAGTATCGTCTGTTCTTATGCTTCGCAACAGAAACGACCCTTTTGTTTATCGAACTGTGAAGTGCGATGAGAAGTTAATTCTGTACGACAATCGGCAATGTTCAGCTATACGGTGCTATACGGTTTGGTTGCGATCAGGCCCCACATTACTTCCCGAAGCCAAAACTGCACCAAAAAAGGTGATGGTGACTGTTTGGTGGTGTGCAGCAGAGCAGATTTAACACAGTTTTTTGAATCCGGGCGAAACGATTACGGCAGAGAAGTACTGCTAACAAATCGACGAAATGCACCGTAAACTCCAACAACAACGGCAGGCACTAGTCAACGGAAAAGGACCAGTCCGCCACGACAAAGCCCGGCCTCACATTGCAGAATAAGCACTGCAGAAGTTGAACGGGTAGGGCTACGAAGTTTTTTTTGTCCATCATATTCATCAGACCTCTCGCCTGCCGACTATCACTTCTTCAAGCACCTTGACAACTTCCTACGCGAGAAATGCCTCACGAACCACGATGATGCAAAAAATGCCATCAACGAATTCAGCGCTCTCAAAACTCCAGAATTTAGGGCAATTAAGATAAACAAATTCGTTCTACGTCCTCAAAGTTGTGTGGACTCAAGTGTTTTTATTTTGATTAATAAATTTTGTTTGCAGCAACTTATGAAATTTTGAATAACGTTGCTAAAAAACGATCATTTATTTCTGAACCACTTAATAACGACTATAGCTAACTTCTCTCATTGGATTCCAGTCCTTCGTGCCGCTCTTTCTTTCCTAGTCTCTTTTGGGTTTTTTTTTGAAAGTTATACATTCATACATTCATTAGTGTTGTAAGTGCTTCTGAAGAGTGAAAACAGTGCACGACGACGTTGTTGAGTTGAGGAATTTTGCTTGCAATCTCTTGTTACACTCTTTTTTCTTGTCTTGCGCAACCTTTCTGGCAGCATTGTGGTATTACAAATCGTGAAGCTAACGACAGTCCTTGTTTACCCCATTCATCTCTATTTCCAACTCCCGAGGAATGGTAAAGTCGCATCCACCTCTGGAGTCAATTCCAAACTCTTGCCTATGAGTATTCGATTTTCCTGCTACACATCTACTGGATTGAGGCAGAAACAGTCACATTTTTTGGACAGAAGAACTCGAGAACTAGTCGATGGGATAGCGGTTGAAGTCCCAGATGCTTTTCTTTCTGCTGTTTTCTTGGATTTAGCAGGCCTTCGCATCTCAGTGTTCGTCATCGGTGGAATGGTGTTCTTCAGTAAACCCATGACTAACCCTTTGCAAACGGCATGCGGCAAAAAAGCATGCTAACACTGTGACCTGCAAATTCTCTCTGCCATTCTATCAGTGTTTGTTAAGTTGCATGTTATTAATTTCAGAATCTGTGCTTGTGTCAATTGAAAAAAAGCGGTGTAGTTCTTAACACCAAATTTCTATTCACCTCAGCATTAGTTAGAAAGTTCGTGTTTTCTTGATCGGCAAATACGACGTCTTTGTTACCCTAAACTGAAAGAAAATTCCAGCATTTTATGAACATAGCCGGACCACTCGGAGATGTTTATTCCACTGAACATAGACGAAAGCTGGCGGATCAAATCATATAAAAAATCGGCGTGAACAAGAAAGTAAAGATGCAAACTGTGATCCAATGCAAAGTACCATATCTCATAATGAGGTACACTCACGGAAATATAATTACACTACAAACAAAGAATTACCATCGAGGGATCGGTCAGTGAACAACTGTACTCTGTAGAAAGGACCAGCGACTGAGATCATTTCAATTGAGCCCTACTCCACCTCACAAGGCTCAACTCGACGAGATAACGAATAGTCACATCGCAAGACCAATGAGCAGTGGACGATCGCCTCCGACCAATCCCTCTATGGCAAATAAAGAGGAGTTGAAACGTTTGAAAAGGAAATCTCTTCATTGACCTCTTGTTTATTTATACTGAGAGTATTCATAAAGTGCAAACACTTTAGTTAAGGTATATGTCTACTCGAGTTTCAGAGTATAAAGCTTTCAACATCGTAAGGAAGCCATCGTCTGATAATTACTTGTCGACGGTGAAAGGAATAATGATTGGTTATTACGGGAAATGAGCAAAATGTCACGACTTTAAATCTACTGGCAAACGAACCGAGCAGATGAGAACTACGTGCAGCAAATGTAGGGAAGTATTTCTGTTTTGCTCGTATCATTAATTTTCGTAGAAAAATGAACATCACTGAAGCTGTTTGTTGTGATGATTGTAAGCGGTACGGCGAAAACCTAAATTGTAAAGGTTGAAGAAGGTGTTGATTGTAAAAACTGCATGTAGCAGAGAGTGCTGATTATTGAAGCAATTGAACAACGAACTGCAAGACAAACGTTTTTTAGGTAAACTATCAGTGAAATTTATGAAGGGTTAGAAAAATAAGGTGACTTACTTGTAATATTTCCAGGGATGCACTGTATACATTGACGAACACGCAGCTTGGTAATACACAGTCGCTTTAAATATTACATGTACGTCAATAGAAGCTTTGTCAAAGGTTTACGATCGTATTGTCGACAGAAGGTGCACCTAAGTGTCAAACATCAGTGTAAAGGTGCCGTTAGACACCACCACCACAGAAGGAACATCTCACGCCGTGGGACTTTAACCAGGCGAACAAACCCGTCCGAAAGGTAGTTCGTTTCGCATACTACTTCGTTTATAATAAGGTTTTTCTTCGAATTATGGCAAGAAAAAATATTTATGTCTGATAAGCTATCGAATATGTTAAAAAATTCAATCGCTGATCGATGAAATGAAAAGCCTGTAGGAAAATGAGTCAATTATGAGTAATTTTGATGCCCAGGCTTAGACAGATTTACGAATGTGAACTTCATATTCCTAAACGGAAATTGTAGTCCGTTATTAAGGACTTCTTTTGTCATCCGCTTAAAGTTAGGAATTCATATCATTGACTTTTCAATAACGCTCGCGAAGATGATGACCTCACTCTTATCGTTTTTTACAGATGTCTCAGTTGTCTGTGGAGTACAGTAGAACAGGAAGAACAGTTGAGTCAAAAGTTGTTAACGGGCGGAATTTCATTTCTATTCTTCACTACATTTGTTAACCAAACTCATTCATCATGTTAAATTCTCGATCTAAACATGCATAGGTGAAGCAACAGCAGATCGTCTACCCGCTAAGAGCCTATGGAGCTTCAGAAAAAACGGCGTTTCTCGTGAATATCATTTTTTTTCAGATCCAATCAAAGATTAATTTTTCAACAGTCGTTATGGAATGGTGAAATTTTGGTTTCGATATTGCGGTGCAGTTCATGACGGGTCCTTGTTTACAACGACTTCCGCTTCGCTTGAGTTTAAGGCCGATACAAGTTAGTAAAAGTCAGCCTGGCAAAGTGGTACTTTGTACTCTTGCGATATTTCAATGAGTTTCCTTATCTCGTGGATATTATCCATTGTGCTAAAAGGCTTTTTAAAACTCCATTTATTCCCATGATAATCTTTCGGCAAATAATGCAGCACTCCTATTGATGATGAGTCGGCCTTCAGAGGGCAGACAACTAACGGATTGGGCGGTAGTTGTTGCCGTCGTATAGATCGCTCTTTGGCTCCAAGTCCTGCTCAATATTTACCAATCCATAGTCTCCCATTCTGGACAGCAGTATAAAAGAAAGTGTAGTCTAGAGAATGTGGAGACAGTGCAATCCTCAGGGGCTCGGACCTGATCCTCTATCATCAGACAAAGGACAGCTTTTTTACCGTTGAAGAAGCATAGAATGGTTCAAAGAGGTGAGCAGTTGTACAGATCATTGCTGTTCTGCACGATTTTTTTGCCATAAAAGTGGTAATCTAATCTTTTGTAGGACAAAATGAATGCCAACTTCTCGAGCAATTTATTTGTCCTTTGTGTCGTCGACAAATTTACTTTCTAAATCTTCTTTATCGTCGAGTTCGATCATTCGAAAAATTCTGAGGCACTCTTTTCCTTGGCACTCCGAATTTGGTAGATCAGCCACTCTTACCATCATCGCTCCGGATTCCATTGCCATATAAAATTTCAAACCAACATTGGAAACTCAATTTTTTATTTGTAATCCTGAAAAAATATGAGTACAACATGGAATGCCAAGTCGGAGGAAAAAAGCTTAGAAATTTCTTTAGGGTTCTTCATTTACACTATCGAATATTATTCACTTTTCCCGACCTCCTTTTGAGATTTTCTTTCCAATTTTCTGCTTCAAATTATCAGAAACCAAAGTCGTCCATATATTTTCTATTCTCGCATTAAATCCACAATGAATACTTCATCCTCTTAGCGGTTTACCGCCTCATAGTGGCTGAGAGGTGTTGCTGGATGTACAGCGGGGGAATTCATCCCCCAGCAGTGTCTCCCAAGCTGAGAAGGAGTCTGGCATTTCCGTATCAGGAGGCCAATCTAAGAATAAACTAACACCAGGTTACATCACCGTCCTGGTGTCAAACTAGTCGCATTGTGGCAAATCTCTCTCTAATTCACAAGGGCAACGACTGCCTGTGGAGGTGACTGCCTGGGCTGACTTTTGCATGGCTGACCTCGGGACTCCACGGAATCACTATGGCTAAGTCAGAAAAAACTCTGAAAACACGGAAATTATGCTGGGGCTCGCACAACCAGTGAAGAACGGCCATCCAAGTTTCCAAGTAGGCATTGATAAGATAACACGAGTTTGTCACAATTTCCTTATTTAGTTATTGTTTTGGAGACCTCCTTTCTTAAGAGCCCCAATGATTCGAATAGGATGTCCATGGTAGTTAAATCTAATGATTTGGCCCTTCGTAGTCGCATCGAATCGAGTTTGTGTAGTCGAATATCGTGGTAATGACAAATGGCATTCATGTTGTCACATTCTAAAATTTGTGAGACGTAGCATACCTTTGTTTTCCATCGCTTCTACTTAGTTGACACTGCATCCAGGCCAAATACATCCCCCTATACACGATGACTTGAACAAATATCGTAATTTAAACTCTGAAGTAAACACTTCTTTTTGGTCATTTGATTTGATTTGATATAGGAATGATATGGAATTTCGTCAATCATCGAGCAAATCGCCTCAGCACGCACGAACTCCTCTTATCTTCATTGTGCGCTAGAGCCATTGAGTGGACTCTGTTCGAAGAAGGCTCGTGAACAGCTACGTAGTTTTGTTACAAAAGCCTTTTTCTATTTATGCTGATTATTCTTCATCTGTCCCCATGAGCTCCGAACATTCAGCCTCTTGTTTCGGCTGCTGCTTGAGAACTGCTCTTCTTACGAATGTCGTAGAATGCTGGTCGAGTCAGTTTTCCTTGCTGTCTTGGAGATAACCGGCGTAAGGCATTCCCACGTAGATAGGAGTAAAGCCTTCGGGGGACCGAACTAGTGCCTTTGCTTCCCGATCGAGGGCTTTCACTAACCACTGCCTTATCTTCGCCCCTTTACTGAAGTAATTACGTGGAAATAATTTTCACTGCTGTTTTAACTTATTATTTGCTGCCTACTCTTTTTAAGGGCAAAGTATTTTGCGCCTTAAAAAGAAATAATATAACTATAATATATAATATAACTATAATATATAATATAACTCGAATGATGCTGAGATATTTGGAAAACTGCGGACCGCAGGTGTCTGCGGTGGGGAACGAACGCGATGTTGTCCTTTCCGGGGAGTAACGCGTTTACCATCACATCATGCGAGTCCTTCGTTTCGCCTGTGTCTCAGCAAGTTCCAGCAATCTTAGAACTGATCCGGAGAGCCCAAATAAAAAAAATTAGTTAAAATTGTGATTTTAACTGCAGCCTTAACTTAACTGGATTCGTTGCCGATTTGGACTCGCCAGATCAATCCCGCTGACGGGTGATTGCTGATGGCAAGAAGGATCGATAGAATTAGCTGAGAGACAGGCGAAATGAAGGACCCGTATGGTGTGATGGTGAACGCGTTACTCCCCGGAATGGACAATAGCGTGTTCTTTCCCCAACGCAGACACCTGCGGTCCGGAGTTTTGCAAATATCTGAGCACTACTGAAGTTATATCGCTGCTGTATTTGTAGTTTTTCGAAGTTTTGCTTGTTGTAAAAGTTGAAAGTTCAGAGAGTGTGCATTCAACAAACTGCTTGCACATAGGGCTTTTGTAAACACTACAGATTCACAGTCGTAAGACACAATTTTTTCCATTTCGTCGAGCCATTCTAAGCAAAAAATGTTTTCTATACCAACTATACTTGTTGTTGATCCTCTTAACACATTTCACAGCCGTAGTCTGAACTGACGCTTTGGTTTTTCATCAGCAAATCGCTATTACCCAAGGACATGGCTAGTTACATGTTTAGAAGAAACACCATAAAAGTCGAACCAGCCTCAAAACAAAACTTACTGCAATTTCTTACAACAGTTCACCTTGCTTGAATATGTGGAAGTAAAGCGCATTTATGTTCACTACGGATAAGCGAAATCAAATTAGAATGTCGAGAAGAAGAAAAATACATGCCATTTTGCCATTTGCTAGTTCTCCTGAGATTTGAAGTATAGGAAGCGATCTGGTCATTTCTATCTGCAAACAGCACTCACTAGTTTTATCTCCAGGCTACTTGTTGCTTAGAGGAATTGTTCGAACGCGCCATAAGAAGTGAACAACATAACTTGCTAACATGTCGTCCCACTTCAGCACAGTAATACCGAATGGCTACTGCTGACAATTCTTTTGTCCACTATCCAGTTTCTTCTCTTCAAATCGCTTAGAAGAGCTTTACTATTCCTTCGTGCACATGCCATTCAGATGAGCTTTTCTCCCAATCGGCACTTGAGCCTAAATTATACGTGTATGCTAATTTTAACTAAGTGCAGATACTTTGACACGAAGGATGCTCGCAGACATCGTCAACATCGTAGTAATGTCGTTTCTAGCTTTCCATTTCCGCATTATTGTACCTATTCGTCCGTGTTGTCCCTCCGATTGTCTCTTCAGCTCCCACTAGACGATCTAATTGCCGATTCCTATTCCACTCATGCCAAAGGTCTCAATTAAACAAACTGTTATTCCTCTGGAGTAAGCTTTAAGAATGATGGGACATTGCTTTTCTTTTCATTTCTCGTTCACAACAATGCGCCGATTCTTTGCACCAAAGCTGGCAAACCACTTTTGATTGACTATCAAAAAAGACCTCGTAGTCGTCATGTATCAAGCTGATCGCGCATCGCTGACCTTACCACCGTTCTCAACAACAAATCAGACTTTTCATCCTAGTCCTCGATTTCAAGTGAGATTCTTCATGTTAGTTTTCGATGAGATCAAATGAAACAGAAAAGTAGCTGTATTTGTTTACTTGACAATTACGTCGTCCGTTAAATGTCTCAATCACAAATGCGCCATATGTTGAAATGTAGCTCGTTATCCCACAAATAGTGTTTAGGTTCAAAGTGAATTTCTACATGAGAGTAATATCTCGGCAGCTTCTACGTCGTTAGTTCCACTCTGAAATTTGCAGTATTACCTGAAAGATATTGTTTGCAACAAAAATCGATTCTAGTAATTACTACAGAAGTTGTCGAGGGGGCGGGGATAGCACAGTCGTTGGCGACGCCGTCGATCAGGAAACAAAGTCGCTAGTTCGATTCCAGCCTCGGTGGTCCCTTCCAATCCACCTTGCGAAAGCCCTGGCTTGGCTATCTGTAAGAGTTCAAAGAGAATTGACACTACCAGCACATTACGGAATCCATGAATAAGATGAGAGCCTCAAGCAGCTCCTGAAACAACACGAGAAATGTTCAAACACCATTGTGGACGATGAATGCGATGTAAACGAACCGAATGCAAGAAGTGCTGGGATCAGTACAGCAGATGTGATGACGAGTCACGTGCAAAAAAAATAACAAAAGTAGTCATGAATATCAATTCAGTGCTTTATAATGCATATCAACTGGTTGCGAACAATATTTGCAACAGTGATAATGTTTACAATAACACATTAACATGAGCCGCCTGTTGATGGATTGTCCGCACGTGAGTATACTCTAAAAACCCATAATAGTGACCGAAGATAACAGGATTCAATAGCAAAATGATAGATCCCTAAAGAATTACACATTTAAATTCAAAGGTGAGAAATAAGAAAATGGGATGGCAGAGCTAAGCACAAGCTTAGGATGGAGGATGTTGGTCAATCGGTGTGATAAACTTGAACTCTTCCCCTGAATAGCTTAACAACTCGAGGATATAATAGTTTATTTTTGTTTAACTGTGATTTCTGCAGAGCCGACTATCTCTCTAGTCTCTGTAGGTATTGACGAGATAAATGGTTTTCGGAACATTTTCATCACCGCTAACTAAATGTTTTTTGGCAACGGTGTGCCTTCATCTAATCGTACTTCATTTGATGCTTGCGCCGCCACATTTTGCTGCTACAGCGAGAGAAATTGCGGGGCGACAGAGATAAAATCTGTTTAGAACTAAACAAAGTCCTTAGTTCTGGGTCATTTAAACACAACATACCCAGCAACAAAGTCCACTTCTACCGTTCGTCTTGCTATACGAGTAGCCGCAGCCTAAATCATGCAATGCCCAAAAATTGAAATTAAGAACAGAAATGGCACCTGAAAAGAATTTGGAGAAGAGAGATTTCCATGTAATTGTGACATGAAATCAGCAGACGTAGTTTGTTCGAGACTGGTCTTGAAGCTTTTTAATTATAAGCTTAAAACATCGTCCGATTTCTTCTTTAGAAACTCACGAAACAGCACAAATCTCTGAAAGTGACCAAGAACGTACGAAGTTTTGTCGCTTTTCTAGCTGATAGAATTACAAACAATGAGAGCTAAATATTTACAGCATTGATCGATTCGTAGAAAAGGTTCCTGCAGTGTAGAAGTCCGAATATACTCTAACATTGTCAGAAGGCACAAAAAAATGTATAAACATCCTTCCGAAGTATCGAATTACAATCGTAAACGAGGGTTTGGGTAGGCGACTACATAATTACGATGTAAACCCGTATCACTGTATTAAAAATAACTCCTTTGTTTCAAAAAGTTTATTCAGTAGTTTTCCGTTGAGCTTCTCGAAGTCCATATAGAACAGTTCCACTTTATCTTCGTTGTAGCATGATGCCTGTGCGCAGACGATGAAGATTGTTGAAGCCGGTATTGATCCACATTTCTTCGACAGCCGACACGAATTGATTTTTATGACAAACTCGTACTGACGAGAATCCCGTCTCCCTCTGACTCTTGTATTACCATATTTTCGGAAAAGCATTTATTCTATGGTGTCACAGACTGGATCGAATGGGCGGGTCTTCTCGTCTCAACCAATATACGACGTTGCACCTTATCCTTAATGCCATGCACAATCAAGTCCTTTGTAGAGGACTCAGGTGTAAGACGCTGCACATTGCAGGCACGGATCATCACCTCAGTACGTTGCGATTTGGGCAGCCTAGAATGACGCTGAACTTTTTGCAACCTTCTCATACTCGTCCTACGTATACACATGCTTGTACTACTTACCCAACGCTGCAACATCGGATGCACCTTCGTGGTCAGTGGAATGAGGTCCAGATATCTTACCGCGTTTCGCATTCGACAATCAGCGTATAGCTTGTTGAACTCTGAACGTTGAGTGTGGGTCTTTACGCGACTATCTTGCTAGCCTTTTCCAGAATAGATGAGAGTTTATTTGTTGGAATCGACTCTTAACTACCTCCCGTCCATCTTCTCCTCAGTGAAGCATTAGATCGTTTTTTGTTTCGCATGGTTCGTGATGGGGCGCGTGTGCCTCAGTGGTTGGAGGTGCCGCTGCAGCACAGACGTGGAATCGATCCCAGCGCCCATGGCCCACCAAGCCTTCCATCCCTCCGGGGTCGGCAAATTGGTACCACACTTGTCTGGGAGGATAGCAGCACTGGCTCGATACATCGGTAGGCCAGCGCGAGTCATTGTAAAGGCCAGATATGCATTCAATCACCTCCAACGATACATAATGAAGTCGAATGCATGGCGCATCCCTCAGGGATTGATCAACGCCAAAAGCTTTATCCTTTTTTTTTATGGTTCGTGATTAACCACCTATCCGAAACGTGGGGGACGCGCCGTGTTGCCTCGCGACTAACCAGCAGAATAAGTTGCAATTTTACCTCCTTTGAAGAAGGTGCATGTGAATGCTAGATTATAAACCAACTGGTAGCACAAACACTTATAAAAGTACACACTGGATTTCGAAAAGCTGCGAATCGTACATTACTTGGCTGAAGCCTTGTGAGCATCCAGTATCTGCGTAGTGGTTGACTTCTGCGTTGAAATCATTGCGCACCATATACAAGAAAGTACTAAAGAGTTCTATATTTCCCCCAGCGCAACCAACGTCACATATGGATTGCTTTACTCAGAAACAGAAATAAAAAACGAAGAAATGGTGCTATTACCACCATCTCCTTTTTCCCAGAGCGTTCTGCAAACAGCAGGACCCCAATGTCAAAACTGATAAAAAGTTTCGCATGTTTTCGGACGATGTTCTTAAAAACCCTTTCTCACTATCGTGATAGAACGTTTATCTTTAACCTCACAGCTGCACAAAATGTGTTATTCGAGAAATTAGAGAACTAATAGATTCGAAGACCATTAGACTATCAGTTAGTGATAAAAGGGGGAGAGTTTGCAGCTACTCCCCGGCAGTTAGATGTTAAGATAACAAAGGAATATCTTAGTGATGTCACCCTTTAACGCCCATCGTCTGAAAAGGAATACAGGAGATAATACCTAAAACATAACAATGAATAGGTCACAGTAGCAAAGGCGGCTAGCTAAAAATTAAAACCATCCGTTATTTCGCATTATAAAAATACATAGACCAACATGTCCCATTTTATATTTACTTATTAAAACACATAAGTTAGTATTGCCGATGATCTCACGCCCACCAATCCACTATCCTACAAGGTTAGACCCATTATCGGCTGTTTAGATGAGCCAACGGATAGAAAAACATGGTTTCTGGGCCGAATACTTACCCAGCTGCTTAACCGTATTCCAGCTCACTTCACAAACACTCAAATGTTTCTAGAACGTCTACGTAACGCGTCTCCTAACAACGCGTACGTAATGAGAGTCTTTCGACGTTTCTGCGCTTTACACTAACGTATCGAATGACTCAGGAATGCAAGCCGTCCACGAACTTCTTGTTGAACATAAAGGAGGAATGCGTATGATGGCTTGTCTATTCAGCACCTATGGTTATCTTAAAAAGAGTGCCTAAACCGCTCGATTTTCAGATTGTTTGGGAATTATTACGCGAAAATTAGAGTGTTGGCAATGGGACAGCGGTTGATACCAACTCTCGCCATTGCGTTCCTGTCTAAAATAGAAGCCCCCTGTTATCGATCTCCGACCACTACTCTACTGCAATATATAGATGATTGTGCCATCTTCTCTGCGTAGGAGGAGATGGTCAAATGCTTTGAATTATTGAATGAGCAGTCAGAGTACATTAAATTCATCCGGGAGAAACCGAAAGAAAACTGGCTTCCATTCGTTAAAGTTCCGATTAACTTATCAGATAGCGGCTACATGACAAAATGATAGCGAGAAATAAGTAATAAAAGAAACCCTCGTTTATTTCCTCTCTTCCTAACCTTCCTCCACACACAAAGAGGGCGACTGTGAGAAACATGCTCCCAACAGCCACCTCCGTGTGCACGATGAAGGAACTAAAGTAGGAATTGCGCGACTTTGCTCGATAAACAGCCATCTTCAGTGGCTACGTCACAGTAACTACACGAGATAAGTTTAGAAGGAGAGCGATGCGTTAAAACGAAACACTTGGCTAAAAGGAAGTCCCGTTTATTGCCCTTTATTGGTGATGAACTAAGCGTAGTTATGAAACGATGCTTAAGAAGGGCAGATCTTGAGGAATCGGTAGCGATGGTTGAAACACCGCAGGATACACAATGTTAAATCTTGAGCAACGATTTCGCTTGCTTTCAAAGAAATCGTTAATTCTAGAACCGTGAACTAACGAAACTAACTTTTTCTCTTGTTGGCAAAAACTGTACGTTATGCACAGGAACTATTCTTCGAGTAGTTGCCATTTCCTTTAATACCACTGTTTTCTATTTCAACTATGTCCACTTGTAATTATTCTACAGCTATCCTTTCATCTTCTGTAAACTGTTTAACGACAATGCATCTGCATCGCAGCTGGTTGGAAAGCGATCCTCTAACTTCTTTGTATAAACCGCTCTTCTTTACCCAACAGTGCGGGCACTGAATGAGCACCTTCGGCCGTATGTACTTTCCAGCATCTGGTGTTCCAGCCAACTTTTTGTACAAGCCACTGCATGCACTTTCTTGTCACATGCACTTTCTTTATAAGCTACTGTATAGCATTCATGAACCGAAGTATAATAGCTCTGCCAGTTTATAACAACTGAGAAGCTTTTAGAACCTCTCTCTGAGCACTGTCTCTAGTTCCTTGTGTCGAAGCCCCACCCATTGCAGAAGGAATACAAGGAGCATTATTAGTCATCGAGTTAGCGCTCCAATGTCTCATGCCTGAGTGCCTCAGTGTCCCAGTTCCATTGTTCCATTGTTTCTCCTAGCTTTCTTCAAGTGTTTCACTCATCCTTGTCTACATTTCGCTTGTGCCCGTTCGCACAACTAGCCACTGAGTAATTGTGTATATTGTCTTGTTGTTATTACTATAAAAATTTATAACCCAAGTTTGAGATTGTCCTCCGTGCCTACACCAAGAACTACCGCTTGGCAAGCTCGTATAAAGTCGAGCATTGTACTTTGACTTACTAACTACTCTGTGCCGAAGGCTGATCTGAAACCCATCGCATTAACATTCCACGAAAGTGTCCGGAGTTTTCCTCCGGGTTTGGCTATTGTTTGGATATTTTTCAACATCTTTATTAATGTAACTCGATGCTGGTCGAGTTGATTCTTCTTGAAGTAATGCTGTATATTCTTGTTGAGCAAACACGAGGTGTTACCTTATTCTTTATTAATGTAAAGCTGCCATTTCGGTAGTATCTCCTTCTTCAGAGCCTGGAAGGGTACACTGATGCGTGCTTTATTATGCCAAACTCTTCAATAACACAACCAGAAAAATGAAAATTTGTGTGGAAATTACATGATCGACAGCTTCTCGGAAGACTCACAGTTTTTTTTACGTGCCTTCCACTGAGGAAGAACAACCGCTTAGTGTCGCATGTGGTTGGTGATTGCACCACCACTAATCAAAGTGGATTCGGATACGAAACTAGATCACATGTGGTCGCTGGGCATTGTTCACTGCTATTCATTTTAGGATTCTTGGCATTTATCCAAGAAGCCTAAAGAATTTTGCGCGCTGGGGTTTTGGCATCCTGTGCGAGGACAGTGACTTTTATATCAATGTCGTCTCCGCTTTGCATTTGCATCCTATCCTGGGGGGTGAGGGGAGGGGGTATTTCGTTTGCCATCTTGGTGTTCTTATATACCGATGCATAATGGTCTGCCCATTTTGCAAATATGTTCACCTTCGCGAGCATTACGAGAGGTCAATTATGATTTCTCCTTTAGTTTCCTATTTGTGAAACACTGAGGTCGCTGCTCGAAGCACGTTTTTCATAAGCGCCCTCTTTGTGTGAAGGGTAGGAGGAGAGGAAATGAGCAAAGACATTTTTTGTTACGTGGCTTTCGATTCCACTTTGTCATGTAGGCGCTATCTGATAAGTTAATCTGAACGTTGAAAAGAAGGTAGGCAGTTTCCCTTCAGTTTCTCTCGGGTGGATTTAATGTGTTAAGATTGCCCATTTAATAAATCAAAGCATTCGCCTATCTCCTCCTGCACACAGAAAACGAGAAAACAGTCACCTATATGCCTAAATCGACAATAGAATAGCGGCCGGCGACTGAGAACGGGGGCATTTTCCTTAGACATGAACGCAATGGCAATACTTGGTGTCAGCCGCTGTCCCACTACCAAACCAGTCATTTGTGCATAATATTTACCAGACCATCTGAAAATCGAACAGTTTAGGGATTCTTTTGAGACGGCCATAAGTAGCTGAATGGACAAGTCAGACTTATTTATTCCACCTTCATGCTCAACAAGAAGTTTGATGATGGCTTGCACTGTGAAGTCATTCGGTAAGTTGGTGGGTGTAAAACTAGGAGACGTCGAAGCACTTCATCACGTCAACGTTGTTAGGAGACGCGTTACGTAGACGTTCTACGAACATTTAAGTGTTTATGAGGTGAACCGTAGTATGCCTAAGCAAATGGGTAAGTATTAAGCTTAGAAACTTTGTTTTAGTATTCGTTGGCTCGTCTCACACAGCTGATAACGGGTCTAATCTTGAAGGATGAGGGATTGGTTGACGCCAGATCATCAGTTTATACTTATTTATGGGTTTGAATAAGTGTAAGACACGACATGGTGGTCTACTCATTTTAATTTTCGAAATAACGGATGATTTTAAGCTTGCCTTCCACGAAACTTTGAGCCATAGATTTAGATAGGTTTAGTTTTCGGTATTGTCTTTATTCCTTTTCAGGTGTTTAGGTGTAATAAAGGCTAAAATCACTAAGATGCTCCTTCATTATCTCAACATACAGCAGGCAAGGGATAACTACAAACTCTTCCTCTTATCAGTACCGATTAGTTTTCGGATTTATTAATTCTCTGATTTCTCACGTACTCTATTTTTTGAGCACCTGTAAGGTTAGAGATGCACATTCTATCGCGATATTGACTAAGTGTTTAAGGATGTCGTCCAATGCACAATTCTGTATTAAATTCGACGTTAGGGTCGATTTGTCTAAACAACGCTCTAGCAAAAAGGAGGTGGTGTTAATATCACCAATACTTGACTTTCATTCCTATTTGATGTTTCTTGTTTGGCCTAATAGCGGAATCGATCATGAAATACTTGCTAGAAGACCTATCAGCAGAATACTTTGGGCTTGTAAAAGAAACCCTAACAGTAAGACAAAAAGTCGTCATAGCTCGACAGACAATGCACTTTCTCCGCCACTACCTGCAACACCAAGTCGTTCCCAACTTCATCAGACCAAAACGACTTCAGAGATAAGCGATCAATAAGAGGACAGGCAACAAGAACGAGACATTGAAATGAAAATGCTTCGAACTGCACTACGAAGCAAACAGAACCAACTATTCGACAGAATAAACAAGTATGAGACGAAGGAACGTTTTGAGCTTTTTGTTGGGAGAATCACTCTTGGAGTAGAATAGTTCCATCTCACAATTCATTTTTGGACTTTTAGAATCTATTCAAAACCCTTCAAGTATTTTATGCGTTGATGTTTTGGAATCCGATGTGGGAATAGTGAATTTACCTTAAAGCCCTCTCCGTTATGTCACTGTGTCCCATCTACGTCTGGTGAAATATTGGGTACCGATTTAAATTTCCTACTCGTTTCGCCCCACGGATCTCCCCCTCATATGAGGGATCTCCAGCCGGTTATCGCGAGGCTACGTGGCGCGTCCCCAGGTGGCGGATAAGGGGTTAATCGAGGGCCAGAAGCGGCCTTTGCTTCCCTGAGACGCAGGTGGAACCGGGGGATGGACTCCATGTTTCTGCTTCGCCGATTTGGCACATACTTTCTGTATTTGCTGGGCGTATTCATGCATGCGTGTGTGAGTGCGTTCTCTCTTGTGCGGATTGTATTCTACGAGTCAATTCGGCCAAAACCCTGCAATCAAGTGACAGGGGAGTGTATGGGAGACGGTTAGGAGTCGCCTCCAGCAAATAAGCTGGGAGAGCCTGGCAAGCTACCCGTGAGTATACCCAGCCCCCAGGTTCAGAGCCCAGCAAGCTATACGTGGGTATTAAAATGCTAAACACAGTAAAAAAACGGGCCTCATTCCCCTGACCATAGAGGAGCCTCCAATTGGGCAGCGTTGGATAGGACGAGTACGGAGAGGCTGCTAAAATTTCAGGGCCAATGGAAGGTGCTTGGATCACAAAGAACTATGGTGACGATCTGTACCTTCAATGCACGTACGCTCGCATCCGATTCCTCGATAGAAGACTTGCTCATGCAAGCAAGAAGGATAAGGTATGACGTCATCGGCCTGGCCGAGACGAGGCGACGTCACCCATTCAACGCAGTCGATGACACCGGAGAAGAACTGTGCGGAGTCGGCGTTCTCGTCAACACGAGTTTTTCAATGAACATCGATTCATTAGAAGAGCTCACAACCCCAATCGGACGTTTACGATTAAAAAGGTGTAGATCAATAGCGGCTTTGACAATCTTCGTCGTTTACGCGCCGACATCAAACTATGACGAAGAAGAAGTCGAAGCGTTCTATATGGACTTGAAGTTCTACAGAGAAGACCACTACATTCTTCAAGGTCATCATTGGAGATTTCAGTGCCAAGATTGGCCCAATGAGTGCGTCTGAAGAACGTCACATTGGGACCCATGGATTAGAATCGAAGAAACAAGGTGAGCGGCTATTGAGCTTATCATGACGATCAAGACCATCCATGGTAACTCGCAAATCCTTAAGCCCCACCCTCAACGCTGGACGTGGGAGTCTTCCAATGGAGAGTACCATAACGAAATAGACCACATCATAGTAAGTAGAATTTTTTGCCTAACCGATGTCGCTGTTGTTCCAAAATTCTATACGGGATCAACCACCGTCTCCTTCGTGCAAGATTCTATTTCTCGCGAAAAGGAGAAAAAAGCCGCTAGATTCAAAAACCGAAGTCCCAGAATCACCACAAACTAGGGCTTATTCAAAACATTAGTTGGTTGTTGGGAAGATGCCGTTGTCGATAACATCGACGAGGGAATACGATCGGCTCATTCAACATCTTCACGTTAGCGCTATGAAAGCTGAGAGTTCGAAAGTCACCAAGAGACGTCTCCATAAACACTCCAGCTGACACGCCAGCTTGGAATCGCACGAGCTGCAGGCAACCACAAACTAACGTCCGAACTTGCAAAACAATGCGGACAGGCGATAAGAGAAGGTCTTAAAAAGAGAAGAGCAGCAGTATTGGTCGAAGCTGCAGAGGCTGGGAAAAGCATTCGCAAAGCCTACCGACGCTTCACCAATTACAAGACCAAGATGAATGCACTTCGACGCCCAGACGGAACAGTTACAGCACCCACAAAGATAATGGAGAAAATCATTTACGAATACTACTCGGATCTCTTCGATAGCCATGCCCACCTTCCGTCATATGAAATCAAGGAGGATGAAAGCGTTGTACCACTGGTTCTCCCTTCCGAAATCCGACATGCCACTTCGGCGGTGAAAAACCGAACAGTACCAGGTTCGGAGAGGATAAGACAAGAACACCTGACGAACCTTCACCCAGTCCTCGTAAACACACTGCTCGGATCTTCACACGTTATCTGACTGAATGCAAAGTCTCTACTCAGTGGAAGACCATCAAGACCGTGTTGCTGTTCCAGAAGGGTGACCTACACAATATCGGCAACTATCGCTCAATCTGCCAGCTGTCTGGCGTCTACAAACTTTTCACTCGAGTCATCCTAAACAGTATTGAGAGAACACTGGACGAAAGACAGCCATGTGAGCAAGCAGGGGTTTCGAAAATGATTTAGTACGATGGACCACATCCACACAATAACAAGGCTCACTGAAGTGTCGCGAGAGTACAAAAGACCGCTGTGTCTCACTTTCATCGATTTACGGAAGGCTTTTGATTCAACTGAGATAGAAGCAGTCATGGAAGCCCTTGATAGTCAAAGAGTCCCTACTCAGTACATAAAGATTTTTCGTGAGCTGTACAAAAAATTTCGCCAAAATTACTGACCACCACGCTCCAGAACGTCATGCGAACACTGGAATGGGATAATATGGGAGTTAAAATCGATGGTCGGCAGTTACATCATCTTCGCTTTGCTGATGACATCGTCCTTATAACATCAGATATTACCCAAGCGGTACGTATGTCTGCCGACTTTGATAAAGCCTGTGGAAAGACTGGTCTTGGACTAAATCTCACAAAAACGATGTTCATGAAGAACGGATTGGTTTCATATGCCCCCATTCATGCTCAACGGAACGAATATCTCCGAATGCTCCAGTTATGTCTATCTAGGTCGGGAAATCAACATGTTGAAGACTTAGCTCCAGAGCTGAGCAGAAGTAAACGAGCGGCTTCGGGAGCTTTCAAGAGCATCGAGGATGTAGCGAAGAGAACAAAGAACACCCGACTGCGTGCCCACCTTTTCGACTCAACGGTACTTTCTGTCCTAACGTATGCGTCAGTAACCTGGTCGCAGCGTAAGCAGGATGAAAGATCACTCAGCGTTATTGAACGCGCAGTCGAAAGGACGATGCTAGGAGTATCCCGTTTCACACAAGTAAGGGATGGGATCCGAAGCTCCTATCTGCGTCAACGATCAAAAATCGAAGATGCCGTTTTGTACGCCAAACAGTCGAAGAAAAGGTGGGCCGGACACGTAATGCGTATGAACGACAACCAATGGACCTTAGCCGTTAGTGACTGGATTCCTCGGGATGTCAATAAACGTACTGCAGGAAGACCACCGACCCGATGGTCAGACTTTATCACGAAGAGCCTAGAAGAAGGATATGATGCTCGACGAATCCCTAGTGCGAGCGGAACCCAATGGGCTACTTTTGCACGTGATAGGGAAAATTAGAAGATTTACTGGCGCCCGCTCGAATCACTCGACGGTCAACGAGACTACAGGGTGATACAGGTGATATAAGTGCAAAGAGAGAGGCTATCAAACTAAAGATTAATTTCAAGGTCGGTTAGAACCTGGATGTGGGTGCTTGAAAAGGATAGAATATCTTCGAGGAGCAGTATAACGGATAGAGGACATTGGCGAAGAATGCGGGGAAGTGACATCATGTATTTTCACCTTACCTTCTTGTCCGCTACAGTCTTCTTCGTTACGCAAAGCCACGCGCTCATATCTCGATGCTGTTACAGGTAAGGTCTACATACAACTAACAGTAGGTGGTCTGACTCGTTTTTTAGGAACTCTAGGAAGAATAAAGTTCATGTCTGAGACAGCAGAGTAGTAAAGAAGTCGATTTGAAGGCAACAATGCCATTTGGACCTACCCCCGTCAACGGGATCCACTTGCGCTGAAGCGTCCATATGTGCACTGGTGTACGATTGAAGCGACTTTTCAATTCAGTTTGAATTAAACGGGATCTATACGTCCTGCTACCGTTCAAAAACAGCGAGCTTTCGCTTGACGACCTGAGCATCCATGGTGGAATGAATAGAGTCCAGGATCTGGGTATATCGGATATGCATTGTATATTATGCGTGCGCCTATGTGTGCCCTGTAAACCGACTTTCATGACGGATGGCTATTGCTGCTTTCATTGTTCATCACCCTCCATTGTCTGTTTTGTTTGCTCTCATGGATTACTTTTATGTTTATATTTGATGCATGTATAGACATATACATTGCATACTGCAGAGTGTACACTAAATGTTTTTTGAGGACAATTTTCAACAAATTGGCTGTGGTTGTAGTAGAAAGACTTCATAGCTGTCTATGAAAGCAATCTCCGTTGAAGCACATTGACGAATGCATACTCTGGGAACACTTGGCCACTCTGAAGAAGTATCCTGGAAGATTTATCTTGTAATCCCAGCGAAAAAACTCTCCCCAAGTGTCGAATTCCAGTGCACGGATAGAGGCCTATCTGTGCCTCTTCACTGGCCACACTATCCCAGCTGCACACTCCCTTCAACAGCAACATCCCTGCCTACGAAATAAACTCGCCCAAAAAAGAGGTTTTTTAATTACTAAGTTAAAAAAAATAAAAAAAGGATAAAGCTCTTGGCGTTGATGAATCCCTGAGGGACGCGGTATGCATCAGACTTTATTGAACATCGACGGAGGTGACTGGATGCATGTCTCGCCTTTACAGTGACTCGCGGTGGCCTACCGACGTATCGAGCGAGGACTACTATCCTCCCAGACAAGTCTGGTACCAATTTGCCGATCGCGGAGGGATGGAAGGCTTAGTGAGCCTGGTGCGCGGTGATCGATTCCGTCTGTATTTCAGGGCACCTCCAACTCCAAGCACTGCGTTACACGCGCCCCCCACCACAGCATTTGCACTGGATAAACTGCCGATTGATTACAAGAAGTACAGGGAAAACAGGGAAAAGTTCTGTGCTCCAGAATAAGTAAGCGGAAAGAAAATGACTTAAAGGTGCTTTAGCAGCCACTTCTGAAGACCAGTGTGACGTCTACAGGTGTCACTCGTAGCGAGAGTGTTAAAGACATTGGCACTACACCACCAGGTGGGAGAGAGGACCAGTGCTACTCCACGGGAGTTAGGAGATTGGATTTTGGAATGGAATAGCTAGAGCAGGGAAGGGATGGTACTCATAGACCTTATGTTCCAGAGTCGTCATTTAAACGAATAATCGAATGCGCGACAACAAACTGTGCAAACCACTGCATGAAGACTTTGCGGTTGGGCTATGCCATTTCCTTCATCCATGGAGGGGAGTAACTAAGTTAAAGGCAGCCTTGGTTACGGGTGTAGTATTAATGTTCTCTTTATTTGATTTAAAGTTCGGCTCAGTTGCTTTCGCAAGAGCCTAGAAGATTTGAAGGACGAAAACACCTATTCTTCAGAAGATTCAAAAAATCGGACTAGAGAAATATGATTCACTTTGTCGTGCGACCACGCTGACAAAAGGAAGTAGGGAGGTCGAACGACTTAAAGTTATGAAGACGTTAAGTCTCAACAGTCTATGCGAGCTTATCCATTGTGGTGCTTGCTCCTTTCGGTAGGTTTAAGGAATCCGGTTATCGAAAATCATTTCGACGAATTCTTGAGGATCCTAATAACTTGCTCATGTCGAGACGTTTGTTTCGACCTCTATCATCTTTATCAAAACAACCAGTTCATCACAGTCGCTGTCCTCCCGGACGTCTCTGGGCAGTGAGAGACCACCATAATCGCAAAGTGCTTAGCTTAACCGGGAAATAGATGGATCCGCGACGAAATCAAGCACTCAAATAAGACTAGGATCCTTCAAACAGTTGACAGCTGAGGCTGGATGTTTGAAAATCCTCGAGAACTTTTCTCCTAGTATGGTTTTTGTCACTGCAAATGTCCCTCTCCGAGAGGGGTTACAAATTACGTGGTCAACCGCAACCTCACTTCAAAACACTCACTTGTTGTTTATACATCGTAGCTTCAACATCACCGAATTTGTAGTTTATACATCGTAACTTCAACATCACCGAATTTTTAGTTTATACATCGTAGCGTCAACACCACCGCACATCAGAGATATCACGAGTCCAGAGGGGCACTGACGACGTCAAAAATAAGCGTGGCATTTTGTGGAGGACGTAACTACACACAGAACACTGTAGCCTAGACCACATATTCTCGCTAACTACTTCGGGAGAATTCTATTTAATAATTGGGTTCCAGACTGTCGTTAGTGTGATTGCTAAAGTACGTTAAGAGTTTGACCTTAATTGGTGGAGAATGTTAGTGGTTCTGTTAGTATTTGTTCCGTTGGTGTGGAATCACTGGTCAGTTTTCCTGGTTTTCCTTCTTCGTCGTTTATATCAGTCATGTTGACTAGTATGTCATTGACGATTAACATATGAGTCAAACTAATGAGAACATTCTAAAAGACTGTTGTAAAGATCAGAAACCCGTATTGCTGGTTGATTTGCGAAGCAGACAGATATAAGCTGGATAGACTATATAGCTTATTCATTTCATGAACGATGTGAGCATCTCTCAACACACCGGATTCTTTGCTGCTGCCACGTAGCCGTTGTAGTCCAACTTTTCAGTTCCCTACTTTACGTATCAAATGGTTTACTAGGTAGTGCAAGTTGTCCTAAAGTTCGTAGGAGCGCACTTTATAAGAGGTATTATGGACGATGACGACCTGTTTGCAGCTTTTGAATCAGTCGGAAGCGACAGCATTTCTTCTGTCCCGGTGGCACATACAGTTGACAAGATGTCTTCTCTGGATACAGCTCGTCAGGAAGAAGCACGAAGACAGGCAGCTTCCCTCCTCAATTCCATGTTGCGAGGTGATTGCGGTGATTCCGTAGAACCGGCCGTTAAACGGTTCAAGGAGGATGAAGTGGTCCCAGAAGAAATTATAGAAACTTTTGAAAAAAGAGTTACAGTACATACTATTCAGACAGACAATGAGAATTGTACGCATGAAGTAGCACTGCCTCCCGACATGCCGTTCGAGCCACTGGTTACCAGAGACGTGGCTCCGGCGAAAAGCTATCCTTTCCAGTTGGATGCGTTTCAACGAGAGGCAATCACTTCTATTGAAAATAATCAATCCGTTCTTGTTTCTGTTCATACGTCTGCTGGAAAGACTGTTGTTGCCCTATATGCCATAGCCCAATCGTTGCGAGACAAACAAAGAGTGATCTATACATCTCCAATCAAAGCCTTGTCAAACCAGAAGTTCCGAGAATTGGAAGAGGAATTTGGAGATGTCGGTCTTATGACAGGTTTGTTGTTCAACTTAATTTGCTTTCCCATGTGTGATTTGTATCCCGAATGTGGTTGTGTAGACTGCTTATGCAGTGGAGATTCTATACAATTAGTTTATCGGACAGCTTGCTTACTTGATAATTGATACTTGAACGGCCCGTCCTCACTGGTTGTGCGGGCCCCACCATAATTTCCGTGTTTTCGGAGTTTTTTCTCACTTAGCCATAGTGATTCCGTGGAGTCCCGAGGTCAGCCATGCAAAAGTCAGCCCAGGCCGTCACCACCGCAGGAAGTCGCAGCCCTTGTGGATCAGAGAGAGATTTGCCGCCATGCTACTTTGATATCAGTGCGGTGGTGAATCCTGGGATTGGTTTACTCCTAGCTAGGCTTCCTGATGGAAACGCCGTACTCCTTCCCAGCTTGTGGAACCCATGTCAAAGGGGGCGAATCCTCTCGCTGTACACCGCAGTCCAACACCCAGGAACACCTCCTAACCACGATGAGGCGGTAAACCTTTAGGAGGGACATGTTGGAGTATGGGACAACTACTCTTTAAATTTGTACTAAGGAGTACACTACCAACTTAAGAGGTTATACAATGTACCTTTCCATATAGGGACGCGTGTAGTGCAGTGGTCGGAGGCGCCTTCCAATACAGTACAGATGGGATCGACCCCCTCGCCACAGGACCACCAAGCCCTCCATCCCTCCTTGGTCGGCAAAGTGGTACCGGACTTGTCTGGGAGGATAGCAGCAGTGGCTCGATACATCGGTCAATCACCTCCAACGATGCTTAATGAAGTCGAATTCATGGCGCTCCCTTAAGTATAGAGCAGCGCCGAGAGCTTTATCCTTCATCCGTTGCTTTTCCATATTTGCCATTATCTTCGAGTTTTCTGATTGTTCTGATCAGCAGGGCGACCAGCTGTAGACTGAGTGATACTAATCACTACTGATTATTATCTGTGTTGAGTACTACTTATTCATAGTTGAGTGTCAAGATACAGTTAAAGGAAAAGCTCTGCCTTTTTCTGTTCGAGCTTACCATCGGCGTTTTAGTCTCCTCCATTATCTGTTCAAGTCGACTAATTTGGTGAGCTAAAATCGTGCAGGTTTCGTAATCTGAGTTCTTTCGAAGTCAGCATTGTTGGTTTTTCCGTTTCAGAAACGTCATTTTTTCCCTAGTAGGTCTGACTCACTGAAGTACAGAATTCCAATGTACCAGTAAAACTAGAGTTGTTTTTACATTTAAGTCTCATTTGAAAATGTTCACTACGGCGTCTCAAACTAGGCTCTTGTTTTTAGTCGCTTAGTTTCTAAAGAAAACGGAATACTGAAAAAAAGGATAAGGCTCTCGGCGTTGACCAATCGTTTAGGGATGCGCTGTGCATTCGACTTTGTTAAGCATCGTTGGAGAGGGTTGAATGCACATTTGGACTTTAGAATAACTCGCGGTGGCCTACCGATGTATCGAGCCAGCGCTGCTATCCTCCCAGACAAGTCTGATACCAATTTACCGACCCCGGAGGAATGGAAGGCTTGGTGTGCCACGGGCGCGGGAATCGATCCCATGTGTATTGCAGGACGCCTTCGACCACTGTGGCACACGCACCCCCTACTTTATATTATGAAGGAATATTTATGGGTTTTTTGCTGAAACATTGTGGTTTTCTCTTCTTGAAGAAATTATTAGCAGTTGTTTTCGAGTTACCTATTCTCAACTACCAACAACTGGTACAATATTTCAGAGCAGATATGGCACCTATCCCCTCTGCGTGATTCCTGAAGTGAAGCAAACAAAAATTCAGATTACTTGAGAGTTCTGTGCACTATGGCCCTTTGTAATGTTTTCGGCAGCACCTGATTGTCAACCTAACAGTTTTTTTTTCTTTGTTTAGAACTTTAACAAGTGGACACCGTAGACATATCTAATAACATCACTTGGGTTTTTGCAGTTTTGTCATTACTCTGATAGTCCATCGTGAATATGACACTGACAGGTGACGTAACTCTGAATGCTGAAGCATCCTGCATTGTCATGACAACTGAGATCCTTCGGTCTATGCTGTACAAAGGCTCTGAAGTGATGAGAGAAGTGGGTTGGGTGATTTTCGATGAAATCCATTATATGAGAGACAAAGGTTGGCTTTTACTTGTTGATCTCTTCGCAGTTATTCATATTCCTTTATAAAGTCGCAAGGAAAAGTTGCATTTTAGAACGTGGAGTTGTTTGGGAGGAATCTATCATTCTCCTGCCAGACAAGGTTCATCATGCATTCCTGTCGGCTACCATTCCAAATGCGCGGCAATTTGCACGTATGCAGAACTCTTTATTCTCACATTTTGTGAATATCTAACCTAAACATGCAACGACAATGATGCTGAGGAATGCGCTATGCTCGGATCCTTGGTTGGGCTTTCGAAATCTCCATTACCCTTTCCAAGGGCTCACGCGTTATCCGCTGCACTACGAAGGACCTTGCTTTGCTTTTTGCTCAGCAAGTTCTTTTTAGCGTAAGGTTGCCATCAGCCATGATCCCTCAACGGAAATGGTATTGGTAGCACAAATCGGCATCGAACCCAGTTAAGCTGGAGCTGAAGTCGAAATCATAATGTTTCACTTTTATTTAGTTACTGCCTATTATTTTTGATAGTAGAATACTATGTGAACCACAGTGATGCTGAGATACAAGCAAAATTCGGAACCCCAGGTGTCCTTCAAGCCAACGATTACTCTTTCTCGAGGTCATGCTACCACCCTAAGCCTTGCCTTTCTTAAAGCAGATCTTTTCGGCCTAATCTGAAAATGTTTGACAAATAGATGAGTGTTGTAGCGACTGCTACCCTTCACTAACTTAGTTTTCTCTTATCTAGAAACAAATTAAATCTAGGCACTATTTTTTTTTAGAGTGGGTGTGTTGGTTGCATAATCAGCCAGTGCATGTCGTGTACACGGATTATCGGCCTACTCCACTTCAGCATCTCATCTTTCCTGTGGGAGGTGAAGGACTATATGAAGTTGTCAACATCCAGGCTATTATTGCTGTTTTTTATCTAATCACACCCATATCTACGCAACTCCATACATATTTGTCCACTTCAGGGTCAGTTTCTTGAAGGCAAGTTCACGGAAGCAATGAGTGGATTAAAGGCGCTGGGTGACAAAGCGGAAGGAGGTATTCAGAGAGGTCGTAAAGGTGGAATGAAGAGTACGTCTTGATATCTCTCCTATGTTTAGTTTGGGTGTACTTCTAGCAAGGTGGTCCCGTCATTTACTCGTGCAGATTCATTAGAAATGGATGTTAAACTGATCTTTTCAGATCCTGTGTATGACTCTTCATAAAACTTTTTTAGCCGATTCTAACGTAGTGAAGATAATTCGAACTATCAAAGAACGTTCAATGTTGCCGTGCATCATATTCTCCTTTAGTAGGAAGGAGTGTGAGGCGTATGCTCTTTCTCTCAAGAATATGGATTTTAACGATGGTCAGTCCATTTCATTATTAACTCTCTTGGATAGATCTATCTAGGGATAGCCCACTTTTGTGTGTTGAAACAATTTAAAAGCCTCTGCTTCATTACTGTCATCTGGATATTCGGAAAAGAACCATCCATATTTTTATTTAGATGAAGAGAAGAAATTAGTTCGTGAAATTTATAGTAGTGCTGTCAGCCTTCTAAAAGATGACGATAAGAAGATTCCTCAAATAGGACAGGTACTGGGTTTTTGCCTTGCTGCTTTCAGGCTTTTTTTTCTCGGATCTTTGTCCCTTCCTTGATATGCTTAATGTCATTTTAATTTCAAGATACTTCCTCTATTATTGCGTGGCATTGGTGTTCATCACTCAGGATTAATGCCAATTCTCAAAGAAACTGTGGAGATACTGTTTGGAGAAGGTCTGTTGAAGGTTGGTCTTAAAATTATTCTGAACTCCTTGTGATAAACTTGTGGTGCGTGGTTTTTTGTTTTCTTATTTGAATACAATATCTTCCTCACGTTCCATGTAGACTTTGTTTGCCACTGAGACGTTCTCGATGGGTTTGAACATGCCAGCGAGAACAGTTCTGTTCACGTCAGCCCGTAAATTCGACGGTGTTAATAACAGGTATTTGAACAGTTTTTCAATTCTCCATTTTTGCAATGATGCTGAGATATTCGCAAAACTTGGACTCGGGACAGATCGAACTACGATTAACTTTTCCGGGGGTTCATGTATTATGTATCACATGTATATTATATGCACTGCACCACTGAGGCCCTTGCTTTGCGTTTCTCTCGGCTTGTTTTCTACCTAACGCTGCCATCACCAATCATCCGTCAGCGGGATTGATCTGGGGAGCACAAATTCGCATTGAACCCAGGTTTAACTATCTAGTTAACATGGTTTAGTTAATTAGTTAGTTAAACCAGTCTCCATTTCTGGTTGTAATTTTAAAACACTCCCATTCTGGTTCTCGAAAACTTCAAATATTTTATCGACTACTAGAGTAATTGTGTTTAGAGTTTGGTAGACTTCTAATATCGGCGTTGTGCCATCGCTTTAAGGGTACAAATAAGTTTTCTAAAACCATCTTTTAATTTGAAGTGCGGTCGAAACGTAAGTTAGAGGGAAAACCCGGAGCCGAAATTTTGAAATTCTTAAATTTTTTTTCCACTCGAGCTCTGTAGGCGTTGACATCAAGAATACCTTGTATTGTATCACTGTGTCCTGTTTTACGAAATCCCGTCTGTTCAGTCGCTTTGATGTTCGAGGTAAAATCCACAACCAACAAAGATTTTTTTACAAAATGTATTTCACAAGCTCCAAAGTAGAATTTTGTTACAGTCAGACAAAAAACATGGGGGACGACATGGGCGCGTGTAGCGGAGTGGTCGGAGGTGCTCTGCAAATACACATGGAATCGATCTCGGCGCCCTAAGCCCACCAAGCCTTCTCTCCTTCCGGGGTCGGCAAATTGCTAGCAGACTTGTCTGGGAGGATAACAGCGCTGGCTCGATACATCTGTATGTCACCGCTAGTCATTGTAAAGGCAAGATATGAATTCAATCACCTCCAAACGATGCTTAATGAAGTCGAATGCGTGGCGCATCCCAAAGGATTGATCAACGCCGAGAGTTTTATCCTTTATCTTTTTTAGGAC
The DNA here is from genome assembly GCA_018806985.1 of Angiostrongylus vasorum. Lineage (NCBI taxonomy): Eukaryota > Metazoa > Nematoda > Chromadorea > Rhabditida > Metastrongylidae > Angiostrongylus > Angiostrongylus vasorum. The sequence goes on from JADANN010000228.1 coordinate 430,567, forward strand.
AAAAAAAAGTTGTGTCCGGTTGGTAAGAAACTGCAAGCTCTATTGTTGTTCCAATATCAGTAGAGTTCATTATGAGCGTCGTAGTTGTCTTTGTCTAAATTTGAGTGGTGTTGTCAGTTTGTAGCACTCATCCACAAATACCAATGCATGTCGGTTATTGTTGGATAAAACAGCTTCCTTATGTTGGTTCAATAGGTGGATCACTTCTGGTGAATATATCCAAATGTCCGGACGAGCTGGTCGACGAGGAAAGGATGATCGTGGTTTGGTAATTCTGATGGTCGATCACAAAATGAGTAGTGACGACGCTAAACAAATCATAAAGGTCAGGTTTTCATTGCATTCCTAATCTCTTAGATTAATGTCCATATAATACATCTTATTGGGCTGTTTCTCCAGCGTTTTCCTTTAAATTACGCAATGTTTATCGCCCGAACTTCTTTGGGCATTCAATGCAATTCTGTATATTTTTTATATTTTATATGCAAATACTTTTACCCTTACATTACAGTGAGCTTTGCTTCGCACAGACGGCAAACATTTCTTAAATATTCTTTTGTTAATAAGCCAACACGTGATTGATAAAGAAATTTTTTCGGCTGACATTTCCGCGCTTTTGACTTCTTTAGAGCCGGATTGTCCATAGTCCTTCCTTGCTTCGATGTGGGTCTTCGTGATCGCATCGAGTTGAATCCGGTGGAGCATCGCTCGAATGTAGAACCTCACTCGGCAGTGCTGTTTGATACAGGACGATTGTTTCTGATGTTGTTTATCCGTTGATAACAACATGTTTTTCTCTGGACAATCCATCCTACAATAGTCGGTGTCATTATCAGCTAGCACAGAGCGTAACGGTATTTCAAACACCCTTTCCTTTAGCCTCAGTATTTCTAATCAACATGTATTCTTTCACGATGAGCTAATACGAGGTAGGAGAAGGAAATTTATTCGGCTATTGTACTTTTCTAATTATCAACAACAATGAGAAGGGCGCGTGTAGCGCAGTGGTCGGAGGTGTCCTGCAATACACATGAAATCGATCCCGCGCACAAGGCTCACCAGGCTTTCCATCGCTCTGCGGTCGGCAAATTATTTAGTACCAGACTTGTCTGGGATGATAGCCACACTGACTCGATACATCGATACCCTACCGTGAGTCATTGTATAAGCCAGATATGCGTTCATTCACCTCTAACCCTGCTTGACGAAGTCGAATCTTTGGCGCAAACCTCAGGCATTGATCAACGCCGAGAGTTCTATTCGTTATCCTTTATCAACGACAAGCGTCCTCTAGAAAACATCATTGCCCAGTGAGGTTCTTTATTCGAGCGGTGGTCCACTGGATTCGACTTGATGCGATCACGGACACCCGCATTGGGAGGACGAATAACTGTGAACGGTCCACTCGGATGAATCCGGCTCTGATGAGGGTGAAGCCGCGGAAACGTTACCTGGATAAATTTCTCTATCAACCTCATCTTACCTTGCCAATGAAATACATGATTATTAGTAATATTGAGGTTAAACGAAATGTCAATTTTTGAAATGTTTCTTAAATCTTGCTTTTTACAGGGGGCGACCGATCCACTCAATTCACAATTTCGTCTCACATACAATATGGTGTTGAACTTACTTCGAGTGGAAGGAGTCAATCCAGAGTTTATGTTGGAGCGGTCTTTCTATCAATTTCAGAACTTTCGACGCTATTCCAGAACTACAAAGAAGTGTGTTGATTGTTTGATTGTTTCTTAATTGATCACTCTGTTTATACAACTTTACCAGTTTTTTTCATTCAAATTCTGACCACTTAATTAAGGTTAGCTATAGCTTACATTGATAGTAGTTAACCCTGCTTGAAGCATGATGCATATGAAGATCCAATGTTAAGTATTCACTCTTTGCGAATTAAAAGGAAGTGCCCGATGTTTTGATGTAAACGTATTAACTCCAATGAATTTCCACCTACGTTAAGAACAAAGTGGTATTTTAAACCGTGATTCCAGTCTTTCATCCAACGTGAACTCAATTTCAGTTGTCAGTCACTGTACCTGGCATATGCCACTGCGTCATGTACTACTAAAGTTTTCTGGCTTTAGTTTTAAAAATGAAATGGATGAAATGCAACCATTATGATGCTGAGATATCTGCAAAACTTGGACCCCAGACCCGATTTTTCCGCGACAACCCTTTCCGGGGGCTCACGTGATACGCACGGCACCACTGAGGCCCTTGTCTTGCATTTCTCTTAGCCAGTTTTTAGCTAGCGCAGCCATTAGCACTTATCCGTCAACGGGAATAATGTGGCGAGAGAAACTCCGTGCTAAGCATAGTTAAGCTTAGGCTGGTAATCGCGATTCGATCTGGTCTGGGGTACAAGTTTTGCAATTATCTCAACATCATAGTGGTCGCATTTTACATAATACCCTGCCGTGAAATATAATACTACGCAGTAAATAAAAAGTTAACATTAAAATTAATGAGTTGCAAGGATTTATAACTGTTGTCTAAAAGTGGATGAAAAATTGTACGAAGTGGACAACGCGCGTGTAGAGCATGAACGCGATGTAACAGCGTTCTTCGATATGGAGAAGCAGATTGCAAACCTCCGGAAAACAATCAAGAAAACAATTCACATGCCAAAATATCTTGTGCCTTTCCTCCATGTCGGTAGGATGCTCCATATAGTTGTTGGTAGCCGAGATTTTGGTTGGGCCGTTTTTGTGAACTTCCATAAGAAAATTGATATAGACGACAGCACGCAGATGGTGTACATCCTCGAAGTGTTTATGGAATACAAAAGCGACAACATTAATGACTTTGCTGGTTTAACGCAAATCCAACCAGCAACTGAAGGGGCACCTACGTCATTTGATCTCGTATCTCTAACTTTGGATTGTGTCGATGCAATCAGTTCCGTTCGATTAAAGCTTCCACCAAAATTGGATTCAGATCACTCCAAAAGTGTTGTGCAGCAGATGGTTAAGAGTTTGAAATCTCGATTTCTCAATAATATCCCTCTTCTGGATCCTATCAAAGACATGCATATCTCCGAACTGTCACTCATTCATGCTGTTGAAAAAGTCGCTGAATTGGAAGAACGTAGTAAAGAGCATCCGTTGCGGAAAATGAAGAATTTTAACGATATCAAGAAGCAGTGGGTTTCTAAGGACCAAGCGAAACAGGAATACAAGACTCTCTGTGAGGAGTTACGAAAAGCACAGTCAGTCCTGCAACTGGAGGAACTTGGTCATAGAAAAAGACTGCTCCGCCGCCTTGAATATGCTGACAAATCCGACATTATAACTGACAAGGTGTGTGGAACAGTGACTTATCGGTATTCGTGTATCCTTTATCAGAATTCGATGTTCTTAGTAGTGAAGACCGTGCAGGTTTTTTAACTGAGGTACTAGGTTGTTCAGAAATTATTACACGATTTCAACATGCATCTCAAAAAAGCACGTCTCAGCTCAGAATGAACTTCTTTAATCAGGACAAGAATCATTAAAATCTACACATTTTTGTCAACGTTTAAACAAGTTGGAGAACAACTTTATAAGTCTCGATTACATGAAACTCTAAAGTTCTGCAGACGAGGGAGCCGTTGAGTGCAGTCTCGGGTTCTGCTTTTTACTGAGGCATTTCTTGCACAGGACATTGTCAAGGTGTTTGAAGAAGTGGTATTCGGGAGACGATAGTTGCAAAAATTGTGATGCATTTTATCGCGGAGAAGAATTGGTTTCTTTTTGTTGGTCACATGCGTTGAAACAAAAGATGCATCTCATCGATTTTCAGGATGTAATTCGTAACAATGATTATTTAAAACGGATTTATAAAACTCTGATGGATCAAAACCTCCCCACGGTTTACCGCCTCATTGTATCTGGGAGGTGTTCCTGGATGTCGGACTGCAATGCACAGCGGGGGATTCATCCCCCCGGCAGGGTCTCCCATGCTGAGAAAGAGTTCGACGTTTCCATCAGAAAGCCTAGCTGAGAGTAAACGGATATCAGGATCGACCACCGTCCTAGTATCAAACTAGGCGAATGGTGGCAAATACCCTCCGATTCACAAGGGCGGCGACCGCCTGTGATGCAACTAGGGGCAGACTTTGGCCAGGCTGACCTCGAGACTCCAGGGAAACACGATAGCTAAACCAACAGAGCTCCAAAAATGAAGATCATGTTGAGGCCCGCACAACTAGTGAGGGCGGGCCGTCTAAGTATCCAAGATGGATCAAAACAGCGGTAGACCATTAAATGGTCAGCATCATCCTCTTTCGGTCCAAGTTTGGCTTTTGGGAGTGCTGCGGAGCTTCATTGTGGTTCAAACACTGAGCCGATCGTCTCCAGTTATTGTACTGGATCTACTTTTCGTGGGACGTCACGGTATGTTCGAGAAACGCTGTTCTGGATGCCAAGAGGAGGCTCCGACAATGTCCCAACACAGTGACCTTTCTTAGTGTCATTCGTGCAGTGTCTATTTCCTGATTTTCTTTGATTTTCTAATTTTCTTTAGACTCTCTGAAACAGATAAGATGCATATAACGAGTTCTTCCGCAAACTTTCGAATACTTATAAATCTGCATGCTTCTAGCAAAGCCTTCAGTTCATTGTCGCAGAAAACTTTATAAACGAACGTCGCTTTGTGCATTCGCTAACACTGCATTGGTCCCACCTATATCTTATTGATGTTTTGAGCCGTCCACGGTCGTTCAAGACGACGGAGTTTGAATTCGTGGAAGTAGATTCGTCGGATTTGCTATTTTGACGTGTAGAATTCTAACCTTCAGATTTTGGCAAAAGAACGATTTGTACTATAATTCAACTACACAAAGCGAAGGTGCATAAAATAGGCCTTTATTAGTGTATAATAATACAGTTTTACAGAATTTGAAAAGGAAACATTCCTAAAGCATAGACAAAAGGTAGAATTGCAAATCGATCATTATTCCTCGGATAATTCAGTACTTTAGGGATTGGGACTTAACAAATGTAACAATGAACCTTCTTATCGCATAACTATGCATTGTTAAACCTGAGGCCATGCCAGAGATAGGTGTTCTCGACCCGCTGCTATGCTTGCGAAATTCCGTTTCCGGACTGTGGAATGGAATTCGTGGATATAAAAAATGTGAAAGAAACACAGAAGTACACTTCAGTTATCGTACAAAACCATGAGGAAATCTAATAACACCGTGTCTAGACAGTGGACTTTTTTTCTCGTCATGCACTAGAGTTAGTTATGGTCTAAGAACATGGGAACATACACACAAGTGCATAACGGGTACTTAGAAGCTGGAATGACGCGGAATGTATGTGAGTGGACCGAACAATGGAGCAATAACCTTAAGAAACCGCACCATTTGACTTTGATTTTTGACGGTTGTCGCGGACTGTGCGTCTTGATATCGATACTCATTTCTATCGCGCTTTGGTGAAATAAGCTCCGATGGATCAGGCACGCAAGATTGACCGCGTTTATGAAGAGTTTGATCTCATTCATTGAATACTTGCATTAAAGATGTTTTGGAAAATTTAATAGAATGTTGACAAAAATCTAATTTGACTGCAGCCAGCGTTGGAAATCAGTGGTGCATCCGGGATACCATCTCGTCCTTTATTGTGATGGAATTCTGGACCAAAATCTTATTTTTAGAACGCTTATGTCCTCACTTTTTTGCTTCAGTTAGTAGAGTGCACTATCGGCTGAAAAATACGTTTGAACTACGTATTACCTGATTCGGCGGCACGCATCCAATCCGTCAATTAACCGAGTGGTGTTTAGTGTGTTAAAACTCGTATTAGTCCTTATTGTGTTGAGCTCAATGAACATCTATTTGGTTTCTCTCGTTATTGCATAAATTTGCCAGAAAGCAACACATCCTTTGATGTAAAGAGATGTTTTCATTAAGTCATTCGCGACGGCTTGACCTCTAGAAGTGTTGTTTCTAATGAGATATTCTAAGGGGTATACATAGCATTCATATTTATGTAATGGTAGAAAATAGTCTCTTTTACAATCATGTCAGGTTACAATCCTTGAAGTCTTCTGTTTCTCTAGATATTGTTCTTTATTGCAGAAAAGCCAGCAGGTCAATAACATCCGAAAACTGAAAACAACGCGTCCCCCTATTTCGTGTCCTCGGAAAATCGGGGCTGATCGTGAATGTGTTAATAAACTTGCGTATTCCAGCACATTTTTCATATTACGGTTGTTAAGCAAACTATTTTTCATTTGTATCATTTGAATTCCTAACTGTTTTCAACAGTTCTGTACTAAAATACCGAGCAAGGAGACAACTTTTTTAAAGTCTGTGTTTTTAGGAGTACGCTCGACGGATTGCCAAGTTGTCTGTTGAGTGTAAACTTGATATCAATGAAGACAAATATGTTGAATCCTTCAAACCAGGAATGATGGACGTCGTCTACCAATGGGTCCATGGCGCCTCATTTGGAGAGATCGTAAAGAATTCTGATATTTTTGAAGGTAAACACCCTTGGTCTCGATGTTAAATCATTGGGGGTGTTGAACAGCTAGTACCAGTAGACCATCCTCAATAACTAGTTCCGGCTGACTCCAGATTACGCTGTGTAGTGAGCGCCGATCTACCAGTTAACCTCTAATGTGCCGCTCGTGGCTAGCTATCCCGCTGCGACCGGACTACATTCAGTTGTTTTCCATGATGAATTGAACCGCTGTTCTAAGACATATTAGTCGGTCCATTAAACAGGTTCTGTTAATGGCAAACCGATGCAGTGCTGTTGACCTATTATTGTTGGGAGTTGAAATCTGTTTAGTAAGTACTATTAGTTATTTAAGGTACATATGATTCAAATAGCTTGGTTGTTTTTCTCTTTAGGCTCGATCATTCGATGTCTACGTCGACTAGAAGAGGTTCTTAGGGAGATGGTAAATGCGGCGAAGGCGATGCAGAATTCGGAGCTCGAAGAGAAATTTGAAGAAGCTCGCCTTCGAATTAAGAGAGATATTGTGTTTGCTGCTTCTTTATATCTCTAAACTTCTGTTGTCTCTCCTAGTCAGGTATTGCAGCATATAATATCAACGCGTGTTCGCTCATTGTCTGTCCCATTCCTTCTCGAATGAATCTGCGGGTCCATTTCACTTTCTATGTAACATTTTCTTTTCGTTTTTTCTTTCTTCCTCGAACTCTTTCTTTTCTTAATATCGGTCTCATCTACATTGGCTACTCCGTTTGTTTTTCTTTTATTCTTTTAGTTTCAGATTGTTGCTTTGAATTTACAATGTCAATCGAATGTTCGTTACTATTTATGTTCTCATTAATACCCAGTGTTATGACTCAAGAGTTTCCGGACTTCATCATATTCCTTTTATAGTGTCAAAGGCCTTTAATGTTGTGTTGATCTTGCGACTCCTTCCCTGTTGCTTTTTCTATTTTACACTTGGAAATTTTTTCACATGGGTACAAAAGTGCCGGGCGGTTTGGAAGCCGCTTCCCGACTACACACGCTCTGATTTCACCGAAATGGCCCCTTGGCCACTTGTTAGAGGACAATTCTATGGATACGATGCTTTAGGTGTTTATACCTTATAGCCCTTATGGCGTAAAACGTTGTACATAGAAGGTCTCGAATAAGTTGGAAGTGTTGTATTGAAAGATGTTCTATCGGCATTACGTACTAAAGTTCGCTGCATCGTCAGGCAATTATCGTACCTTCAATCGCCCACGCGAACACGGTGTATCATTTTATCGCGGCACGAACACTGTTCTGGTCGATTGGCCCGAAGGTACATCCCAACAAACTAGACAGACTCCTCAATGAGCCCTCTATCTCTCCAAACTTCTGTTCATTTCAGGAAAGGTTTCCAGTGCTTCTGTGATCGAAGTCCGAGCTGTTGGTGTTAATGTTATCTATAACGCGCTTGATGTTGGGTTTCCAAATCCTCGAAGAAGAACTCTCAGCGATCTTCCAAAGAGAATCCGGATCCGCTTAATCCAGGAACTGGCTGGAAGAAGAGTACGATGGCAGTCATGAGACGGACATAGTTGAATTATTGTAACGTTGTCGTAATTGAAGTAAAGCGGTTCAATGGAATTATAGACAATGCTAGCAGTACTGACAGGTTTCCGCGTCTGCGCACTAACATTTTCAATTTTCTTCTCCAGCTCTGTGCTAGTCGTCCCTCTTACTGAGTATTGTGCCCTCGTTCTTGAGCCTAGCAATAAACCGTGAGGCTTTATGACTTGGTTAACTAACATGTTAATCACACTTGACCTAATTTTTTGTGCATTTTTTTGTGTACGGTAGCAGCTGAGAACGAGATACTATGAGCAACTGTGTTGAAAAGGTCAGAATTCTAACAATCGAATGGCAATGTGATCCAGATCTATAAAATTCAAGGGCTCGCTGTGGATACGTCGATCTTTATGGAGATGTAAAAATTCACACCTGATCATCAAAGGGCAAGGAACATGTTGTCATTTCCAATATTTTAAAAAGATTGTGCGTTTAGCATTTTCAACGAGTTTTGAATTTGTTCTCCTTGGAGAGAAAGTTCTCGTTGATGATGGTCGTGAGGGCTTAACACATTTCGCTCTGAGTTGTCTACCAAGTTGAAAGTGTGCAGCTGTCAAGCCATTTTCTGGATGTGCTTTCAGTTACATACGAGTCATTGCACGATTCGCGTTGTGCGCAAAGCCTAGCCGCCACACTGTCTCTCCGCATACGTGTGTGGCCTGTCAGCAGAAACAAAATCATTCGACCGAGAAGAATTGTGCGAAGTTTCCACAGTAACCGACCATCCGTCTGGCGTAAAATCTGCCTCATCAAGAAGCCGTAGTCGTCTTTTCATGTTCACCGCGACATTGTGTTTCTTGTACGATAACGTCTGTACGACCATTTCAAAATCAGATATAAAGAACTAACGGTTTCCAACCCATGGGAATTTGTTCTTTAATTAGCAAATAGTGAAATCTAACAGAGTCCAAGTAGAAATCCTCACTAAGGAAGAGATTTTTTTGAAAGCATGTATCCCACTTAATCTTAAAGCTCCACATATTCCATTCTCTGCTTGATCATCTCTGCTGGTTGTGGCGTAATTCAGACAAAGGAGTATGGTAGAAGTCGTTTACTACGATTGTGAGCGGTCGTTTGAATTATTGCGTCGTGGTTTTGGTCACCGTACCAGTTTTTCTTCGAATCACTCGCACAACATCATTGGGTACTTCAGGTGATTTTTGCTGGTTTGATCATAATCATTTGGAATCATTTGGAAAGTAGGAACAAACGATCATTTTAGCACTATTGCTCACACCTGTGACGTATTTAAATGCATTGAAAAAAAGGGAATCATCAGTTGTCCTGCATCCACCGCAAAAAGGAAGCCGACCGAAAAATGGCGAAATGCAAAGCCATGATGATTGCATTACATCGCCCAGACAAACAGTTACAGATTTCAGAAGGCATTGGAGGGAATCATTCACGCTTACTACTCGGATCTATTCACTAGCCATTTCCTCCTGCTGTAACATGTAATAAAGTAGGATCGATATGTCGTTCCAGCAGTTCTCCCTTCCGAAATACGTCATGCTATTTCGTCGGTGAAAAAATCGAACAGTACCAGGTTCGGACAGGATAAGATCAGTAAGATCAGAACACCTGATGAACCTTCCGCCAGTCCTGGTAAACACACTGGCTCGGCTCTTCACACGTTACCTGTTTGAATGCAAGGTCTCTGCTCAATGGAAGGCCAGCAAAACCGTGTTATTGTTTAAAAAGGGTGACCTACGCGATATCCGCAACTATCGCCCAATTTGCTTGCTCTGTGTCGTCTGCAAAATTTCACTCAAGTCATTCTGATTAGAACTGTCAAAACACTGGACGAAGAATAGCAATGTGGGCAGGAAAGGTTTCGAGAAGAATTCAGTAAAACAGACCAAATGAACACGATAACAAAGCTATTTGAAATATCGCGAGAGTGCGAGACACCGTTCTGTCTCTGGCTTTCATCGATTTAAAGGAAGCTTTTGGCTCGTTTGAAATAGAAGCAGTCAGGGAAGCCTTGGATAGTCAAGGCCACAGTGACCACATGATCGACTACAATGATCGACAGAACCAGCTGAGAGACAGGCGAAACAAATGACCTGCATGGTGTGGTGGTGAACGCGTTAGCCCCTGGAAAGGACAGTAGCGCGTTCATTCCCCACCGCAGACACCTGCGTTTCGGAGTTTTGTAAATATCTCAGCATTGGTGTGGTTGTATCACACGTAATACCCTGCCATGAAGCGGGCAGTAAATAGAAAGTTAACATTGTGATTTCGACAGCAGCATCAGCTTAACCGGGTTCATTTCCGCTTTGGGCACGCTAGATCAAATCCCGCTGGCGGGTGACTGCTGATGGTGCCAATCGATAGAATTAGCTGAGAGACAGGCAAAACGAAACAACCGCATGGTGTGGTGGTGGAAGCATTAGCCTCCGGAAAGGGTAATAGCGCGTTCGTTCCCGACGCATACACCTGTGGTCCGGAGATTTTGCAAATACCTCAGCAACACTGCGCTTTTACCATGCATTGTACCCTGCCATGAGGAAATAATAGGCAGTAAATGAAAAGGCGATGTAATGAAGTCATAGTTTTACGGAACCAGAGCACCAGTGATTAAAGGATAGTTCCAAAAGTTCCTAAAATAAACAAAAGAAAGCTAGTCTTGCAAACCTGGTGATGAAATGTCAGTGCTAATATCAATGATTGCACCGCTTTCATTGACATATCATTTTCATCCATGATAACTTGGTAAGATGTGTACGTTGTGCTACTGTAAACAAATTTATTGTATTATTTATTATTTATTATGAAGACATAAAAGGACAGAAAGCTGAGACCGTGTCGATGAAAGAAAACCGTGCAAGTATCAACCATCGTGATTATTCAAAAGACCAGCTTTCTATAAACCTCGGCATAAATAGTTGATACATTTATTTAGATGGTATCATAAACTGATCTCGTTGAGCTGATGCGAGGTTGGCACAGGTTTTCGTTGTCGTTGTCGTTGTTGTTGGTGGTGTTGGTCGATGGCCCATGTTTCGGCGGTTTGGCTTTCCTCGTCTGAACGTACTTTATGTAACAGCACTATATTCGGTAAAACATCTACAGTACTAATGAAGATACTTTCAAATAAACGCCATACTGATGAAAAAACGCTACTCACCTTGCTGTTACAAGTGGGACTGCCCTCGTGTTGTTTACGTGGGATGGCGAGCTAGACCTACCCAGGTCAAAAAGTCATCGTGAAATAAGGCGCCAGGTCACGTGTGATCGTGAGGCATTCGTCTTTCCGGTTCATCTTTGGATTTTTGAAATTTATCCAAGACGCCTCAAGAGCCTTGCGCATTGATGCTTTCGATTCCTGCACTAAGATCTGGACATTCACTTCGAAATCATTACCATTGTACTTTTGCGCCCTATGTGTACCTAGAGAAGTTCTTTGGCGAATTTTGACTCTCCCATCTAGTTTTATGCGGACATAAAGCGGTCTACCCGTTTCCCCAATGTATTCGTCACCGCATGACTAACATGAGATCAGGTATGTTGTACCTGAACTCATGCAATCCCCGTCTCTCTCATTAGGACAGCTCATATAGCTTTTATGCTGCATGTACGATCACAAAGGCGATTGCGGACTAGTTGGCGACGTAGGGTATTGGGTGGAAGGTCAGTAACCACTACATAGCTTTCAATACCACTTTTCCTAGGGCACCTGTTAATGGTGCAACTTATTTCGTTCGATATGACGAGTCGCTTAAAAGGGGTCTAATTTTCGTTTGTAACGTTATTTTGGGAAACAATTCTACCCTTTTTTTCGGCCGTTCGGTACGTCTTTTTTTATGAGTGATTTTTTTCATGTGTGAAGGATGAGAGGAGAAGCAGTGAGATGGTGTATTTCTACTACTTGGCTTGCGTTGCAATTTTTGTTATATAGCCTCTTTCTGAGGAGCTTTATTTCAATCTTTAAGAAAGCAAGCCAGTTCTCGGTTGGTTTTTTCGTGTGAGTTTTATGTACTCTGACTGTATATTTAATAATTCAAAGCATTTATCCATCTGTTCTTGTGTGGAATAGACGATGAAGCATCGATGTACCGACAGTAGAGAAGGGTCGGCGATCGAGAACTGAAGCACCCATTTTAGACATGAAAACGATGGCAGGGCTTGCTACTAATTGCCGTCCCATGGCCAACCCTTTAATTTGGACAAAATATTTTCCAGACCACCTAAAGATTGAACAACTGAGACACTGTTTCAAGAGAGTGGTTAGCGGCGCAATCGACAAGCAGTACATTTTTATTTTCTTTTCATCCGCAACGAGCAGTTCGAGAATGACTTGCATTGCTGAGTCATTCGACATGTTGGTATAAAGTGAAGTAACATCGAATGACTCCATTACATGCGTGCCGTTTCGTTGCGCGCACCTTAAGTGGTCTAGGAACATTTTGGTGTTTAGTAAATGGGTTGGAATGAACTTTAGCAAGTTGTTCAGAATAAGGTTTAGGAACCACGTTATTCTATCCGTTGGCACGCCTATGCAACTGATGATAGGTCTAACTTTAAA
>JADANN010000229.1:0-97856 GCA_018806985.1 Angiostrongylus vasorum
CTGGCGTACTGTGTGTTGGCAGCGATCGATATGTAGAGGAATAGCGGCTTATACCTACTGTGAGACGCTGGCGTACTGTGTGTTGGCAGCGATCGATATGTAGAGGAATAGCGGCTTATACCTACTGTGAGACGCTGGCGTACTGTGTGTTGGCAGCGATCGATATGTAGAGGAATAGCGGCTTATACCTACTGTGAGACGCTGGCGTACTGTGTGTTGGCAGCGATCGATATGTAGAGGAATAGCGGCTGATACCTACTGTGAGACGCTGGCGTACTGTGTGTTGGCAGCGATCGATATGTAGAGGAATAGCGGCTTATACCTACTGTGAGACGCTGGCGTACTGTGTGTTGGCAGCGATCGATATGTAGAGGAATAGCGGCTGATGCCTTCTGTGAGATGCTGGCGTACTGTGTGTTGGCAGCGATCGATATGTAGAGGAATAGCGGCTGATGCCTTCTGTGAGACGCTGGCGTACTGTGTGTTGGCAGCGATCGATATGTAGAGGAATAGCGGCTGATGCCTACTGTGAGATGCTGGCGTACTGTGTGTTGGCAGCGATCGATATGTAGAGGAATAGCGGCTGATACCTACTGTGAGACGCTGGCGTACTGTGTGTTGGCAGCGATCGATATGTAGAGGAATAGCGGCTTATACCTACTGTGAGACGCTGGCGTACTGTGTGTTGGCAGCGATCGATATGTAGAGGAATAGCGGCTTATACCTACTGTGAGACGCTGGCGTACTGTGTGTTGGCAGCGATCGATATGTAGAGGAATAGCGGCTTATACCTACTGTGAGACGCTGGCGTACTGTGTGTTGGCAGCGATCGATATGTAGAGGAATAGCGGCTTATACCTACTGTGAGACGCTGGCGTACTGTGTGTTGGCAGCGATCGATATGTAGAGGAATAGCGGCTTATACCTACTGTGAGACGCTGGCGTACTGTGTGTTGGCAGCGATCGATATGTAGAGGAATAGCGGCTTATACCTACTGTGAGACGCTGGCGTACTGTGTGTTGGCAGCGATCGATATGTAGAGGAATAGCGGCTGATGCCTTCTGTGAGACGCTGGCGTACTGTGTGTTGGCAGCGATCGATATGTAGAGGAATAGCGGCTGATACCTACTGTGAGACGCTGGCGTACTGTGTGTTGGCAGCGATCGATATGTAGAGGAATAGCGGCTGATACCTACTGTGAGACGCTGGCGTACTGTGTGTTGGCAGCGATCGATATGTAGAGGAATAGCGGCTGATACCTACTGTGAGACGCTGGCGTACTGTGTGTTGGCAGCGATCGATATGTAGAGGAATAGCGGCTTATACCTACTGTGAGACGCTGGCGTACTGTGTGTTGGCAGCGATCGATATGTAGAGGAATAGCGGCTGATGCCTTCTGTGAGACGCTGGCGTACTGTGTGTTGGCAGCGATCGATATGTAGAGGAATAGCGGCTGATACCTTCTGTGAGACGCTGGCGTACTGTGTGTTGGCAGCGATCGATATGTAGAGGAATAGCGGCTGATACCTACTGTGAGACGCTGGCGTACTGTGTGTTGGCAGCGATCGATATGTAGAGGAATAGCGGCTTATACCTACTGTGAGACGCTGGCGTACTGTGTGTTGGCAGCGATCGATATGTAGAGGAATAGCGGCTTATACCTACTGTGAGACGCTGGCGTACTGTGTGTTGGCAGCGATCGATATGTAGAGGAATAGCGGCTGATGCCTTCTGTGAGATGCTGGCGTACTGTGTGTTGGCAGCGATCGATATGTAGAGGAATAGCGGCTTATACCTACTGTGAGACGCTGGCGTACTGTGTGTTGGCAGCGATCGATATGTAGAGGAATAGCGGCTTATACCTACTGTGAGACGCTGGCGTACTGTGTGTTGGCAGCGATCGATATGTAGAGGAATAGCGGCTTATACCTACTGTGAGACGCTGGCGTACTGTGTGTTGGCAGCGATCGATATGTAGAGGAATAGCGGCTTATACCTACTGTGAGACGCTGGCGTACTGTGTGTTGGCAGCGATCGATATGTAGAGGAATAGCGGCTTATACCTACTGTGAGACGCTGGCGTACTGTATGTTGGCAGCGATCGATGTGTAGAGGAAAGTCAGCGGCTTTATAGCTACTGTGAGACACTGGCGTACTATGTGTTGGCAGCGATCGATATGTAGAGGAATAGCGGCTATATACCTACTGTGAGACGCTGGCGTACTGTGTGTGGCAGCGATCGATATGTAGGAGGAATGGCGATAATGCCTGCTGTGAGACGCTGGCGTACTGTGTGTTGGCAGCGATCGATATGTAGAGGAATAGCGGCTTTATACCTAATGTGAGACGCTGGTGTACTGTGTGGCAGGGATCGATATTTGAAGACGTGTACCTGCAGATGCTGGCGTACTGTATGTTGGCAGCGATCGATATGTAGAGGAATAGCGGCTTATACCTACTGTGAGACGCTGGCGTACTGTGTGTTGGCAGCGATCGATATGTAGAGGAATAGCGGCTTATACCTACTGTGAGACGCTGGCGTACTGTGTGTTGGCAGCGATCGATATGTAGAGGAATAGCGGCTTATACCTACTGTGAGACGCTGGCGTACTGTGTGTTGGCAGCGATCGATATGTAGAGGAATAGCGGCTTTATACCCACTGTGAGACGCTGGCGTACTGTGTGTTGGCAGCGATCGATATGTAGAGGAATAGCGGCTGTATACCTACTGTGAGACGCTGGCGTACTGTGTGTTGGCAGCGATCGATATGTAGAGGAATAGCGGCTTATACCTACTGTGAGACGCTGGCGTACTGTGTGTTGGCAGCGATCGATATGTAGAGGAATAGCGGCTGATGCCTACTGTGAGACGCTGGCGTACTGTGTGTTGGCAGCGATCGATATGTAGAGGAATAGCGGCTGATGCCTTCTGTGAGACGCTGGCGTACTGTGTGTTGGCAGCGATCGATATGTAGAGGAATAGCGGCTGATACCTACTGTGAGACGCTGGCGTACTGTGTGTTGGCAGCGATCGATATGTAGAGGAATAGCGGCTGATGCCTACTGTGAGACGCTGGCGTACTGTGTGTTGGCAGCGATCGATATGTAGAGGAATAGCGGCTGATACCTACTGTGAGACGCTGGCGTACTGTGTGTTGGCAGCGATCGATATGTAGAGGAATAGCGGCTTATACCTACTGTGAGATGCTGGCGTACTGTGTGTTGGCAGCGATCGATATGTAGAGGAATAGCGGCTTATACCTACTGTGAGACGCTGGCGTACTGTGTGTTGGCAGCGATCGATATGTAGAGGAATAGCGGCTTATACCTACTGTGAGACGCTGGCGTACTGTGTGTTGGCAGCGATCGATATGTAGAGGAATAGCGGCTTATACCTACTGTGAGACGCTGGCGTACTGTGTGTTGGCAGCGATCGATATGTAGAGGAATAGCGGCTTATACCTACTGTGAGACGCTGGCGTACTGTGTGTTGGCAGCGATCGATATGTAGAGGAATAGCGGCTTATACCTACTGTGAGATGCTGGCGTACTGTGTGTTGGCAGCGATCGATATGTAGAGGAATAGCGGCTGATGCCTTCTGTGAGATGCTGGCGTACTGTGTGTTGGCAGCGATCGATATGTAGAGGAATAGCGGCTGATACCTACTGTGAGATGCTGGCGTACTGTGTGTTGGCAGCGATCGATATGTAGAGGAATAGCGGCTGATACCTACTGTGAGACGCTGGCGTACTGTGTGTTGGCAGCGATCGATATGTAGAGGAATAGCGGCTTATACCTACTGTGAGACGCTGGCGTACTGTGTGTTGGCAGCGATCGATATGTAGAGGAATAGCGGCTTATACCTACTGTGAGACGCTGGCGTACTGTGTGTTGGCAGCGATCGATATGTAGAGGAATAGCGGCTTATACCTACTGTGAGATGCTGGCGTACTGTGTGTTGGCAGCGATCGATATGTAGAGGAATAGCGGCTTATACCTACTGTGAGACGCTGGCGTACTGTGTGTTGGCAGCGATCGATATGTAGAGGAATAGCGGCTTATACCTACTGTGAGACGCTGGCGTACTGTGTGTTGGCAGCGATCGATATGTAGAGGAATAGCGGCTTATACCTACTGTGAGACGCTGGCGTACTGTGTGTTGGCAGCGATCGATATGTAGAGGAATAGCGGCTTATACCTACTGTGAGACGCTGGCGTACTGTGTGTTGGCAGCGATCGATATGTAGAGGAATAGCGGCTTATACCTACTGTGAGACGCTGGCGTACTGTGTGTTGGCAGCGATCGATATGTAGAGGAATAGCGGCTTATACCTACTGTGAGACGCTGGCGTACTGTGTGTTGGCAGCGATCGATATGTAGAGGAATAGCGGCTTATACCTACTGTGAGACGCTGGCGTACTGTGTGTTGGCAGCGATCGATATGTAGAGGAATAGCGGCTTATACCTACTGTGAGACGCTGGCGTACTGTGTGTTGGCAGCGATCGATATGTAGAGGAATAGCGGCTGATGCCTTCTGTGAGACGCTGGCGTACTGTGTGTTGGCAGCGATCGATATGTAGAGGAATAGCGGCTGATACCTACTGTGAGACGCTGGCGTACTGTGTGTTGGCAGCGATCGATATGTAGAGGAATAGCGGCTGATGCCTACTGTGAGACGCTGGCGTACTGTGTGTTGGCAGCGATCGATATGTAGAGGAATAGCGGCTGATGCCTTCTGTGAGATGCTGGCGTACTGTGTGTTGGCAGCGATCGATATGTAGAGGAATAGCGGCTTATACCTACTGTGAGACGCTGGCGTACTGTGTGTTGGCAGCGATCGATATGTAGAGGAATAGCGGCTTATACCTACTGTGAGACGCTGGCGTACTGTGTGTTGGCAGCGATCGATATGTAGAGGAATAGCGGCTTATACCTACTGTGAGATGCTGGCGTACTGTGTGTTGGCAGCGATCGATATGTAGAGGAATAGCGGCTTATACCTACTGTGAGACGCTGGCGTACTGTGTGTTGGCAGCGATCGATATGTAGAGGAATAGCGGCTTATACCTACTGTGAGACGCTGGCGTACTGTGTGTTGGCAGCGATCGATATGTAGAGGAATAGCGGCTTATACCTACTGTGAGACGCTGGCGTACTGTGTGTTGGCAGCGATCGATATGTAGAGGAATAGCGGCTTATACCTACTGTGAGACGCTGGCGTACTGTGTGTTGGCAGCGATCGATATGTAGAGGAATAGCGGCTTATACCTACTGTGAGACGCTGGCGTACTGTGTGTTGGCAGCGATCGATATGTAGAGGAATAGCGGCTGATACCTACTGTGAGACGCTGGCGTACTGTGTGTTGGCAGCGATCGATATGTAGAGGAATAGCGGCTTATACCTACTGTGAGATGCTGGCGTACTGTGTGTTGGCAGCGATCGATATGTAGAGGAATAGCGGCTGATGCCTTCTGTGAGACGCTGGCGTACTGTGTGTTGGCAGCGATCGATATGTAGAGGAATAGCGGCTTATACCTACTGTGAGACGCTGGCGTACTGTGTGTTGGCAGCGATCGATATGTAGAGGAATAGCGGCTTATACCTACTGTGAGACGCTGGCGTACTGTGTGTTGGCAGCGATCGATATGTAGAGGAATAGCGGCTTATACCTACTGTGAGACGCTGGCGTACTGTGTGTTGGCAGCGATCGATATGTAGAGGAATAGCGGCTTATACCTACTGTGAGACGCTGGCGTACTGTGTGTTGGCAGCGATCGATATGTAGAGGAATAGCGGCTTATACCTACTGTGAGACGCTGGCGTACTGTGTGTTGGCAGCGATCGATATGTAGAGGAATAGCGGCTTATACCTACTGTGAGACGCTGGCGTACTGTGTGTTGGCAGCGATCGATATGTAGAGGAATAGCGGCTTATACCTACTGTGAGACGCTGGCGTACTGTGTGTTGGCAGCGATCGATATGTAGAGGAATAGCGGCTTATACCTACTGTGAGACGCTGGCGTACTGTGTGTTGGCAGCGATCGATATGTAGAGGAATAGCGGCTTATACCTACTGTGAGACGCTGGCGTACTGTGTGTTGGCAGCGATCGATATGTAGAGGAATAGCGGCTTATACCTACTGTGAGACGCTGGCGTACTGTGTGTTGGCAGCGATCGATATGTAGAGGAATAGCGGCTGATGCCTACTGTGAGACGCTGGCGTACTGTGTGTTGGCAGCGATCGATATGTAGAGGAATAGCGGCTTATACCTACTGTGAGACGCTGGCGTACTGTGTGTTGGCAGCGATCGATATGTAGAGGAATAGCGGCTTATACCTACTGTGAGACGCTGGCGTACTGTGTGTTGGCAGCGATCGATATGTAGAGGAATAGCGGCTTATACCTACTGTGAGACGCTGGCGTACTGTGTGTTGGCAGCGATCGATATGTAGAGGAATAGCGGCTTATACCTACTGTGAGACGCTGGCGTACTGTGTGTTGGCAGCGATCGATATGTAGAGGAATAGCGGCTTATACCTACTGTGAGACGCTGGCGTACTGTGTGTTGGCAGCGATCGATATGTAGAGGAATAGCGGCTTATACCTACTGTGAGACGCTGGCGTACTGTGTGTTGGCAGCGATCGATATGTAGAGGAATAGCGGCTTATACCTACTGTGAGACGCTGGCGTACTGTGTGTTGGCAGCGATCGATATGTAGAGGAATAGCGGCTTATACCTACTGTGAGACGCTGGCGTACTGTGTGTTGGCAGCGATCGATATGTAGAGGAATAGCGGCTTATACCTACTGTGAGATGCTGGCGTACTGTGTGTTGGCAGCGATCGATATGTAGAGGAATAGCGGCTTATACCTACTGTGAGACGCTGGCGTACTGTGTGTTGGCAGCGATCGATATGTAGAGGAATAGCGGCTTATACCTACTGTGAGACGCTGGCGTACTGTGTGTTGGCAGCGATCGATATGTAGAGGAATAGCGGCTGATGCCTTCTGTGAGACGCTGGCGTACTGTGTGTTGGCAGCGATCGATATGTAGAGGAATAGCGGCTTATACCTACTGTGAGACGCTGGCGTACTGTGTGTTGGCAGCGATCGATATGTAGAGGAATAGCGGCTGATGCCTTCTGTGAGACGCTGGCGTACTGTGTGTTGGCAGCGATCGATATGTAGAGGAATAGCGGCTGATACCTACTGTGAGACGCTGGCGTACTGTGTGTTGGCAGCGATCGATATGTAGAGGAATAGCGGCTTATACCTACTGTGAGACGCTGGCGTACTGTGTGTTGGCAGCGATCGATATGTAGAGGAATAGCGGCTTATACCTACTGTGAGACGCTGGCGTACTGTGTGTTGGCAGCGATCGATATGTAGAGGAATAGCGGCTTATACCTACTGTGAGACGCTGGCGTACTGTGTGTTGGCAGCGATCGATATGTAGAGGAATAGCGGCTTATACCTACTGTGAGACGCTGGCGTACTGTGTGTTGGCAGCGATCGATATGTAGAGGAATAGCGGCTTATACCTACTGTGAGATGCTGGCGTACTGTGTGTTGGCAGCGATCGATATGTAGAGGAATAGCGGCTTATACCTACTGTGAGACGCTGGCGTACTGTGTGTTGGCAGCGATCGATATGTAGAGGAATAGCGGCTTATACCTACTGTGAGACGCTGGCGTACTGTGTGTTGGCAGCGATCGATATGTAGAGGAATAGCGGCTTATACCTACTGTGAGATGCTGGCGTACTGTGTGTTGGCAGCGATCGATATGTAGAGGAATAGCGGCTTATACCTACTGTGAGATGCTGGCGTACTGTGTGTTGGCAGCGATCGATATGTAGAGGAATAGCGGCTTATACCTACTGTGAGACGCTGGCGTACTGTGTGTTGGCAGCGATCGATATGTAGAGGAATAGCGGCTTATACCTACTGTGAGACGCTGGCGTACTGTGTGTTGGCAGCGATCGATATGTAGAGGAATAGCGGCTGATGCCTTCTGTGAGATGCTGGCGTACTGTGTGTTGGCAGCGATCGATATGTAGAGGAATAGCGGCTGATGCCTTCTGTGAGATGCTGGCGTACTGTGTGTTGGCAGCGATCGATATGTAGAGGAATAGCGGCTGATACCTTCTGTGAGACGCTGGCGTACTGTGTGTTGGCAGCGATCGATATGTAGAGGAATAGCGGCTGATACCTTCTGTGAGATGCTGGCGTACTGTGTGTTGGCAGCGATCGATATGTAGAGGAATAGCGGCTGATACCTACTGTGAGATGCTGGCGTACTGTGTGTTGGCAGCGATCGATATGTAGAGGAATAGCGGCTGATACCTACTGTGAGACGCTGGCGTACTGTGTGTTGGCAGCGATCGATATGTAGAGGAATAGCGGCTTATACCTACTGTGAGACGCTGGCGTACTGTGTGTTGGCAGCGATCGATATGTAGAGGAATAGCGGCTGATGCCTTCTGTGAGATGCTGGCGTACTGTGTGTTGGCAGCGATCGATATGTAGAGGAATAGCGGCTTATACCTACTGTGAGACGCTGGCGTACTGTGTGTTGGCAGCGATCGATATGTAGAGGAATAGCGGCTTATACCTACTGTGAGACGCTGGCGTACTGTGTGTTGGCAGCGATCGATATGTAGAGGAATAGCGGCTTATACCTACTGTGAGACGCTGGCGTACTGTGTGTTGGCAGCGATCGATATGTAGAGGAATAGCGGCTTATACCTACTGTGAGACGCTGGCGTACTGTGTGTTGGCAGCGATCGATATGTAGAGGAATAGCGGCTGATACCTACTGTGAGATGCTGGCGTACTGTGTGTTGGCAGCGATCGATATGTAGAGGAATAGCGGCTGATACCTACTGTGAGACGCTGGCGTACTGTGTGTTGGCAGCGATCGATATGTAGAGGAATAGCGGCTTATACCTACTGTGAGATGCTGGCGTACTGTGTGTTGGCAGCGATCGATATGTAGAGGAATAGCGGCTGATGCCTTCTGTGAGATGCTGGCGTACTGTGTGTTGGCAGCGATCGATATGTAGAGGAATAGCGGCTTATACCTACTGTGAGACGCTGGCGTACTGTGTGTTGGCAGCGATCGATATGTAGAGGAATAGCGGCTTATACCTACTGTGAGACGCTGGCGTACTGTGTGTTGGCAGCGATCGATATGTAGAGGAATAGCGGCTTATACCTACTGTGAGATGCTGGCGTACTGTGTGTTGGCAGCGATCGATATGTAGAGGAATAGCGGCTTATACCTACTGTGAGATGCTGGCGTACTGTGTGTTGGCAGCGATCGATATGTAGAGGAATAGCGGCTGATGCCTACTGTGAGATGCTGGCGTACTGTGTGTTGGCAGCGATCGATATGTAGAGGAATAGCGGCTTATACCTACTGTGAGACGCTGGCGTACTGTGTGTTGGCAGCGATCGATATGTAGAGGAATAGCGGCTGATACCTACTGTGAGACGCTGGCGTACTGTGTGTTGGCAGCGATCGATATGTAGAGGAATAGCGGCTGATACCTACTGTGAGATGCTGGCGTACTGTGTGTTGGCAGCGATCGATATGTAGAGGAATAGCGGCTGATGCCTTCTGTGAGATGCTGGCGTACTGTGTGTTGGCAGCGATCGATATGTAGAGGAATAGCGGCTGATGCCTTCTGTGAGATGCTGGCGTACTGTGTGTTGGCAGCGATCGATATGTAGAGGAATAGCGGCTGATACCTACTGTGAGACGCTGGCGTACTGTGTGTTGGCAGCGATCGATATGTAGAGGAATAGCGGCTTATACCTACTGTGAGATGCTGGCGTACTGTGTGTTGGCAGCGATCGATATGTAGAGGAATAGCGGCTGATACCTACTGTGAGACGCTGGCGTACTGTGTGTTGGCAGCGATCGATATGTAGAGGAATAGCGGCTTATACCTACTGTGAGACGCTGGCGTATAGAGGAATAGCGGCTGATACCTACCGTGAGATACTGGCGTATTGTTGGCATTTGGACTTCGATCGCGACAAGAGCCATTCCTGGGAAAAAGTCCACTGATTCTTCTTCTCTTAGAATTTTACGAGCTAATTCATGTGGTTTGAATTAGTCTTTGTCATCTATGTAAACTCTCCTTTTCCAAAAGCATTCAGGACATTACTGGTACTTCAGAGCTGTATAGAATACAATTCTTATGATTAGCACCTATGTAAAACTATTGGGGAAGTGTTTTTGCTTAAGCCGTCTTAACTATCACCTGAAGGACATTCGGATGAAAGACACTTCAAGGTACAAATTGTTATTAACTGGAAGCTGCACATGGAAAGGCAGTCAGTGCAAAATGCATTGCATATTTGATACTTGAACGGGCCGTCCTCGATGGTTGTGCCGCTCCAGCATAATCTCCATTTTTCGGAGACTTGCTGGTAAAGGTCATTGTGGTTTCCTGGAATCCCGAGGCCAGCCTGGCCAAACTCTGCCCCAGGTCTTCACTACCACAAACAGTCGTAGCCCTTGCGGATCAGAGGGAGATTTACCATGCAGCTTTGTTACTAGGACGGCGGTGGATCCTGGTACTGGTTTACTATTACCTAGGACTCCTGATGGAAACGCTGGACTCCCTTCTCGGCTTGGGAAACCCTGCCAGGGGATGAATCCTCGGCTGTACATCACAGTCCAACACCCAGGAAGATCTCCCAGCCACGACGAGGGAAAACCGTTGGGAGGAATGCATTGCTTGCAAACTTTTTCCAGTGTTGCCATTGTTAGCAACTAATGTCATTTCGTTAACACTTTTAGGTATTTTGCTTTGTCTTGTTAGGAGAATAACTACAGATTTTTGAAACCAAGCTTGAATTCTGATTTTTTAGCAGAAATTTTCCAAACTTTGGCTTTTTCACTATCTTCTAACAGGTTAGAAAACTAGAACACCAATTTGCATCGTCGTCGACATTCAGCTGTGGCTCTACCACTTACCGAGTATATTCTCCATTGGATCTCTATGGCGCACCTGAGCACCTGCAACGGATGCTGAAGACGCGAATACTCGCAGTTTTAGAATGACTACCTTATTTCTATTCTCTTTGTTGAGAAGACACTGCCCATATCTTAACTCTGTAAGCACTGTGGTTTATTTTATTTTATTCTTAATGTTTATGCTCACGAAAACTCTTCCTTTCACATCATTAGTAATTGTCTGCGAAAAAGAAATGGAACCTGCGTATCCATTGCAAGAAAACGTGAAACGCCATTGAAAGCTGTCCAGATGATTACGAACTGCGGAAGGACGAAGCAAGTGTTGAAGCGATGTAAAAGCGCTGTCTCCATGGTGCGGTGAACACAACAGAAGATAGAGATGGAAGCGTAGAATAATCAGAAGCGCAAGTATCAGAGAAATAAGGCGTTTGTCTCGAATAAACTGAAGAAACGCCAAGATTTCGTAAAAGAAATTTCAAAGTGTGTCGAAAACGTTTTGTTAACGGACGTGAAGATTTACGCAGTCGATCTTGTTCAGATTTCTCAACAGATGACGATGAGATGCTTAGAATTGTAACAAGACCACTGCTGCCTAAAGTAGGGGCGATCTGAAGAGAGTCGTTGCGACTGAGGAAATTCCTACGGTTTTCATTCCAATAAAATTCCCACAAAACGTCGAAATCGCATCGCAGCAATAGCATGGTAGTGTACTCATAAAACACTTTTTTTTCCTTTTTTTTTGAAAAGCAGAACAACTTTGTGGTGATTTGGCAACGGAGTTGGTTCATGCAGCCAGCGGTAAACGAGTATCGCGTATCTGGAGTCAAATTTGCGATCAAACCTTGTGAAGATCGAGGATCTCTTTCACATAGGAATCTTCTGTCAGTTAGTGGTATAACAACGGGACGCGTCCCCAGTGTGGTGAGTTAGAGGTTAACTGGGAACGAAAAGCGACTTTATACTGCGCTGAGACGCTGTTGGATCCAGTGGATGGTATCGCTGCTTACAGTGCGCCGATTTGATACACGTGGATGTGTTCTCGTTTGTAGCTCATTGCACTACGAGTTAAATTCGACCACAAGCCTGCAATCAAGTGACTGGGAAGTATATGGGAGGCTGTGAAGAGTCGCTCGCAACAAACTTCTTTTTTCGTACACTCTGGGAGAGAATAGGAAGCTACCTTGAGTATATTCAGCCCCCACGTCCAGAGTTCAGCAAGTATTACATGGGTGTCATACGCTAAACGCGGTAAAATAGGTAGCGATCATTCCCGGTGACAACGAATGACTCCCGATTCGGTGGCGCTGGGCAGGTCGAGTACGGAGAGGCTCCTTAATTCTCAGAACCACTCTAGGGCTGCTTAAATTCTGAAAGACTAAAATGACGTTTAACCTTTTTATTTTCTGCCTACTATTTTCTTTTCACTACAGGGTATTTATTATGTGAACTACAACGACAGTGATGCTGAGATATTTGCAAAACTTCGATTTCAGGCCAGATTTCAACCCGCGATTACCCTGTCCCGAGCGCTCAGGTGTTACCCACTGCACCACTGAAGCCCTTTGCTCTGCCTTTGTCCCTACTAGCTTTTTTAACCCCTAACGGTGTCACTAAGGTGACGATCTGTGCAACAATGCAGGCTCAGTTTCAGCAAAGTTCTCGATACAGAACTTTACCATGCAGGTGCTGTTCCTCGGAACGTGCGACAATAGAAGAGTCGGCTGCGTCGACGTTCTCGTCAACACGAGTTTGGGCACGAACATTGATTCATTTGAATAGCTAACAACGCGAATCTTACGCAGATATGGATAAATACCGGCCTTCATAGTCTTCGTCGTCTACCCATCAACACCAAGCTACGGCGAAGGCGAAATCGAAGCATAAGATACGGACTTGGAGAAGCCCTATAGAAAAGCCCATGCATTCTTTAGCCCATAACGCTCTTTATGAGCATATAATGTCCCATATTCATTTCAATAGGTCTGTAATTTTTTTTATCTCACTATTTGTAAGTGTTGCGTGTAGCGCAGTGGTCGTAGGCGCCCCATGTGTGTAAAAATGGACGAGTTCATTTCGCGCTGAAACACCCTAGAATACAGTACTTCGGGAAATACACTCCATATTAAAAAAATAAAGCTGTCAAGAGTAGTCCGTAAATGTTAGAATGTAATAACTGTGTAGTTGACGCGAACAAAATCAGAACTAGTACCTAGGAATCGCTGAGCATCAGCAAAGTACTTGGTCACTGATGTGAATTATCACGTTTCATGTTTGGAAACAACCTTCATCCATCATTCTCACACTTTTTACTGTTTCTTTTCTCAAACAGTGCTTAAAACCGTCTATATTTAGATCTAAACCTTCACAATTTATCAAGTTCCTTCCCCTATAGATCGGCACTTTTCTGATTTGCTTTAGCAAGATAAAATTAAACAGTATATGATTGGTATATAAGAATAAAGCTCTCGGCGTTAATTAATCCCTTGAGGTGTGCGTCGCGCATTCGATTTTATCGAGCATCGTTAAAGGTGACTGAATGCATAACTGGCCTTTACAATGCTCGTGGTTGCCTTCCGATCTGTCGAGCCAGTGTTGTGTTGCTATCCTCCCAGACAAGTCTGGTACCAATTTGCCGATCTCGAGTGATGGATGGCTTGGTGAATCTGTGGCGCAGGAATCGATCCTATGTCTATTGCAGGACTCTTCCGACCACTGCGCTACACGTGCCCAACTGCACCACAAAAGATCTCACATTGCTCGTTCAAAATCACGTGTTCCTTGTGTTAATTTCACCATCGCGTGATTCAGTCGGTCATCTGTTAAATGAAGAAGTAATATTGAGATATTCGCTAGTTAGCTACAGTCGTTGAAGAACTTGGCGAACATTCTTCATTTGAAAGTAACCTTAATAACTAAACAACTGTTGTAATAGGAATCTTGAGTTTCGTCATCAAGACACCTGCCAGTTTCTTTCTATTTCTTCTATTACAGAAGTGGTTCACTTGCTGCAAAAAATTGGCTTGGAGCAGATAGAGTTTCTACCTTCCTAACATACTGAAGCAATTCCTTATCGAACGTAATTTTTTCTCGAATAAGCAGTTAACGCCACTCCAGCGTTCGCATATGGTCGTTATAGATTCTAGCCTGCTCTTCGTAATCGGTTTCCATGTGAAAAACTATTGGACGAATTGAAAGAGCTGGCCACTGTATGCATTATATTATCCATCGAAGCTTTATAGAAGACTTTGTAAGGGCGCAAAACAACCAATGTGGTATAAGAATAGCGCAAAATCACTCTTCATGGGCAACCAAGAATGGAAAATCTACAATTCGCAATCAGCAACTAAATTCATAATACTTCTGTCATGGACTCGTGGACAGAGATTAGGTACAGCTGGAAGCAATGGATCCCTCATGCACCTGGAAGAGATTGGATGACTATTAGAGGTCATATACATAGACCACGGGAAAGAAATGTTTGCAGACACTATAGAAAGCAAAAAATCAAACACTTTCCTGTTCCCTTGTCAGCAACATGTCGCATTATCGTCCACATCTCAACACTCTTTATAACCATTCTGGAGAAAAAAGCAGTTTAAAGATGACTCACAATTCAAGGAACTTCAACGGTTCCAAAAGTCCCCGAAAACTCGAAAACCAGGATATTCTTTTCAACAGAACGCTTGCTGTTGGCAGGATTGTTCGGTGATAACAACTTGTTTTTCTGACAATGGATCATGCGACAGTCAGTATCATTATCAGCATAGCATTTGGAGACGTCTCGTCGAATATGATTAGAGCATCATTTTGCATACACAGCCACTGTTTCCTAGATTCAGCTGATCACATTAACGAATAGAATATATGGAGTGTTCGTTCTACTGGATCATTGCACAATTGCTTATGGTGCAACTACCAGCCGTCAGCTCTCACTCTCATTTTTCAGTTTTGCAATAAATGGTGAAGAATTTTAATGATCTCGTATCTTCCTGTCCAGCTCTTTCTTTAATGTCGTTAGTGTTTTTTATAGAATGTCACACAATCCACAGGGCTCACACCATTCGTGATGACGTGTTGTCCAAAAAATATAAGTGTAGAAATATTGGTGCGATAAGAACTCACCTGAGCGGTGAATAGGCCGGGTTTTGTGAGAAAATTAAAGTTTAAGACAATGATTCCCCATAGATCTTGTAAAGACTTTTTTAGAATTTGTCCTTCACTTTTTTTTCGTCTAGTGACAAGCTGCAGGAAGGGATGACGTCATAAGATTCACGCCCCCTTGGAAAGCAGCAGTCAAACCAGCATGGCTCACTACAGCTTAGGTGGACCAACGATTGTTTGTAGTGCAGAATTTGGAAGAACTTAACACGGTTGTCTTCCCAGGACGATATTTATGAAATCGCCCAGCTTTTTTGGATAGCAAATGTGTCAAACAACGAAGTGAAGGGAAGAGGTTTATAGGCCCGCGTCAAATGATAATGTTGCATTCGAAGTATTTGTATATTTCTTTTTCACATCTTTCGCTCTCAGCACTATTGATGGGTTATCTTTGTGGTTTTATCAACACGTTCAATTTAAAAAATAGAGCCGATCTTGTTTAAGCAATTCCAGCAAGTTACGTGACTATTTCCTAAAACTTAGAGTCTAAACAGGGTTTAGATTTTTTCATGAATAAAAATAAAAAACGGTAAAGCTCTCGGCATTGATCAATCCTTGACGGATGCGCCATGCAATGCATGGGCTTCATCATGTTTCGTTAGAAGTGACCAAATGCATATCTGACCTGTGCCTTAACTCACGGTGGCCTACCCATCTATTGAGTTAGTGGTGTCATCTTCCCAGATAGGTTTTGAACCAATTTTCCGAACCCAGGCAGATGGAAGGTTTGGTGAGCATGGGGGCGCGGGATCTAACCCATTAGTATTGAGGGGCACATCTAGTCACTACGCTACACGACTTTGCCTGAACACACTGAAAAAGAACGAGCTTCTATTTGTAGTTGGCTTGATCAACTCCCTTTTTCGTCTGCTTTTTTTCGAAAAGATAGGCCTTAACCAACTAAACCGATAAAAGCTTACCCAAAATCAGTTGTTCCGACTTAAAAATAAAGAATTCGAAAAAAATTTACCTTTTTGAACAAGTATGATGAACAACCGGCCAGCTATGCGGGTCTTAAAAAAAGTACCAATATACTTTCAATTAATCACTGGAAACTAAGAAAGGGAACCAGAAACAACCACAAGATTGCTGAGATAATTGCAAAACTACGTAGCGCAGGTGTCTGCGGTGGGTAACGAACGCGCAATTGTCCTTTCCGGGGAGTAACGCGTTCACCACCACAGCATGCGGGTCCTTCGTTTCGCCTGTCTCTCAGCTAGTTCTATCAATCAATGCCGTCAGCAATCACCCGTCAATGAGATTGATTTGGGGAGTCCACATCGGCACTGAACCCAGTTAAGCTGAGGCTGTAGTTGAATTCACAATATTTTACTATTTTATTTTCTGCCTTTTATAATTTCTTCTGCTTCTGGCTTCTGCTGAGTCTTCCTTAATTTAGCAGTCACGTATGGGTAGGATTTCGTTACGAATGTTTTCGTTATACACAGCTTAAAAACTTTTTTGTTTGTTGATGGTATGGATTGCTTGATGGTATTTCGAATTTGGTCAGCCAATTGAGAACTGTTATTACGTTAAGCAGCTGTTAGGTCTGTGCTAAAAGAATGTCTTTTGTAAACGCCACATCTTAAATGCTATAATTCTTCTAAAACACAACTTTGCTGATCGGTGTCGAAACTTTTGCAGTTCCACAATTTTTGCAAGCCATACACAGATGTGCCTTCTTTGGTGACGGTGCACCGACTTCTTAAGTTCTAGAGGTCACGAATTCTTCTCAGGAGTGCTCAGTGGTCTCTAGAGGCTATTAGAAGTGGAGGTGTTTGGTAATTCTTAAAGAGTGTTATCCGAGTTACTTCCTGTTTGCATGCATAAAGAATGAAATGATGCATTGGACAGAGTTTTACATCAGTTGTAACGTTCGTTGTGCGTGTGATTGCGAGTTGTTGTGCAAAAGCGTTGCAACTTTTCTGTCCACTGGTTCTAGTGGCTTACACTGCATTTCTAAACGATCTCTTTTTTCTATTTATTAATATTGTCTTATAAACTGATCTTCTTTAGCTGATGCGAGGTTGGTATAGGTCTTCGTTGTCTTTGTTGTTGTTGTTTGGTGTTGTTGGTGACGTGTTGTTGGTTCTGGCTGACGTTTCGGCGATGTCGCCTTCCTCAGAGCCGTGATGTTGCGAGTGGGACTCTGGACTGGATCTCTTTTTCTTTGTTAAAGTGCTCTGTTATAATCGTTTTGTAGGATTCAATATGTCGCAGGAGGTGGTTCCTTCTGCCACGAATAAAGAAGTCCTATTAATCATCTTTAGGTAGAAACTCGGCTTTATGAAGTGTTACGAAGCATGATCTGTTTCCGACCTTTTGGACAAATTTCGTCGACTGTAGTATAGAACTTACTTCTCACCAAATGTCACAATTCTATCAAGAAATTTGGCTGTTAAAAGAAACCCCCTAGGAGACTTTATACCTTTGCTGTTTTTCCCTTCGATGCATGTGACAGCATTTTACTGTGCATTTGCACCATCCCAGTGTCTTTGAAATGAAGAAGTATTGTTGATTTGAATAGTTTTTAGAGGGTCAGCTTCTATCCTGTTTTTCGGTTGGTCGTTATTAACTGGCGGGCACACAACCTTCGTCCTTGAGACTGCTGTCACTGGTGCAAAAGTTTTCAGAACACCACACTGTACTTTCAGAACCGCTTGTCAAGCAAATATTTCGTCTACGTTTGGAGTTTTTTCCACAAAAGTGTCTTTACATTTGAAATCAGGGAGCTAGAAGAAGTAGACATTTTCTTGGAAAAATACTACATGAGAATCAGTTACGCAGCAAGGAAGCCTTAAAATTTGTACAGCAATATGGCTGCGCAAGAACTATTTTTTTGAAAATTGGATTTGTACATTATATAACGATGAAGGCGGGAGTTTTTTGCACCTGGGTAGTACGTAACCTTTGCTTCTTCTCCCTTTAACGACTTGCTTTCTACCATTTTCATTGAAATGTTTGAGATTTGTAATGACTTCCGCCGGAACGGTTTTCTGCGAAGTGTTTACAAGTTTGCTTGTTTTTTGAGCGGAGTAATCAGTGACGAATAGTTTTCATTATGAATAAAAAATGTTAAAGCAATAAATATCCATCGGTCTAAATGCTGTTGTTTAGAAGACTTTGATCGCTCCCTTGTCGAGAGCCAAATATTCCAAAAAGACGGGAGTAGAAGAACTGAGCTTGCGAAAGCTCGATAGACAGAAAGGTACGCGACGCGTGGCTCTTAGCTTCAGTTACCACATTTAAAGTCGTCTTGCTTATACTTTTATATCTGTGTTTAGGTAGACCCACAGTTCTGGCTCGCGGTACTCTGCAAAGTTTGCGAAAGCTGCGAGATTTGATTACCACTGAGCCATCTGTTAAAACTTCCATTCATTGAAAAGAGATCTCGGCGCAGTTGAGCCGTCTAACATATGAGAAAATAATAAGATATTGATAGATAATGGCAGTGGTACATGTAAAGTTCACGCCAGGTTTTGTTTCTCTTCATCTGAAATTTTTTTCACATTTTTTAATATAAATCTTCCCCAAATTGTTTCGCTCGATATCTACGGTTTAGAGCAAAGTTCGAAAAAGGTATAAGGTAAAGCGGAAGGTAATAGCTTTAGTAGTTCAAGTGACAAAGGTGCAAGGAGTGACCGTTAGTGGGTCAGTCCACTCGTTGTTGCTAGCATGTGAGATTTTTGACTTACTTACACCGCAACCTCGCACTTTGGTGTGTGAGCTATAAACTTGAGCAACTGAATATTTACCTGTACGTTATACCACTATAAATACGAATGATAAACTCAGAAAGGAAAGAGAGTGTTTTGAAAGGAATAAGAGTTCACACTAACAGTGAATGGTGGCAAGCAACGGAGAAGGGACTTCCCTAATAAATCAATTCAGAGAAACATCGCGTACAGTGAGATGTGAGAATTATTCTACTCATTACTTCGTGCATTAGTGAAGTTGGATGGAACAGAGCGATGGACATGGATTGTATATAATGAAAAACAAAACTTGTTGGGACGCACTCACAAAGGTTAAAAAAAGTGATGATGATCTCGGCACAGGTCTATCCGTGAGGAACGCACCGTGCATCCGAGTTCAATAAGTATCGTTGGAGATGACTGAATGCATATCTGACCTATTCAACGACTTGCGGTGTCCTATCGATGTATTGAGTCCGCGCCTTTGTCCTTTCAGACAGGTCTGATACCCCAGAGGGATGGAAGGGTGAGTCTGGAGCGTGGGATCAATCCCATATGTGTTCCACGGCTCCTTTACCTCTGCGTTATACGCGCGACCAAAAAGGTGACTAAGGTAGGCAAAGACTGCCGTAACATTGTCATATCATCCGACTTCTTTCATACACTGTATCTAATTTATGTTTAAACCATCTACATCATCCAGGTGATATCCATTTAATTAATCACTCGTGGACACTTAGTTTAGGAAAACAAAGAGCAAGTGATCAATCTAGAGTCAGGAAAGCATCCTTGGAACTAAAGTTCTTCTGCGGTTCTAATGAGTTGTTTTTTTTCTTAAAATATGGAATAAAGAATAGCAGAATATCCAACACCAAAGAATCACTTATGTAACATAAACAGTGGAACCCCGCACAACTTGGATACTTGGATATTTGGGTCGCCCTTTCTCACTAGTTGTGCGGGCCCAGCATAATCATTTTATCGGAGTTTTGCTGGTTTAGGCACTGTGGTTCCATGGAGTCGCGAGGCTAGTCACAACACATGCCCTAGGTCGTCACTACCACAGTTATCCCCCGCCCTTGTGGATTAGTGGGGGATTTGCCAACATGCGACTAGTTTAGTACCAGAGCGATGACATCCTAGTATTGGTTTACTCTTAGCTGGGCTTTCTGATGGAAACGCCGCACTCCTTCTCAGCTTGGGGAACCCTGCCAGGAATATAAATCTTCCGCTGTACAACGCAGCTCGGCACCCAGGAACACCTCTTAACCACGATGAGGCGTAAACTGTTGAGAGACACAGAACAACTATTAAGTACAAGCATAATTAAAGAGTAAAAACAACTAAAAAAAGATTTTTATTTAACCTTAGCATTAATAATTAAGATGTGTTAGTGTTATGAAGTCTGGCATACGAGCTTACACGAGGGTTAACACGTAATTTGACTTTCGATTGTCAACGCTTAGGCAACTTCGTCGTTTCAGATCCTGGACGCATTGTTCTACATTCCCATTCGGTGAATACTAAGAAGTAATACAAAAACTAGTTAAGGATCTGAAAAATAACATTCTCAAGGTCACTAACCGTCTTCCTTTCTTAAAAAGTGAGCCCACCCACATCTTATGTGGATCCTAGTCCACCTCCTACAACAAAAGCCGATCCTGCGAGAGCCGTGCTAGAGAATTCCGAGATCTCATGGTTCTCATGCATTCCTAGATAAGTCTGGCACCAATTTCCCGACCCCGAAAGGACGGGAGGCTTAGTTGGCCTAATGTGTAGTAGAATTGATAAAGTTTTCCGCATTGAACAATCACTGAGTGATGCGCCGCGCGCATTCGACTTCAATAAGCATCGTTAGAGGTGATTGAATGCATATTTGATCTGTACAATTACTTCTGTTAGCCTAACCATGTAACGACTCCGTACTGCTATCACTTCAGACAGATATACCAATTTGGCGACTCCAGAGGAATGGAGGGCACGGTGAGGCTAGGGTGCGAAAAACGAAACATGTGTTAGTAACTCAAAAGACCGACCTTCGATAAACCTCACCATAGATAGTTGATATATTTATTCATACGACTTTATAAACTGATCTTCTTTAGCTGATGCGAGGTTGGTATAGGTCTTCGTTGTCGTTGTCGTTGTTCTTGGTGTTGTTGGTGGCTGGCTGAAGTCTCGGCGAATTCGCCTGCCTCAGAGCCGTGATGTTACAAGTGGGAGTCCTACTTAGTAGTTTAGAGAAAAGCTGCTATTTTTTTGAACTTAACTATTGACAGTGAAAGATCGTGATGGGAAGAGATCCGGTCGTTGCAAGCGAGCTACATGCGTGGATTACCACATTATTATGTTTCCGTTGGATCGAAAAGCGAACTGGGCCTAGCATCACCTGTCATCCAAATATAAATACAACCAGACAAAGAGTCTTTAGCAGCAGCTGATTCCTCTTTCATTTCCGGTCGCCATGAGGGTCATGACTATTGCACGGAATGGGTAGAAATAAAAAATATCAGAAACCGCTCCATACGGTTTGCAAAAGTGTGTTGCGAAATCTGGCCGCTCCCCATTGCTGGCGAACGAGATTTTTTTTCTTCGCTCTCACAACATACAAAAAATTGGAAGCACACGAAACAAATATAGGACGGGAAGTATCTAGAGCACGAGAAAAACAGACGACGTGTTAAGCAGGGCGCAACTGCACTTTCATCAACAAAGTTGGCACCAGTAACGGCCCAGTTTTTATGAACAAAACATTTTTTCAAAAAACCGCCAGGGTTTTGATTTCCAACCTTCTAATGCCCGCTTACCAACTATCATTAATTATACCATAGTTTAAAAAATTAGTTGTTCCACTGACTTATTAAAGGAAACGTCAAACACTAGAAGGAATGCAAGAAGCACCTCTATCTTAGAATATTTTCACGTTTAGCAGCATTAACTATGCAGTTCTTTCTACAAGCATCAACTGTAATTGTCATAACCTCTGCTCCCGCGAGTCATTTCAGTTCGGTGATCCAAAATTTAGGAAATTTAGTTCTTAAAAACAGTTCTGTACTTAAGATGACAAATGTGCCCATTTTTGTTACAGGAATTCTGCGTACATGGTGCCCTGTTTGCGCCGAAGAGAGGCGCGTAGTAGTCTCGTTTCGATATCCAGTGCTTGTTGGCTGTCCCTTGGTAGACCGCATACATCGTGTAGTCGTTTTCGTTTAATGAAGTTCGGCACGACTCGGTGTTTCAGTCAGCGGTGGAGAAAGTTCTACACGGGATCACACCACAGCCTCCTTCGTGCAACATTACATTTCTCGCAGAAAGGACAAAAAAGCCGCTAAAATCAAAAAAACGAAGTCCCAAAACTACTAAAAAATTGGGGCTTATTAAATTCATCAGCTGTTGTGAAGATGCGGTTCTCGATAACATCGACGAGACATACTATAGCCTCCTTTAACATCTTGATGTCAGCGCTAAGAAAGCTGAGAGTTTGAACGTCACCAAGAGACGTCTGTCTCCTGAAACTCTCGAGCTGATACGCCAGCGTGGAATCTCACGAGCCGTAGGCAACCGCGGACTAACGTCCGAACTGGCAAAACAATACAGACAGGTGACAAAAGAAGATCTTAAAGAGAGAAGAGCAACAGTAACGGTCGAAGCCGCAGAGGCTGGGACAACCATTCGCAAAGCCTAGCAATGCTTGGCCAATTACAGGACGAAGATGACTGCACTCCGTCGCACAGACGAAACAGTTGCAGCGTCCAGAAAGGCAATGGAGAAAATTAAGCTTCCGTCATATGAAATAAAGGAGGATGGACATGTTGTACTACCGGTTCTCTCATCCGAAATCCGACATGCCAGTTCGTCACTGATAAATCGAACAGCACCAGGTCCGGACAGGATAAGATCTGAACACCTGAAGAAGCTTCCGCCAATCCAAGTAAACACACTGGCTCGGCTCTCCACAAGTTACCTATCTGAATGCAGGGCCTCTGTTCAGTGGAAGACCATCAAGACGGTGCTAATGTTCGAAAAGGAGTGACCTCCACGATATCGGCAACTATCGCCCAATCCGTTTGTTGTCTGTCGTCTACAAACTTTTCACTCGAGTCATTTCAAACAGGATTGACAAAACACTGGAGGAAGAGCAGCCATGTGAGCAAGCAAGGCTTCGAAAAGAATTTAGTAAGAAGGAACACATCTACACGATAACAAGACTCAGTGAAGTATCGCGAGAGTACAAAAGACCGCTCTGTCTCACTTTCATCGATTAAAGAAGGCCTTTGACTCAATTAAGATAGGAGCAGTAATGGAAGCCCTTGATAGTCAAGGAGTGCATACTCAGTGCATAAAGAATCTTCGTGAGCTGTACAAAAATTTCACAACCAAGATATCACCATTCTACAGCAATATTATCATTGACGTCAAAAAGAGGGCTTAGGCAAGGCAACATCATCTCGCCAAAATTATTTACCGCCATCCTCCAGAACGTCATCTGAACATTGGAATGGGAAAATATGGGAGTGAAAATCGATGGTTGGCAGTTACACCATCTTCGCTTTGCTGATGACATTGTCCTTATTACACCAAACATTAGCCAAGCGGAACGTATGCTTGCCGACTTTGATAAAGCCTGTGGAAAGATTGGTCTTCGATTAAATCTCACAAAAACGATGTTCAGGAGGAAGGAATTGGTATCGTATGCCCCATTCACGCTCAACGGAACGAATATCTCCCAATGCTCCAGTTATGTCCATCTAGGTCGGGAAATCAACATGTTGAAAGAATTAGCTCCACAGCTGAGCAGAAGGAAACGAGCGGCTTGAGGAGGTTTCAAGATCATCGAGGATGTAGTGAGGAGAGCAAAAAAACTGGTCTCTGTGTAAACAGGATGAAAAATCACTCAGCGTTATTGAAAGCGCAGTTGATAGGACGATGCTAGGAGTATCCCGTTTCACACAGGTAAGGGAAGGGATCCGAAGCTCCGACCTGCGTCAACGATCAAAAATCAAAGATGTCGTTTTGTACGCCAAACACTGGAAGATAAGGTGGGCCCGACAGTTAATGCGTATGAAGGACAACCGATGGACAAGAACCGTTAGTGACTGGATTGCTCGGGATGTTAAACGCACTGTGGGAAGAACACAGACTCGATGGTCAGAGTTGTTTACGAAAAAGCCTACAAGAAAGCTATGATGCTCGACGAGTCCCTAGAGCTAGCAGAACCCACTGGGCTACTCTTGTACGCGACAAGAAAAATTGGATGATTCACTGGCGCCCTCTCGGGTCACTAGACCATCAATGGGGCTACAGGTGATACAGGTGATTAGGTCAAATGCTAAGGTAGCCTTAAACAGAAAATTTCGAAATTTACCAAACCGTTCGCAAAAAACCAGCTTCAATTAGACAATAAACAGCGTCATTCCTCAGACAACAACTCCTTAGCGACGAATTGGACAGCAAGTTCCAACGAAACCCTCAACGTCCTCAACCATTATCGCGTGAAAAAGTTTAGTTCCAACATTACAGCGGCGCAAAAAATCTAGTATGAGATAGGTTCGATCGTGCGATCGTGGAGCGAGCACCTTTCTAGAACAATGAAACGGTCTTGCTGGGCTTGTTTTGAATAGGAACCTTACATTCTAATAGGCAACAAGTTTTCAGATATTGTCCTGTCCGGATCTCGCGTTGTTCTATTCTTCGCCGACGAAATAGCATGTCGAATTTTGGGAAGGAGAACCAGTGGAACGCCATATCCGTCTTGCTTTGGTTCGTATATGGGCAAGAGGACGTGGCTAATGAAGCGACCGGAGTAGTAATTGGGAATGACTTTCTCCATTGCCTTTCTAAAAAGTTGCAACTGTTCTCTCTGGGCGTCGATGTGAAACCACCTTGGTTTCGTAATTGGCTAAGTTTCATGGACATTGCGCATGATTTTCCTACTTTCCTGGACTTTGTGGCCTTCACCAAGACTGCTGCTCATCAATCTTTAAGATCCCCCCTTTTATCTCCTGTCCGCACTGAAGAAGGGCGCGTGTAACAACAGTGGTCGCGGACGCCCTGCATGACACATGGATCTATCTTCGCGCCCCAGGCTCACCATGCCTTCCATCTCTTCGGTGTCGGCAAATTGGAAACAGGTTTGTATGGGAGCATAGCACCACTGGCTCGATACATTGGTAAGGCACCGCTAGTCATTCTAAAGGACTGATATGCTTTCAGTCGTCTGCAACGATGCCCATTCAACGACTTAATGCAGTTAAATTCATGACGCATCCCTCCAGAATTGATCAACGTCGAGTGCGAGCCGACCGTATTTTTCTCGATTTTATCGAAAGCGGCATCTTCTCACTAGCACACTGATGAACTGAATAAATCCCATATTATGGTGGTTTTCAGTACCTCGTTTTAATTTAGCGGCTTTTTTCACTTTCCCGTGTGGTATGAAATCTTGCAAGGAGGTAATGGTCTGATCAGGTGTAAAATTTCGGGACAACAGTGACATTGTTTATACAAAACCTTCTCTTTGCTAGGATGTGATCTGTTTCGTTGTGGTACTCTACACTGGAGGAACCTCACGTCTAGAGGAAAGAGAGCTTCTGGAATTTACGAGCCATCTTTTCTTTGTCGTCCCTAACAAATTTAGAAAGCATCTTACCCTGCTCGTTTCATTCATATCGTTGGACTCCAATGTAACGTCCTTCAAACGTCCTTTTCGGTTCAATCCTACTTACTTAAGTGGATACTTGGGTGGCCCTTTTTTACAGGTTGTGAGGGCCTCAGCACAATTTCAATTCTCCGGAGTTTTGCTGGTTTAGCCACTGTGGTTCCCTGAAGTCAGAGGACAGCTTAACGAAAATCTGCCCCCATATCGTCACCACCATAAGCAGTCGCAGCCCTTGTGGATCAGAGGGATGTTTTCCAGCATGCGATTGGTTTGATACCAAGATGATGGTGGATCATTGTATTCGTTTACTCTTAGCTGGGCTTCCCGATGTAAACGCCGGACCCATTCTTAGCTTGGAGACTATGCTTGGAGTATGAATCCCCCAATTGTTCAAACCCAACCCGACATACAAACACACCCCAGCCACAATGGGGCGGCAAACCGTTAGGAGGCGGTCTAATCTTTACTTTAAACTCTTCTGTGGCAACCTCACAAACGCATGGCCTTTTCTGTAGAACTGGTGTAAGTCTATATTAAAGCATACTTCGACATAGTCTTTGTCGTGGCTTGATGTCGATGTCTAAATGACAAGGTTTATGAATGCTGTTAGTGATCCCCTATCTTTTCACCCATTAACGCCCAATTCGGGTGGCTAGTTGTCCGAATGTTTCCATGACCATACCCAAACGCGTCTTGACGAGAATATCGACGCCGCCATCTAGCTTCTCGGGATATTCCAAGAAGCAGTTCTTCTATAATGCCACAGACCGCGTTGGATGGGTCGCGTCAGTAAGACGACGTTGTTCCTTGTTCTTCTTGTCTGGATGATTAGGTGCGCTATTAATAACTCAGGCATAAGTGAGCGTGCTTTGTATGTGAACTCCAACACCCCTCCTCCATAGTGATGTTCGCAACCTAGAATGGCCCTGCTACTTCAGCTTCTTCTCCACACTTGCCTTATCTAACCCTATCGTATCTGGGGGTTCCTTCGAAAATCAAAAGAATGGGACCCACTTGTTTTACTCTGTTTAGCATTTGCTATTCACAAATAGCCTGCTGAGTTCTTAATGTGTGGAGCGTATAGGCATAGGTAGCTTGTTAATCTCTCCCTAAGCAGACAAGGTGCCTATTTGTTGGAGACAACTCCTACCTGCCTCTCATAGACTTGACAGTCATTTGATTCAAGGCTTCAAGCAGAATTGACTTGTAGAATACACTCGAATAAACGAGAGCACATCTACACACATGCATGAATAGGTCGTCGTAAATACAGAACTTATGCGCATGCCTGGCTTAGGCCATTCGATCATTCTGAGGCATGGCACGAGATCACGTGTGATAACAAGACACTCCTCCTCGTTGTTCATTCTTGGGTGTTTGGAATTAATCCAAAACGCTTCAAGATTTTTTATGAGCTGTTCTTTCAAATTTCTTAAACGTTAGACATGAAAAAAAAGGTGAAACAAATAACAAATAATAAAACACTCGCTGTTGATCAATCTCCGAGAGAAGCGTCATGCACTTGACTTCATTAAACATCGTTGAAGGTGATTGATTACAATAACTCGTGGTGGTCTACCGATGTATCGAGCCATTGCTGCTGTCTTCCCAAACAAGTCTGGTACCAAATCGCCTACTCCGCAATGGTGGAACGCTTGTTGAGCCTTGGCCGCCGGCATCGATCCCACATACGTTGCAGGACGTTTCCGATCACTGCGCTACTCGCGCCCTAAGGCGAAGGTATTGAAGTAAAATTCACTATCCTCGCACCGGAATGCAAAATGATCAGCACGCAAAACTCTTGAAGTGTTTTGGACAAATTCCAAGTATTCTGAAATGAACCACAAGGAGGAATGCCTTGTAATCACACGTTACCTCTCGCCATACCTCTGATTGGTTTTTTTAACCTGATCCATTTACATTCCTCACCCATGTAAGACTATGTGACTGCCCTCCACTAAACAACTGGAGGACTTACAAAGAACGAGAAGGTTCCATTTATTTTCACCCCATCACACGATTTCTCGCTACCGATGAAGATTACGACAAAGGGCAGATGGTGCTTTCGGCAGTATTCCGTGACTGTGACACGGTTTGGATGTAGGGTCCATGCAGCAGAACCCTGTTGGAGTCTTGATTGTTCAACTGGTTCTGCCTTATCAAAAGTCTTCGATATGCGCAAAGAATAATGTTTGTGAGCAGCTTGTAGAGTACACCCAGTGGGCATACCAGACTGTAGTTACGAAGACCTATTCGGTCACCTTCTTGGGTAGGATTGTCACTTGCTAGGTCCTCCACTGGTCTGAAATTTCCCTTTTTTCTAGGGGAAGTTGTTATGTGCACTTTCATCTAATCAGTCTCTCTAACCCTACTGACTACGGTATTTCGATTGCTAGTTCGAGTTACTGTATCGTTCCGTGTGAAGAAAGTTGTCTGCTGATTGAGATCGTTTGCTCATAAACTCTGACAAATTGAATTATCCACCTGTCAAGTGGTTTAGGCGATTGTTGCGGAGTGATTGCTAAGCTAACGTTTTTTTTGTTGAAGGCAATAGGCCGGACCAGGCACTATTTCAAGGCATTTCGGCCATTGGAGTACGTGGGTGGGAGTGTCTTCATGTGCATATGTGTGTGGTGTGTATTTTAGTGATGATCTCTGGGCAGTCAAATTGAATCTCACACTCATGGGAGCAATTAGATACACTGGGTTCGATTTGCTGCACTACCCACCAACATAACATCCGTCGGCCGATGTCTATTGTATGGACGTAGATCTGCTAGCCGTTAAATTCCCTCGGGGAACAACTAAGGGCAGTGTCAAGGATTTACAGACGACTGCCGAAGATAAGCCGTGCTGAATACGCAGTATTTCTGAATGTCAACCGATGAAAGAGAGTCGTTAGCATTATTAGATTAGATTCCTCGAGGAGTATTACGTGCTGCAGGAGAGCCAACGATCCGTTGTTCACAGTTCTTCACGAAGAGCCTAAAAGAAAGGTCTGATGCTTAACGAGTCCCTAGAATGAGCACAACCTATTGAACTACCCTTAACGCGACTGGGAAAACCTCGTGTTTAATTATCAAGAAAGGCAGTGAATTATAGTTTCAGATGTCAAAACAGGAAATTCGACAAATCTACTTCTACACGTTTAAACTCGCATGTAGTGCAGCGAAACGGCTGGAAACATTAATGGAATATAGGGCTAATAAAGTGTTATCGAGTGCGCTGTGTAGTTCTGTTTGGAAAATTTCGTTGTGCCAAGTAGACGTTGAATTTGGGTGTGTTCGCGGACACCTTTCTGCTGGCTGTCGAATGAAATTAAGGGTAATTGAGAGCAAACTCACGCACAACTGTTCGAGGAATTGCTGGTAAACTCAATCTAAGCGCCATAACCGGTTCAAACCATTTAAAAAAGCTGAAAAATCGAAGCCAAAGCCAAAATTGAATCAAAAGGATGTCATAAGTGCGTGTGCAAATCCACGAAATGCACCAGAAACTTCTAGGACTGCGACAAGTATTGTTAAACGAAATGGTACCACCGTTCGCCGCAATGAAGCGCCACTCAATGTCGTACTATCGAAGCTGCAAAAGTTGAACGAGCTGGGCTACAAAACTATGCCACATCCGCAATACTCGTCAAGCCACTCGACTATCGAATTAAGAAAGAGCAGCAATGTTCGCTAATGTCAAGATAAATGGACATTTCACTGAATTTCGTGGCTAGCCTGGCCGTAGCATTATCTTTGCTGTCACAATGGCATTTTTTCTTTTAGCACCAATTAGTCACCAATTAGAACGAATTCTTGCTAGTTTGGAGAGCGCTTGCGCGAATATCGTTTTTCAGATAGCCTCAAAAAGACTTCCATTATGAACGCATTTGTTTCTGATTCTCCATTCACGTTTCTCTCTCTTTTTTGTACATAGTGAAGAAAATAGAAAACATAATGCTCAGCGCCCATCTCTTTGACAGCACGGTTTTTCGCCTTAGGCTGCATCTAAACCCAAACTCTGCATGTAGTGTGATCAAAATGAAGGAGCGGTCGGTCGTCAAATGCGCTTCCATTAAGCGTGACGTTAGAAGCACTGAGGGTATGAAAGTAAGGGAGGAAATAGTATGGTTCTACCAAACTCGATGATTAATGAATATAGGCGCTGCAGCATGCGTAGAGATGTCGGAAATCACTTAGATCAAAAAACGTCGTGCGTCTTAAAGATGACGTGTGGACAACACGAATTTACAACTTGGTTTGTCAAGCAGGCAACAGAAAGGTCACAGAAGTAATATTCAGATTTATTCGTGAAGCTCTTAGAATGAAAATACGATGGTCCTCGTCTCCCTCAAACGAGCAGATAGGGATGATGTTCTTGGCTACTGATCGACTTCGTTAATGATTTGCTAGAGACTGGAGCCATTATTGTATTGGTTTACCGTTCAATGAAACTCGGACAAGATATTAACCAAGGCCAAATAAAATTCGAAGAACATGGATTGCGGTCAGGACATTAAGTAACTCCCGTGAGAGAAAAACCAAAGAAAAAGATGAGATGGACAAAAAGTTGTCGACCGTTTTTGCAGGCATAGTTCAAAGATGCTTGACAGATGGTTGATGAGGCACCCGAGGGACATTCTCCGAGCAACACTTTAATTTTTGCGCTTCTAGACTCTATACACTCAGTAGTTGTCCAGTGGGAAACTCGTTGTACAAAGTAAAGATTGGGGGTTTTTATGTTTTGGAACTTCCGTTTTTGTGAATTCCAAAAATTCCATGAATCAGCTCGAAGTGCTGAAAGTCCACGGAATCATGCTTCATAGCATCCAGAAATGAGGCCGACAATCACGCGGGATTCAATTCAATCGCCGCATAGTCGTTCGAATTGCCAGTTATGTACCTTGTTCACCAAGCTTCCTACATGATTCCTTCAACGCTCGTTCATATTTTGGTAATCCAGTGGCGTTTTTCATCTCGAGGAGAAGATATAGACGTTGTGCGTAAGTGGTCATTGAAGAAAGCACGGAGTCCTTGTTAATCATTAATGCAACTTTGTCTCCTTCAACTTTCGCAAGCGATCTGAGGACTGAAGGTTCAGCGAGTATCTTTTACACTTCATTTGTTTCCATAATTCATTGTGCTTGAATTGAAATTCGGCCCAAAATCCCCATAGTTGTTCCCGAGGGAATTTAACGGCTAGCCGATCTACGTACATGCAATAGACATCGGCAGACGGGTGTTATGTTGGTGGGTAGTGCAGCAAATCGAACCCAGTCTATTTAATTACTCCCATGAGTGTGAGATTCAATTTGACTGCCCAGAGATCATCACTAAAATACACACCACACACACATACACATATAGACACTCCCACACATGTACACCAATGGCCGAAATGCCTTGAAATAGTGCCCTGGTCCGGCCTATTGCCTTCAACAAAAAAAAACGTTATTTTAGAAATCACTCCGCAACAATCGCCTCAAACCACTTGACAGGTGGATAATTCAATTTGTCAGAGTTTATGAGCAAACGATCTCAATCAGCAGACAACTTTCTTCACACGGAACGATACAGTAACTCGAACTAGCAATCGAAATACCGTAGTCAGTAGGGTTAGAGAGACTGACTAGTTGAAAGCTAGGAAAGTTTCCGAACAACGTTGCAGAATATTTCTGAATACTTTTGTATCCGTTGTATCTGGATATCAATGAGGTACCGGTGAGAGGAGTAGTGATGTTTTTAGAACCTCCCCATTCAGCTTTAAGATTGCAGTCAGAAGTACGCTACATTTGTCGCAATCACACTCAGCTCGACTCGTTTGGCAGGTGTTTCATCTTTCTGTGTACAAAGACTGTGACAAAAACTACATCAACCCCTAATTACAATGAAGAGACAGGATTTTCACTAGGATAGGAACAAGTGA
The DNA here is from genome assembly GCA_018806985.1 of Angiostrongylus vasorum. Lineage (NCBI taxonomy): Eukaryota > Metazoa > Nematoda > Chromadorea > Rhabditida > Metastrongylidae > Angiostrongylus > Angiostrongylus vasorum. The sequence goes on from JADANN010000229.1 coordinate 31,423, forward strand.
CATGTAATAACTAGTCATTTGACGATTAAACATTTCTTATTCCTCTTTTGCATGGCTAAGCAGATAAGAGGTAATTAAAAGACGTAGCAAAACGTCCTAGTAGCTCTTCTATGAGAGATATGTAAAGTTCATTTGCAAAAGATTTTTTTTGCGCATAAATGATTAGAAGACAGAACATGCCAACTAACAGATGCAATAAAGGAAAATAAAGGAATAGATGGATCCTATTTAATAAATTCGCAAGCTCACTTTCATGTAAGCTAAATAAGAACGATTCAACCAATGAAAGAAGATACTCAGCGGCCACTTCCTAGTTCTCCATCAGTGAGATCGTTGTGGTTTTTATTAATCATAACACTGTGACATTGGAAATGGCTTAGACGAGCGAATGAATCACTGGGCCTAACTAAGAGAACTACGAAGAACGCTACTACTTCGCAAAAAACTTTCCAGCACATACGGAATGTAGAATGGGAACAACGCTTTGGTTCTCATCTGATCTTAAACGGGCTTTTTCTCATAACACCGTAATCGCGCCATGATTTGTTCATGTAATTGGTTAGTACACTAGGGTTAGACCAAACTGTGAAACTTCGGAACCTCTACACCCGGTTTGTTTTTCTTTAGCAACGAGTTGAAGAAAGTATTGAAGATCTAAGAAGGTAGAAAGTAAAGCCGGTGCCTTAGAAAGTTGACGACTCTTATGAAAACCTATAATTCTCTAGAAAAGTACGACTTAACCAAAGAAGTGCAGCCGAACAACGCGATGTTTCTGACGACGAAGAAACTGCTACAGTCATATGTTTATGAGGCAATAACGATTGCAGGACCTAACATGTGTGAAACGACTCCCTGTAGCGCCACATTGGTGAACGTGTTTTTCAACTTTTAAGGTTGATGACTCCACATCCCTTCCAAACATAAAAAGTTTCACTGCTCCGTTATGTTGAAAAATGCGGATCTGTTTTTTAGATGAATGGCATGTCTTCCTCAATGGAACATCTCTCGAAGGAAGCATACTCACCTGCGATGCTCTTCTATACAGGGCCTTAATAATAGTGATTGTTGGAGAAAAACAAGTCATTGTTACCGGCGGACAATCACTATTATCAACAACCATGATCCACTAAGGAAGATTCGACTTTATACGAAGACGCCAAGTCGAGAAGGGGAACAAATGTGGACCATCGGCTGGGATCATCGATTCTAGTGAAGACGAAGACGTCTGAACGTTAGCCGAATAGATGTTGTGTAACAACCTGGTGTAAGCTCAGCAATTTAACACATCTCGTAAAACTATTCTTTCACACAAAACGCTTTACGCTGGTTCTCCAATAACTTACGATAATTCCTTGATCACTATAATGCTTGAGTAGTTGGGAAACTCATGGATTTGTAGATGAGGCTTTGCTCGATCACAACAAGTGGGTTTGCTTCTTTACGCGAACCTGGCGGAGACCATGAAAATCAGTGATAAATTAGGGGAACATCATCGTGTGCTCCTTTTGAAAAAAACCGCTGTTTTTCAACGGTCTTCGTAGGTAAAACTCGAGCGCTGACACACAAAGAGGAAGGAGAAATAGAGTAAAGATTTGAAGACTCTAGTGGCTTTACTACAACTAATAAACTTCGATAAAGGATGAGATGTGCTGCTAAAATATGACAGCAGCCATTAGTTCCACATCAACTGCATTCTGATCAGCGGATGTATGGAGCATTATGTGCCAAGAAAGCTTCTATACAAAAAGGTTAGGGTGGAAATACCTGAAATAAGTTAAAAACGACCAACTAAGCTCTTACTAAACGTTGACTGCCTCTTATGTTGCAATCATATATTACGCGAAAGCCATTTCTTTTCAATATTCGCAAACAGATACTGCTTTTGAATCCGAGCAAAGGTCTTGACTGTTCGTTCACTGATGCATCTCAGCAACTGCTAGTCAATTTATCCAAATATTCTGAGGTTCTTTAAATAACTCTTTTTCGTAATACTGAAAAGGACTACGACAAGTATCTTGGCGTAAAACGTACATCTTCAGAACCTTTATTCCAAGAAAGATCTTCATGTCGTATTAGGTCAATTCAAAAAGAGTCGATTTCTGGTCATTAAAGTCAAATGCCTGGTACTAAACTTGTAATGAACATTATTACTTGCAATAAGAGCTACTGTACTCATCTCCACCAGCAAGGCTGAAGCTGATTTAATTCAAAAGTCTAAAAAATCTAATCGGATGTAGCTCCACGTTCCATTTGTGCATTAGACAGTGGCAGAGGTGGCCGTTTAGCTGATGATGGTGAAGGTTCATCATCACACAACGTTATTCTGTCGGAGTCAATCGCAGCTCTACGATGCTAAACGCGTTCAAGTCAATAGAAGTAAAAATAGAATCGAAAAAACTGCTGAAATGAACGATGAAAAACCATGATAACTCACATTAAGTGAACCTTTGTCACTATTATCCGACAGTGATGACACTGCCTCAACATGTTGGAAAGTAGAAGATGAATGTTGATGAGTTCGCACAGTTGGCGAAGTCGAAGAAGTATCTGACGTATTTTTGACACCATTATTAAGATCGCCAACAGAGGGAGAAATATCCATTGCTATCGGTTTTGGTGCGATGCCATGACCAGGAGCCTGCATTAAAAAACCGTATCAACTAGTCAACTTGCCGCACTCTTCTAAATCATTATTAAAAAGTAGGTTTCGGATCATTTCTGGAGAATAAAGCACTCACAACCGATGAGCTTTCGCATGGATAAAGGATTAAGGATAAAGCTCTCGGTGTTGATCAATCCCTGAGGGATACGCCATGCATTCGACTTCACTAAGCATCGTTTGGAGGTGAGTAAATACAGATCAGGCCTTTACAATGACTCGCGGTGGCCTAGCGATGTATCGGCCAGTACTGCTATACTCCCAGACAAGTCTGATATCAATTTGCCGACCCTGGAAGGATGGAAGGCTTAGTGGGCCATGGGCGCGGGATCGATTCCAAGTATTTGTTTCAGGGCACCAACGACCACTGCGCCACATGCACTCTTCGCACAGAATATAGTCGTAAATACCAGTTAAAGGAAACCTGATTCCATTGTTCAATATCACGGCCAGCTCCTTCAAAAAAACTTCATTAAACAGAAAGTTAAGGTGTATGGTATGATCTAACCATACTGCCATAACACTTAAAGATAGCATTTGCAATAACCTTCAAAACTCCTGCATTTCTATATGTTTCAGCGACAGAGCACGACGCTGCAATCTTTAAAACGGAAACTGGATACAAATTTCGTGCGCGCCTACTAGCATATTTAGGATATGTTTTAAACCCAACGTGATACCCTGTAAACATAAAATGCCTCACCTCAACAACTCGCGCAATCATCTGTTCACCGTTGTCTTCTACGTAACTAGGCATGATCGAACTCGGATACGGGACAGGATCGGCAGCTTCAACACCTACTTCTGTCGATAGCGCAGCTTGAGTTGTTTCACCATTGCCTACGAGGGCTACAACATCACTACCAATATCGAAATTATCGTCTGCAAACAGATTTCGGTAACAGATGCAAAGAACAGCTAAGAATAACGTATTCTTATCTTTCTACATGCACATGTCGAAAATGAATCTACCTAGTTCGTCTATCTAGAAATCTCCTGTAAAGCACAATTGTTGTCGACGAAGCGGCGAACTCGTCACGGGTCGCAAGCTTCACCGAATGATTGACAAATACTACGGACAATCAACCACAATGAAAAAGGCGAAACAAAGGACGCGCATGATGTGCTGGTGAACGCATTATCCTCCGGAAAGGGTAATAGCGCTTTCGTTTCCCACTGCAGACACTTGCGGTCGGGAGTTGTGCAAATATCTCGGCGTCATTATGGTCAATTTCGCATAATGCCCTGCAGTGGAAAATGTAGCCAGGTAGTGAATAATAAAGGTAACATTGTGATCTCAGCTATGGACAGTCTTTAGCATTACGAATGTCACATCCGTAATTACTGAAGGACCTGCATATGGCCAAATGCAGCAGAATCATTTTTTCCAAAGTTCTTGATAAATTAATGGAGTTCTATACAGTGTGGATCACTCATATTCGGTAAGAAAAAAACAGCACAAGTAACCTGACTGATCTTCGATTCACCTCTTTTTTCAGGCAAGTTACGATGTGAAGCAAAACCACAAAGAGGATACGGCATGAGCAAAACTCGGAACCTCAGCTGGGCTTCGAATCCGCGACTACCCTTACCGGAAGCTCACGTGCTATTCACCACACCAACCAAGACCCTTGCTTTCCAGTCTTTCAGCCTGTTTTTTTTTTTCTTCTCTATCGATGCTATCCGCATTCTTAGTAAAAAGAGTAGGCAGCAAATAAAGAGCTAAGACATTTTGATTTAAACAGCAGCTTCCGCTTAACTGGAATCATTCTCGATTTATGTTCCCCAGATCATTTCCGTTGACAGGTGATTGCTGATAGCACTGATACAGTGAAAAAACTGGCTGAAAGGAATGCAGAGCAAGCGCTTTGGTTGGTGCGGTGGCTAGCACGTGAGATTCGCGGATTCGCGGTCCACCTAAGATTCCGAGTTTTGCTCATAATTCAGCATCCTAAACGAAATCTAGTGTAGTTGTGTGACTTTGTCGTCTTTGAAAATGGAGTTTTTAACGCCGAAGGAATACTGTGCTCTCTTTCTTACGAACTAAAAATAACGAAAATATACGAAACGCGATGAAACCTACTTTGTTTCCAATCAACCAATGCGTCAAGCTTATTTACGTACACTTCTGAACCGTCCTCATTTCCTGTAGGAAGGGGCTGAAACCACTTTTCATACCAATTCGAAATACAGCAGATGATTACACGAACGAACGTATCCTATAGTCTCCCACAAAAACTGTTTGCACCGATTACGAAACAAACTGTTTACACCCCAGACGATCTAACCTACCTCTGGCTCCACCAAACTTGTATCCAATATGATTAGTTGTCGCTCACTTGAGCTACCGACCATAATGGAATGTGAATGACGATGCTTCTGTAGATAAAACTCTCATTGGCAATTCATATCGACTTCGAAAACACCAACCCATGGTGCGATAACAACTCAACATGATAATCGACAACGTTCTTTGAAGATCTTTCGCCGCTGGTTATAATCATAATATTACTAGAACACATAAGTATGTAAGACAGATTCTCTTCGATTGTTAAGCTAACATGAGGTTGATTAAAAATGTGTGTTCAGCTAACGTTTCGACGAATAACTTTCTTCTGAGCCGGATTGAAAAATATTGAAGAAGAAGAAATTGAATTGTTAGACAAACAAATATTTCACTTATCAACCACGTGGTAGCTTACTAATCGAAGGAGGTCTTGATTATTCGCATTGTGGTATAACGAAAGTCGGTTTTTAGTTATGTAAAACATGATTGTGACAAACAGGCTTTCATGGAGAAGATGAGGCAACATTTACAACAAAAAAGCTGTACAAGTTTCCGTAACTCATTGATACGTCTTAAACACAAAATGAATTACCTGTAATTCAATTGGCCTCTGAAATTTGTAGTTGCAAAGGTTGCATTTCAGACTCCTTTCATCAACATGAGTTAAGAAATGCTGAGTGAAAGCACTGAATGATGGAAATATCTGTAAAAACGTCTTACAAATAATCTGTAAAACTCGTGTTAATGATGTATTAGTATAGCCACTATACCAAATCCAGTCCACAACTGCACTTCCGTGGCATATAATGTATTCGACATCTATGAGGCCAAAAGTCCTCCACATGGGAAAAGGTCATACCACAAAAGGAGCATTGAAACCTGCAATTGCAATATTATTACAAAACTGGAACAAATCACCAGTGCAACTATTACTGAGTAGCACTATTCGTTCACACTCTTTAACGTTCACTCAACCATTATCGAAGCTATGGAGTCAAATATCATTTACTAGCTTATTTCGATGTCTTTCTTCAATAAGCAGACACGAGGTTGTTATTATAGAATTTATTGGGATACAATAGCTGACGTTTCGGCGGTTTCGCCTTCTTCAGTATCAGGAAAGGCCAAATTGAGATGCGATCTATTCAGCCAAACGCTTTCATAACCCTAGCAGATAAAACTCAACAAATAAATTTGTATTTGCATGAGAAACAGCTTCATTTAAACACCTACCGTTTAACTGTTCTACGTATTTAAGTTAGTTGGTGGATAGCAGCCACACAGAGTAGGCGAAGAGTGTGCCTGTGTCGGGCCATTGGACTTAGATTTGGTCAAGACAAAAAACAAAGATCAACCGCAAGGTGGAGTGTCTTGTCATCACGCGTGACCTGGTGCCATACCTTTGGCTGATGAAATGACCCGACACAGGCACAGTCCTCGCCTATGTACTACTCTGTGTGGTTGCTATCCACCAACTAACTTAAATATGTAGAACAATTAAACGGTAGGTGTTTAAATGAAGCTGTTTCTTATGCGAATGCAAATTTGTTTGTTAAGTTTTATCTGTTAGGGTTATGAAACTGTTTGGCTGAGTAGATCGCATCTCAATTCGACCTTGCCAAGCTGTGAAGAAGGTGAAACCGCCGAAACGTCAGCTGTTGTGTCCTAATAAATCCTATAATAACAATCTCGTGTCTGCTTATTGACGAAGAACATCGCATTATCAATCAATGCCGAGGTTAACAGAAAGTCGGTCTTGGGAATCTACTAACTTATTTTGTTTTCACGACTTAAACTGGCACTGTTTCGAAGCGTGAGCTATCGCGTAAAAATTTGAAGACTTTATACAAACCTGCAAATGATATTCCAATGCTTCTTAGTAAAATGTACTCTCCTTTCTAAACCATTCCCCAGCTTCTGCTCTCCGGAGCAAATAGCACATTTTTCTGTTTTCGTACATGTGTACAAAAGGTGTGCGAACAACGCACGATCTATGAAGTTGCGACAATGAGAACATTTCCATGATGCTTCTACTCTTTCCATATGCCTCTGACGAAGGTGAGCCTTCATAGCTTCGTGGCCTCCTATGTGGACGTAATCTTCAAGACATAAATTAGTGATGTGAAAAGAACAACAGGATAGAAAATCTCAAGGACGGAAAGATACTTACGAAATAATTAAACTCCATAAGATTGAAATTATATCTTCAAAAGTTCATAAATTATGGTATGTTCTATGTTGTTCAGTTCAGAAACAAATGAGTGACTTAAAATATTTAATGATCAATGCCAAGGTTAATAGAAAGTCGGACGTGGCAAAATATTTATAGTTTTAATGTTTTTTGCCAATAAAATATTCTCTGTACCTTACACTTTTATGTGCCATTAGAAAGCTGATCTTGTACTTTTTCTAACCATTTCTACGCATTTTGTCAGAAGTTAATTTTCCTCTTACCAATTTTAAGAATTGCAGTTTTAGATGTCAAAGACGAATCTTCGTCAGATTTTCTTTTATGGGTTCAAACTCGGTCGTAGTGCAGCAGAGACGGCTCGAAACACTAATGAAGTTTGGAATGAAGGTAGTGTTGGTGAATCAATAGTACGAAGATGGTTCCGGAAATCCTGATCTGCTGATTTCGACCCCGAAGACAAAGAAGGCCACGGACGTCGCAGTGAACGTGACGACGACGAACTAGTGGAAGCAAATAAGCAAACCGTAAGCACAGGAACAATTTCAGCTCACTTGAATCGAACAGGGAAGAGACAAAAAACTCGACAACTCGAGGCTGCACGAATTAAACGATAGTCAGAAAAATCGCCGTTTTGAAGCTTCATCTGCTCCTATTCTGCGCAACAAAAACAACCGTTTTCTTGATCGAAATGTCATGTGTGACGAGAAATGGATTCTGTACGACAACCGGCGACGTTCAGCACAATAGCTGGATTGCGATCAGGCTCCACAGCACTTCCCAAAGCCGAAACTACCCCAAAAAAAGCGGTGACTGTTTGATAGTTTGTAGCCGAGCTGATTCATTACAGCTTTTTGAATCCGGGCGAAACGATTACGGCAGGAAAGTATTGCCAACAAATCGACGAAATTCACCGTGAATTCAAACAACACGAAACTTTGCGTCATCCGCCATATTCATCAGACTTTTCGCCTACCAACTATCATTTCTTCAAGCACCTTGACAACTTCCAGCGCGAAAAATGCTTCACCAACCACAATGACGCAAAAAATGCCTTCAAAGAATTCATCGTTTTCATAACTCCAGGCTTTAATGCAACTGGAATAAATAAGCTGGTTTCTCGTTGACAAAAACGTGTATTTAGATGGTTTTTATTTTTCACTAACAAAGTTTTTTTTAAGAGAATTATGACATTTTGAACAATACGGATTAAAACGCTTATTTTTGAACAACTTAATATTTAGTAGTTCTTGAACATAAGCGCCACCATCAATGATTCCATTGACAGAAAATGATATACTTCCGAAAATAAGAGGGCTTACTTGAGTTGAGATCATCAGAAATTTATAGAAAAGAACTTGTTTAATCCATCTAAAAACGTAATCGCTACTTTTTCAAAAATTCACTTCAGTCCAACTGCAAAAAATGTTGAGTCTATCCCGGTATACCTTCTATTTGACTACCTCATAACAATAACCACAACCGTCATAACAATTGGAAATAGGAGCACAGTAAATTACCAGTTAGCACTTAGCCTCGTATGTCCATCATAAGGCGTGGTGCGGGCTTCCTAATAATTTCCACTTATTCTCGGCAAAAAAGCACCTACGAAGTTAACGACATAACAAGCTTGTGTAGGAGACTTTGATCCATTATTGTAAAGAAGCGTAACAGCTTGCTTAAAGTACAATTTTCGTTTCAAGCTACCTAAATTTAAAACCTTCATGTAAACCCAAATTTTATTATGCTAGAAAAAGAAAACTTGTGTATTGTTACGAAGATTTCTTGATTCCAACAGGTTTCATTTCACCTGATAAAGTTCAACAACCGCTGAGATGTGTTTGTTGAAATGTTCAACTGTATTCGCACAAGTGAAGACCAATTAACAGGCTTAAAATTTTGCATAGAGAGATTTCCACAGCTTTCAGTACCAGGAAGTCAATGTTCTATAATCTTTTTATGGTTATTTTACATCACCTTGCATTCGATTCGTTTCCCTGGCATTACAGCCCAACTAACCAATACATAAGATAGATTCTTGTGAGCTTATCGTAATTCTGCACTTCCTCCGTCGATTCATTTCTTTATTTCATCTCGCTCTCTCTCTCACCCGTCTCTATGTTAATTAAACCGTCTTTACATGTTACAATGAACGTTCTTGTTCATCTATAATTTACAATTTAATATAAATTTAATATATTATAGAAGTTATAGCTCGCAACATACCCTGCCGTTAAAAAGAATAGGCAGTAAATAAACAGGTTAAGATTGTTCTTGCTCATCGTTTTAAATTAATTTTACTGGTGAAGAATTCAAAATAAACATGGTACTTTTGAGGTATGTTGGCTCACGGTGGCCTCAACTTCGAACTCAATCGACTTCTCATCGTAAGGCAGGTTGCGCAAGTCGAGACCTCTAATTTAGCATATAAACAACTAAGGCAGAATATATAGACTAGAAAGTTTGCACATGTTGACAAATTCCTTATGCCACTTAGAGCCACAGCTTCTTTCCTGCAGCATATCCGACAATAGAGGCGCAAATAGGGACTCACGTCCAAATTGCACTCAACCGGTGGCTACACCTACAAAATCTTAGTGCGCAGTGGTAGCACCTACTTCATAGCTGAAGACAGTTTCCATAGAAGTTCTCGTTCACCGAAGGAGTTCTCGCGAAAAAAAGACGATTATCACACGTAACTGTAGAGAAACAGGAAAGAAAACAGTGAAAAAGGGCGTCTTCTCTAGCACGTAACAAATTGGAAGCCGAATAAAGGCAGTGGATATCCCAAAAGAATTTGAACATTATAACAGTTAACTGCTGACAATATTGGTAGAAAGGAAACAAGTCTTAAAGAAGGACAAAGCAAAGGCCACAGATGGTACGATGGATGGTACGTGAGGACCCAACAAGGGCAACTGCGGGTTCGACGCACAACTGAGGTTCCGAGTTTTGCTCATGTCTCAAAATCCTTATGGTCATAATGGTGTTGATGTATGATGATAAGAAGGGAATTATTAGGACGCCCACAGTTCGTGACACGACACTTTCTCGAACTTATCTTAAACTGGAGGTAATTGAAAGAAAGATTGGGGAGTGTGGGAATGGATAGCAAGTTGTATGGAAAGACTGTCAATTACACATAGATATATACGCGATGGTGGGGGTAGCGCAGTGGTTAGTTATGAAGTCCATCACGAAGTAACGTGGTGGTTCGACACCCTTTCCAACGTTCTCTTCCAATCCACGTGAGAACACCTTAAGTCGGCTATCTCCAAGATTGCAAGGATAATCGACTCAACCAGCATCCCACGACAATCATAAAGAAGATGGAATCCTGAGGCAGCACCCGAAAGAACATGTGAAATATTCGAGGACCTTTAAATTCGAAGAAAACAGATTGAATGCGAGAAGTGTTGGGATCCACACAGTAGATGTGATGACGGGTGAAGTGAAATAAAACAAAAAAGCACACAAACGCTTTTGAAAATGAAAAAAACAGAAATGTACACTGATGCATGCATATACGAAAATGCCTCCCAATGGTTTACCGCCTCATCGTGTCTGCGAGGATTATACTGGGGGGCCGCAGAACCAGTGAAGACGGCCATCCAAGTATACAAATAAGTACATGTGTATAAAAATATATATATATATATATAGTAGTGCAGGAAAGTGTGCATATATATACATATATATACATATATATATATATGCACATGTACATGTACATACATGTCTGTCCATGTATAAAGGATAAAGGATGAAGCTCTCGGCATTGATCAATCTCTGAAGGATGTACCATGCTCTGATTTTTTTTGCATGCAGGTGACTGAATGCATATCTGGCCTTTACAGTGGCTCGCGGTAGTCTACTGATGTTTCGAGCCAGTGCTGCTATCCTTCCAGAGAAGTCTGGTACCGATTTGCCGACCCCGGAGGCATGGAAGACTTTGGTGAGCCATAGGGAGCGGGTCATCAAGCAATCGATCCCCAATACACATAAATATGCATATACACATGAACACACATGTATGTACATACTGTTGCTTACTTGATACTTGAACGACCCGCCTTCACTAGTTGTGCGGGAGCCCAGCATAATCACCATTTTCCGGAGATTTGCTGGTTAAGCTATTAGTGGTTCGATGGAATCCCGAGGACAGCCTTGCCAAAGTCTGCCCCAGGTCGTCACCACGACAGGCAGTCGTAGCCCTTGTGGATCAGAGGGAGATTTGCCACCGTGCGACTTTGATACCAGGACGGTGGTGGATCCTGGTATTGGTTTACTCTTAGTTAGGCTTCCTGATGGAAACGCCGGACTCCTTCTCAGCTTGGGAGACCCTGTCAGAGGATGAATCCCCGCTGTACATCGTAGTGCGACACCCAGAAACACCTCCCAGCCACGATGAGGCGGTAAACCGTTGGGAGGGATATGTACATATATATATATATATATATATATATATATATATATATATATATATATATATATATATATATATATATATATATATATATATATATATATATATATATATATATCTATGTATATATATATATATCATATATATCATATATATGTATATATATACGATATTATATGTTTATATCATATATATATATATGTATATATATATATATGCATATGCAACTACAAATATATAGCGGGAGCTGTTCGTAGGATTCGCATTCCATTGTTTAAACAGAGACATTTCTCCGCTTCTTCATCTTTCATAGTGTTTGTCGTGCACACTTCCCAACAGCAATAGTCAATTGCTAATGAACTCGACCAAAAAGGTGTTTTGTAAACTAGCATCTGATACGAATAGCTTTTCATGGGCCACTCCTAGCATGACATCTGCGTTAGATAAGCTATCGAAAGAGAGCAAAAAATTCCGTGGAAAAAGCAGCGCGACATTTCTTACCAGTGCAGAATGGGCACCTAGTCCACTTTTCCGTATGTCTATTGAGATGTGTTTTTAGTTGTTCAATACTGGTCATGTCCATGCCGCACAGATAACACGAAGAAACTATCTGTAAATAAACAGGTAACATAAATGAGATATGTGACAGTAATGTTCTACAAAACATCTTCAATGCATGTCATATAACACAGTGGACTTCGTGCATTAAATGAATTTTAAAAAAAGGGATGGGACACTTCACACTTCCTCGTTGTTTGTAAACAACAACATTTTGAGTGTTTCGATTGTTCAGAAGTTCCGTAGTTGGCGAATTCGGAAGGACCTCTGTTATGACACTTTTGTTATTTCCAAGATCTTTGTTCATGAGCAAGTTTTGGTGCTTAGGGGACACCTGGAACAGTCACATAACCAAAAGCATAAGAGAATTGAAAAACAAAAATGTTTCCTTCTTCTCTTGATGATCAAGCACGTGGTGGTTACTACAGCATTTATTCATTCATAATAGTTGGCGCTTTAGCGGGAAAAACGTTTGTGAAGAAATAACTTATTTACCTGCAGGGAAGCAGCGTCATACACAACGGAGTCAAAATGATCACGAAACAGATGAGAATAAGTATTACCCAGCATCATGCGCTTTTTGCATACTCCACAATCAGCCAAGATGTGCTTTAAACGGATGCCTGCAAACCAGAATATTCTGCGAAAAATTACCTCTAAGTCCAAAAGATGTTCCTACGAAAACTGCTTTAATATATAACTCTAATTAAAAAGGAAACATGATTTCAACAAATAGTGAAACATGCAGTCTCTGTTTTCGGTAACTACATATGATGAACTTCACACGCACACATCTATGACATTCCCCTATTGCTGTTTAGTTTTAGTGTAAAACACTAGTGAAAAAATAGTGTTTAACATAATATGATATTATGATAGCGCACCATGAGGTGATAACGGAGCATGACATATAAATAGTATGAGACAACAAAAAAATAATTTTACCAACCCATGAAAAACATTGGACAATTTCCCATTTTTTGATGACGGGTCAAAGCCTCCATAACAGCGAATCCGCCTGAAAAAAAAGAGAAAACTTTTTCTGTTTAGAATATTAGGATATTCTCGACGACCGATGACGCACTTGCACAGCCTCCACATACAACGACATGATTTGACCGAAGATGGTCTCTCATATATTGTGGCGTCGTTGTTTCGTAGGGGCAAAAATGACATTGAAGCATCATTTTCTGAGAATAATAATTTCTTTCATGTTACACATTAGTCGAGTTAACGAATGTCCAACAATTTCACTTTACCATACTAGAGTCCTATATGAACCAGAGAGTAAAGAACCAAAAGATTAACTTATGTATTTTCTGCTTCTGAAAGAACTCCAACTTAAACAAATATTCTAAGAAAGAAGTAGTCATTCACCGGTTACACTATGTACATTCATTGAAAAAACAAAATATACATAAAAGAACAAGGATAAATCTACTATTATGGGAGCAAAGGCAACTCACTTTAACCAAGATAAATGGTTTGATGTACTGCTGATTATTTCCAGTAGAAGAAAGCGATAGACTAGCTTGTTGCTGTTCGCTATTCAGAATTTGTGACTTCGGCGCCACATTTTCTATAGAAAGAAGAGGTATGCGTTGAACTTGTGTGGCACTGTAGTAGGGAATTCGAAGCACATTCTGAGAACTGACAATAGGAAATCCATTGTTCTCAACCATACACGCCATTTCAGATCCCCCTAAAAAAAGGTTTTTGAAAGAAGCGATGTCGATATAAATTATGAACTTTTTAGGCAACTTCATCTGCATTTCAAAGTGCGATTTCGGTTGCAGGGTTCCGTATAGCAACCGAAGGGCCTCGTCTGTTTCACGAGCGACATGCGATCTGTTGTCATTGGGACAAGAGATTTCTTGTGGAGTATCATCTACAAAGGATTTTATACAGAAAAAACACAATTCTTTTGTACCTCCTTGAACTGTTGAGCTAACATTTACGCTACGTTGGATACATACGTTCTTGGATTGTTGATTTTTTTATCCTTTCTGAAGAGCACAAAACATGTTGTTAAAATAATATTTATTTGACAACTCATAAGATTTCGGTTGATTTCTCCTCTATCAGAATCTGGAGAATCAAACCGGTACGAAATCCACTCAGCCAAACGCCTTCATAACCCAACAGAACGAACCCGAACCCCAGATATCAACCGCATCGGGGGACAAAACAAATGGAATCTGTGCAAAATACCTCGAGTTTCAAGCCCTGGTGTTTTAGATTTCTGTATAGAATCGTGGCTTCTAATTCAATTTCAATATCGCAAGCTGATTTTTTGACTTAAATGAGGCACATTCCTCATCCACTCGACCTCTTCGCGATTGGTCCTCATCATTAACTAGAAGATACACATCGTCAGCTATTTAAAGAAGGTGTTTCCTATGCGATTTCTGTTGGATTTATGAAAGCATTTGGCTGAGGAAACTGCGCATCAATCTATCATTTTCAGGCTCTGAAAAAAGTGAGAGCCGCCGGTGTAATCGAAACTATAAAGTGGGTGAGATAATAAAAGATGGGACGTTCGTCTAGTACTTTTTAAAAAACTGCAAAATAATACATGAAGCAAAATTATTTAAGGACAAGCAATCTTATTTGGAGTCGACTTCTCAAAAAAAAGAGCTATTGTCTTTTTCCTACAGAAGTGCTGAATAACTGAAATCAGTAGCGATAAAAACAGAAAGGATAAAGCTCTCGGCGTTGATCAATCCCTGAGGGATGCGCCTTCCATCCGACTTCATTAAGTATCGCTGGGAGGTGATTGAAAGCATATCTGGCTTTTGTAATGACTCGCGATGGCCTACCGATGTATCGACCCGGTGCTGCTATCCTCCCAGACATGTCTGGTACCAATTTGCCAATCCCGGAGGGATGGAAGGCGGTGGGTCATGAGCGCGGGGATCGACTCCACGTGAGCAGTCGCAGCGGCGCCTCCAACCACTGCGCCACACGCGCCCTAACTCATGCAATAATTTATAGAATCAAAACTGTAGAATAATTTGCAGATTTATATGACTCAAGCGTGCTTTGGAAATGATTACGCATACCAGATTTAAACCATCATATTTCAATCCGCACTAAACGATACCAACTAGAATACAATAGCATAGAATATAAAGATCTTCAACAACAAAATACTTTTTTTTATCTACTTATTTTTATTTATTTACTTGACCCATCATCACACCCACTGTGCGGATCCCAGCGCTCTTTCCATACGATTCGTCTTCCTTGCACTCATCGTCCGTAATGGTCTTCAAAAAATTGTGCGTATTGATTCGGTCCTGCTTGAGGATTTGTTCTTCTTTACTAGTGTTGTAGAATGCTGGTCGAGTTAATTATCGTTGCAACTTGGAGATAGCTGAGCCAAGGCGTACCCACGTGGATGGGGTGCGAACACTGGGCATGGGGTCGAATAGATGCCTTTAATTCCTGGTCGCTGGCATCACTAACCACTGCGTTGCCCCTCACCCCCTTTCTTATTACACAGTTTTTAAAAATTTCCGCTTACTAGAGCCTCTCTCTATGTATACCGCTTCTTTCCGTTAAGGTTGGTATTTCGAACAGCAAAATGATTGGGCTAGATCTCGACCAAAAAACATGTGATATTTTCAACATCCTTCTTTGCGTTGAGAAAGCTCTATAAACAAAATGTATTCCATTATTGTTTAAAAAAATTGAATTTTAGAGCTTAAAACTAAAATGTCAGTCTAAAATTACTTATGCCATTATGGCGAGAGATCGAAACCTCATTTGTAACTATGTTTAAAATTTTCCTCTAAGTTAAAAATTTAGCAAATTTTCCAAGTACATTGCATCAGAGTGGTAATTGAATGGGTATTTGGTTTTCACAATGAACCGCGAGGTTCTACCGATGCATCACAACAGAGTTTTCATGCTCCCAGAAAAATCTGGTAACAGTAATTTTGAAACCGACCGTCATTTAACTCGGTGCTAATATAATCAACACGTGTTTATATTGCTGCGCTTACACGAGGTTGATAGAGGTGTTTGTTTGGCTAACGTTTCGACGTCTTCGTCTTCATCAGAGCCGACGATCCTTGTCGATGTCGATGATAAAAGAGCGTCAACAGGTGAGTATAGCTGACTAGAAATCTTCAACTGAGCAAGATCCGGTTCTATAAGAGACGAAGACACCACACCAAGAAGAACAGCTGTGGACCCATCGACAAAGATCGTCGGCTCTGGTGAAGACGAAGATGTCGAAACGTTAGCCGAATAAAAATCTCCATCAACCCTTTTGTAAAATCTAGTAACAATCCATCGACCGCGGAATAATGGAGGGTGCGGTATGTTATGGGTGAGACACCGGACAAACGACCCACGTGTACTATTAAGAAAACTCAAAGCATTGCACTGCGCAACCTTCTATAACTTCCTTAGCACACCTCCAAAATTATAAATATATTAACATATTAACATATTATCAGCATGTACTATGTATTACCACATAGACCTACAATATTAACACCTGGTTAAACCAATGAGTTAATACATGATGATTAATGATACCAAGTTTAAAGTAAAGTCGATTTTGAAATATTGTTATGTCCTACGCTAGCTGATAATACCACCGACTCCTGCAGAATGGAATGGCCGGAAAAAAAGAGATTGTTATCATCGGAGAATCACTGTTATCAACAACCACCGTCCTGTATAAAAGAGCATAGCCGGGTGAGATTGCCTCATTCGAGCGACGCTCTAATGAAAGAAAAATCCAGACTCAATACGAAGATGAAAACGCCACATCGAGAAGAGAAACAACTGTGGACCATCGACACGAATCATCGGCTGTGATGAAGACGAAGATGTCGAAACATTAGGCGAATAAAGCTGTTTATCAACCATATGTAAGCTTATCAATGAAAGAATACAATACAAATTAACCAATGGGTTTTTTAACTTCTCGTAATTGTAAAAGGTCTGCGCAGTGAAATATAAGAAAGAAAGATTGTTCACTTACTTATGTCTGGATTGACGCCATGACAGTCATTAAGAGGATATACAACGTCGATTCCATGCTGAATCGCCATATGAGCACGAAACGCTGGGATAGAGCACAACACCACGGAACAAGACGGGCATTCAATCTCTCCATTCCCATTCACTGGAGGGCAGCATAGTGAGACAAGCTATAAGATTATATATCGCTATGAATGAAAATGCTCCATAAGGGATGAAAGGATGAAATAATTCAGCCAACCTTTGCACCCCTTTCCCCATCCCATTTCGCGTTACTACGACATCGAAAGCCAACCGCTGATGATAGAACACTGTTACACGAACCACAATACATGTACCTGAAAAAGAAAAAGGCACTTTTTTTAACGCGTTTTTTGAAAAGGAAGCTAATGGTTTGCGAAAATTTTGAACCCTACGGAAAAAAGTTGTCTCAGAGAGAATGGGCAATTATGCAGCTCTCAGTTGAGAGTGGTTACTATAATAACAATAAATTGGTGGAAAAATGATGTAGCTGCTGCTGAAACATTTGAGAAAAAAAACTAAGAAACCGTTTTGAGAACAGATGGTTAGTTATAAGCCGCATGCAAGTAGAAAGAGGCATGGATATTCGCCTTGTAAATTTCGTTGCTAAGATAGCAGCAAACTTGTCGGCGCCAACCATTTCCTAAAAAGTATGCAAACATTAGCAAAACAATGAACAGACACTGATTCACTGCAGATATATAAAAGCCACCAAAACTCGTGTAAACCGCATTACATTCACTAAAACATACACCAAACAAGTTTGGAGTAATATACTCCTAGACTTACTGAATCATAGCAGAAAGGCACTGGAGTGTTCATCGCCGTCGAACCACTACTAGCTGGAAGACGTTTCTCGGCACCGATTACAGGAGGTTCATTATAGCGAAGTGGTGGATGAAACGTACAAGTCATACGCAAGTAGTCAGCAAGAATAAGACAATCATCAAGATGTGATGCAAGATGAGCTCTGAATATACTCGGTTTTCACGTTAATTAGCTTTCCGATAAGCCTGTACGTAGCACCGTCTAACAACAGCTATGCGGGAACTATAATAAGCCCTCGTCTGATTCGTGCATATCGGCTTGGCTATTCAACTATGCAAGCAGACGATAATAAATACAAGACGCACTTGTGGTAAAGTTCGGTACCGCTGCATTTTCCACACCCATTACATTTGTACTTTATATGATGTACCCTTTGAAAATGTAGATCCATTTCGTCTGGTGTAGAAAACGAAGAAATTTTGCATTGCTCACACGCGAAAGGAAAATTTCTATAAATAAAGCAATGTAGAAGCCTTATCTTCTAATCCAATTACAGATCCTTATGATTCAATCGTAACACAACACACTGACAAATGAGCTCTAGGAAATCGAAGACATCTTACTTTATGAACGAGGGAATCAGCTGGATTAGAAGGTGTGCCTGTTCTGATAGCAATTCCATTCCCTCTGCCATATAAACCAATAGTGTGACCATTTTCTTAGAAGAGTGATTCTCCTAAAAAAAAACTTTTCTAATCAGACAAGAATTCGATTTAGAAAATGGCATCACCATGCCACATGGACTGAAAGTATTACTAGAGATTGAAACAAACCATAACAGTTTCAAAAAAGTTCCACGCGTTGAGAAGACGATCTTGCTGATAATTCACCCATACAGGAAACCATAAGCCACAATCACTACATACCATAAACACATAAGAGCTTTTCATTTCAACCTGAAACCATCTATACAAACCTAAAGTAGGGAATTTGTAGAAAAATTCGTAAACAGACATTTAGGTATAGACATGGTACACACGTATAGTAGTGTCTAGCGTTGTGACGATTGCTCAGTTCATTCGTAGCCATGTGGGCTAGTCACTTTATTATCTTGCCACTGCTGAGTCAGTCATACATGCAACAAAACAGTCACGTGAACCAGAGAATTTATTCATTTACACATGAAGTTTCAGCGGTTGGGGGCACCCTGCAACACACACGTGGAATTGATCCCCGTGCCCATGGCCCACCAAGCCTTTCATCCCTCCGGGGTCGGCAAATTGGTACCAGACTTGTCCGGGAGGACAGCTGCACTGAGTCGATACATTGGCAGGCCACCGCGAGTTATTGCAAAAGCCCATATTTGCATTCAATCACCTCCAAACGATGCTTAATGAAGTCGAATGCGTGGTGCATCCCTCAGGGACTGATCAACGCCGAGAGGTTTATCCTTTCCACCCTTTACGCAATAAGTTTCAACAAATACCTTCACAATAAATTTAACCAACCTTACGACGCTGCTTTCCTCCGCTGTCGGCCGCTTCAATCAATAACATTTCCACCCATCTTGTGCAATCAGAATGTCCCAAAAGAGCGTCCATCGAGTCATACAATGCACCACAAAAGTGACAGCCATAGAAAATAGCGGTGTAATGTTTAGCAAGTAAATGAGACTAAAAGAAAAATTAAAGTTTGTTAAAATTAAAGAAAACACATGTTTACAGATTGTAGATGTGTTTCACATCAAAAAACCTCGTTTATCTGGGTTGTAAAGAAAGGGCCTCAACAATGAGAATGCGCCTGGGAGAAAGGATGCAATAATAACGTTAGTCGAGGCACCGTGATAGATCCACAGACAAAGTGTGATGAAAAAAAGAATAAGGATCGATAGCGAAAAGCTTCACCGTGTCTGGAATGCTGACAATATGGTGCACACTAGACGACGGCCATGCAGACCAAAACTTGAGCGACTTCGTTTGAGGATGTGGAAGTAGGCGTTTCCAGATGGATGCAAAAACGATAACCATGAAGAAAGGGTCTTGCGTGCTATACGAAGCTTCTATTCACTGTTATCATCGGAAGTATCAGTATCTTTACCTAGGACGGAGAGTTAAGATTATTTGGGACCTGTGAGCGAACGTACATAACAAAAAAGCTTTAGGAGTTGAGATTAGCCAGAAGTAAGAAATATAAATTAGCGAAGAATACGATTAACAGCATGACTGGCAGCAACAACCAAGGCTTGACACTGGCAAACTTGCTAACATCATAATCTCCAAGACGCTGTGCACATGTTGACGCTTTATGTGGTGAATCCTCATCCGGAGGCAAACCTCTTCCAGCAGTCAAACAGAACAGATACCGAAAATATAGAAACAATGATGTGGACCTATGGATAATATACACCGTGCAAATCTACGTAAATCCTGCCAAGAATTAGCCTTAATTATTCAACACCATATTCATTGCAAAAAGAAAACGGCTGAAACGAACTTGCAAAAAGCCACTTTGAAAACAAAAGATGATGCATTTCGCATTTCTGTGATTAATAACCGAGTTTAAATTTAGCACGTTTCAAAGATGTGCACAGAAATTAATGGTTATAACTGGATATATTCGATGACCATAAGATTCTAGGTGATACTTGTGGTGACACTTGTACTAAGGCAACCAGACGACATGTTTTCACACACCATGATGGTCTCAGCATTTCGTCAACCTTTTTTGTCTCCAAGTCATCATCCAATGCGGTAGTCGAGTGTGTGGCTTAGCAGCAACTTTAGAATATGTTAAATTCCCCTCTAGTCGATACCTTGAAAACGATCTGTCAACTAATCTTCTAACCGTCCTTAAGCAAATACACGTTTTCAAGCCATGCTTGGAGGCATCCAAGCATTCAACACGAGCGACAATTAATCCTTATGGACCGGAAACAGGCTTGCTGCCTCACGACTTGGAATCTTGCAAAACGATACTCCAGGACGACTCATTAGGACAAACCATTGTAGTAATAAAGGTAACAAGTTGATACGGATCAAAAAACCAGTACGGGAAGGAATATGGATGTACCTGTACATCAGCAAAAGACTGCCATGTCTCTTGAATGGTACAACATGAACTCTTAATTGGTCGTAGCTTCCTACTTGACTCCAATAAATGTGTTTCACTAGAAAGTGATGAACTTTCTGTCATGTTCATACCAAATGGAAACTCTCGCAACGGCATCGTTTCACTATGGATACTGATATCATTCCATTCTGAAAAACCAATGAATTAGGGTCAGAACTGCAGTGGCGAATCTTTTTATTGCCAATGTACCTTCTGCTGTTGTGATTTTATCAGAGGCATTCTTTTTCAAAGCAAGCTTCCTCGCAGCATTTTCCCATGCTAGTCGCTTTGGCAAAGGCAACATATTCCACTGAAATATTCTAACAATATATAGGGCGAAATAAACTAAGTGCTAATATGTTTACATCGTGCAACTTCCCATCTCCCCTACTTACTACGAATCAAAAACAAAGCAAAACAAACGGAATAATACACTATTAAGTGTAAAATAACTGCTTCCTCTGGTATACGTAAGTATAGGAACCAAATAGAGCTTCACTGTAACACCACGACAAAACAAACCTTTCAAAGGAAGTTCATAATTATTTAGGTACTACTCTGTAAAAAATTTTTCAATGTCGTTTAGTAAGATGAAATAAAGATATTATTGCCTCTTTGCAACAAATGTAAAAGAACGTACAACTTCTAACTCACTTTGAAAAAAAATACTGAAGAAAAAGCCAGAACTCACAACATGTCGTAGTACCTGCGCGTGCTGCAGAACGTCGTCAACATTATTGTTCACGACATACCTATCCGTGGTCAAACGACTAAAATTCTTTCAAAATAAAAGTAGTAATCACTCTACAACAAAGAACAGTAAAAAAGTTCAAATCGTCGCTCACAATAAAGAAGCCATCATATCATCAGTGACACAGCTGGTCATCAAGCGAAAACCACTGCCAGCGTTTACTAGCGCATCAAGACTGTCGACACGCCCCACATTCAACCTGTGCACCGGATCGGGAATCGTCGGTGGCAGTGTAGGCAAGTGTTTCTCATATGACAACACTTCTTCCTCAAAAATAGAAGCCGTTAATACTATGTGAAAATGGTGACAGCTTAAGAAACGTGACAATGAGATTTTTTCAAAATTGATCTCACTTGTAAAAAATCGTCGGATTTCTGTTTCATCGGAAGAAGTAAGTGGCGTCTTTCCATCATGTCCGTGATTTCCCACAGCACCAGGACGTCCTCCATCACGGCCACGTACGCAGCCACTGTTACTCTTCAAAAAAAAATATAAAAAATGTTGTGATCCATGAACACGCTTACCGTTATTTCAAAAATAATCAGAATGTCATAGCAGTCACGACAGTCATACTCACATTTTTTCAATAAATCTACTTTTTCAACACTTCCTCTTTAAACAACTTCTTTTGCTTATGTGTTCTAGTAATCTACAGTAAATAATAAATCGGTAGACTCAAGAAAGCAAATTAACCAGCATTCTACTGAAGAAATTTAGCAAATAAGTCCAGAAACGAAAGAAAACCAGAAATTCAGTTGCAGTGGTGTAGTATCAACAGTGAACTTGTAGAGAAAGAGCTTTGGGAACAAAAACCAAAAGTTACACCAAATCTGTCACAAACACGACGTTTAGTCTAACCGTTTTGAACGAAATCGAGATATTTAACGCTCTCAGCCATTAGTTTCGGATTCTTGACTCGGCTTTCATAAGATCAAGTGGTTATGGAAAACCATTGACAAATTTCAAATACACATGCGACCCCCGATATACGTTAATTTTAATGTATTTGATGCGAAACTAACGGCCACTTTCAAGTCTGATTCAACATATTTCAGCTCAAGAATTTCAGTGATTGAAAAGCCGAAATTGTTCATTTTCAGCAAGCAACTACAAACGTTCTACATCTGCCAGATGCAATACTTACTTTCCCAAGACCGCAAACATGTCTTCCCCTTTTCTTACGCAGGAAGACTTGACTTTCTTTTGGAGAATCTGGATAAGAAAAATTTTCACACCTACAAATCTAAACCTTCATTCGCTTACTTCCACTTCCCTGCAGATATCTACTCGTCCTTCTTCTACATTGCTTTTGTGGCCCCTCTTTTTCTGTAGCTCCCGAATAAGGGACTTCGCGTGGTTCCATCCCACTCACTTTCTCACGTATGTGCTCCTATAAAGTAGATTTCATATGAAAACAACACTATAGAAACTCAATTATCAATAAGAAGCACTTGAACAACATGTTTTCAAAAAATAGTTCATATTCAGCCACATTTCTCTGTTTTACTTACCAATCGCTCATACTATATCGTAAAGAAATATTTCAGTCACAGTTACATCGATCTA
This sequence comes from Angiostrongylus vasorum, assembly GCA_018806985.1. Lineage (NCBI taxonomy): Eukaryota > Metazoa > Nematoda > Chromadorea > Rhabditida > Metastrongylidae > Angiostrongylus > Angiostrongylus vasorum. The sequence continues at coordinate 54,753 of JADANN010000229.1, forward strand.
CTTGACAACTTAGGGAAGACAAATTAGGACGTCTTTTGATCATTATCCTCGAAGTGGGTGGGGGATGCCTTGTAGGGCAGTAGGTAGAGGTACCCCTGCAAAGCACACATGGATGCTAGTTCGATTCCAAGCCTCTGCTCACCACATCTTCCAACTCTCTGCAGTGGCAAATTGGTACAAGACTTGTCTGGAGGATTGCAGCATTGACTTGATACGTGGGTACGCCACCTTAACCCATTATAAAGATCAGATCAACTCTAAGATGCCTGATGAAGTAGAATGCATTGCGCAACACCTAGGGATCCACCAACTCAGAAAGCCTTATCCTTTTACTCTCTAATTCAACACTGAAAGTGTTGTAAATAAGTTCACTCCAGCTATGTGTGTGGGTGGGAGTGGGGGTCAATTTGGAAACGATTTATAAGTAGGCACCGATTTAAAATCCATTTGCGTTCATTAACAGTGCTGCTTCAATGAGCCAAGTATGGCTCAGACGTGCGAAAATATTTGCGACTTACAACATTGAGCAGATATTCTTCAGCTCATAATTAACCTTGTTAATTGAAAAAAAGCTGCCGGACTGTACAGATATCCGCCAGCAAGGAACAATTCTTCTTATTCTACAAATAGTAATAAATATAGTTTCCTAGATCTCAAAAAATAGTCTCTCACGCGTCTCCAACATTAGTATTTATATCTAGGAAATCGAAGTGACTGAACAAGCAAAATATGTTCCGTCAAGACAGAAAGTGCTTCCAGGGCATCATTGATGCGGTCAGCTGCCTCGCTGCGTTAAAACATTTAAAACCAAAATGTCGTTTTCACCTTTTTTTGAACATCTGAATCATAAGTAAATTTAAAATCCGGCTGAGCTGTTGAAAAGCAGTAAAATCATTAGAGAATTACGGCAAAGCCTCGTCTATAGTAATGTCATGATCTCAACTCCTTGTGTACAACTTTCACCAAAACAGATAAGGCAGCTGACGAAAACTAGGCCTCGTCGTCAATTTACTAAGATATCTATCGTCCTTCATCAAATAATTCTGCCCATACACTGGCCACTTAAACTGCGCTCTTTCTTCTTTGATTTGTAAAGACCACATTTCCCTTAAAGCAGGCATAAATTTTAATCAACTTTTTCTTTCTCATTTGAAGTTGCAATGAATCAAAAAATGTTGAGCTTTATTTTCCATGTCACGCTACCCGAAATCCCACATTGAAAAAATCCAATCATTTTGATTCGATTCGTTTCCTGGGACCTTCCATCCACTGATGTCCTGAAAATTTCATGCAGATTTGACGGTTTTAGTCCAATTTACGAACATCGCTCAAGTGCATCTCGAGTTGACTCTTCCTGGTGTATTAGGATATCGTGTTAGGGCAACCTCAGTTTAATTGAAGGGAATGAATGAACTGCTCTCAGAAAAGTCTGGTACAAATTTACCGACCGCGATGGGACAGAAGGCTTACTGGGCCCGTTGTGGCGTCGAATCAAGGCTTTGCATGTGCCGAACGTTAAGCGCGCCACAAGCTTAAAACCAATTTTATTTCCTTCAATTTAAACGTGTGCATATAAACGTAGCCGTATCTTAAAGTTTTACTGCCTCATCGTAGTGGAGAGTTTCCCTGTACCCAACATCTCTGTGGGTGGGATTAGTTAGTCCACTAAGTTCACCAAATTTGAAGACCTCATTCCAATATGAGAACTCAGCAGTAAGAGACATGTTTTAGCAAACACCCAAAAAACCTATAGAGGACTACCCTGTCGCCAAGAACAATAAAAATAGAAGCAGGGTAAGGAACTGGGGAAGAGATGGTTCCAAATAGAGGTAAAAAAAATTAGGGTAAAAAATTAGCGGTGCAAAAAAGGCGGAAAAGGGTTGGGGCAAAAAGCTGCCAGAAGAAAGGTAAATCGAGGGACCGAAGGGTGCAGTGGGTAACTCGTGAGATTTCGCAAAGTGTAATCGCGGGTTCGAAACTGGCCTAAGTTAGAGTTTTGCAGTTATCTCAGCATCATTGTGGTTGTATTTGCAAATGCGCAAACCTTCGTAATAATGCAGCTCAAACAAGCAAAACTCAGTGAGCATGTTTGCATTGCAAAAGGGACTATTAGATGTTTTACTGGTACACTCCCACTTTATATGATGGTAAAATGGGTTACCCTTCCAACGGTTTACCGCCTCATCGTGGCTGGGAGGTGTTCCTATGTGTCGGACTGCGATGTAGAGCGGGGAGATTCGTCGCCCGCTAGGGTCTCCCAAGCTGAGAAGGAGTCCAGCGTTTCAATCAAGAAGCCTAGCTAAGAGTAAACCAATACCAGGATCCACCACCGTCCTGGTATCAAAGTCGCATGGTGGCAAATCTCCCTCTGATCCACAAGGGCTGCGACTGCCTGTCGTGGTGACGATCTGGGGGAGACTTCGGCCAGGCTGTCCTGGGGATTCCAGGGAACCACAATGGCTTAGCCAGCAAGTCTCCGAAGAATGGTGATTGTGCTAGGATCCGCTTAACTAGTGAGGACGGGCCGTTCAAGTATCAAGTAAGTAAACTGCGTTACAAGTGACACAAGGAACACATACACACGTACATAGATACGCATATGCATGCGCGTATAGCGCAGTGGTTAAAGGTGCTCAATACACTCACGGTCGCTCATTCCACACTAAGGCACGCTCAATCCAAGTCAGCTCTCCTTCCGGAGTGGTCAAAACGCGGTACCACAATAGCCTGCGAGGATAAAAGCACTGAGGCGATACATTCTTGGGTCACCGCGCAACATTGTTTAGCCCAAGTATGGACGATTCTATACCTAAGACATTTACAGAGGCCTACCAATTCCCTCTACATTAAACATATTTACACACATTTTTTTAACATTACACGACATATCATCACATATAACGCAGCGTATCCAAGCCCTTCATTGATTTGATTCATTCCCTCGAAAAAACCATCCACGAAGGTCTTCAAACATTTCGAGTGTGGCTTCGGCTGCTGTTCGAGATTTTTTTCGTCTTCGTTCATGAATACCTTTGAGCGCTGGTCGGGTCGATTCTCTCTGGAGCCAGATTAGAGTGCTTTCAGTTGGATTGCAGCCACAAAACCGACCTCGAAGAGATGAAAGGCTTGGTGAGTCCGAGGCAGGATCGAACCAGCACTGCACTTGTGATGACTGAATGAATGACATCCACTGCGCTACCCGCCTACCATATATATATGTGTATATATATAAACATATATATATAGATACAAATATACGTAGATGTACATGTAACCGCACATGCTTATGTACACGTACTTAAACAAAAATATACGTACGTATGTATATATATGTATATACATATATGTATATATATATATATACATATATGTATATGTATATATATACATATATATATATACATATATATATATGTATATATATATATATATATATATATATATATATATATATAAAACCAAGGTTATACCGTTACGATTCCAGACATTTAACCATTTACATACCTTTCAATATGAAAAAGATGCCACCACAAGTTCGTTATCGCCCTGCTCCTACCAAGAAGTTGATGGTGTATTCTTAAGCAAATTCGAGTAGCACTTTTCAGCTCTGCAAAGAAACCTACTAATTACTACAGAGTAGTTAAACACAACTAAAAATAGACGATACAATGAGCGTCGCAAAAAATCTCCGACGGATTTTTTACACAAACTTTAAGATAAAGTGAATAGCGAAATTATGCACGACGCGGAAAAGGTAATCGTGGGTTCAAATCTGGACTGCTATCCAAGTTTTGCGAGTATTTCAGCATCATAGTGAATTAAGAACAGTTGTTAAGCTGCTTCTACCCTAGGCATTGGCATGCTGATTATAAATGAAGAGAAAACATGTCCTTTTTTGTTACTGACTTTTTATATACCCCCCATACAAAAAAGTAGATTACGAAAAAAAGCCACAATTTTGCAACTTTTTAAAGAAACACTATGTAGCTGGAGTCGCTTAACTGCGTATAGATTACGGTACACTTTTATTATGTGAACAAACCAGTGAAACTTCAGAAGGAACAAGGCGTCATATGATCCACATTATTTCTAAGGCTCCATGACGTATGTACACCAGGAAAATGTTGCTGCAACCAAAAGTTCAGGTAATGAAAATTAGTATAACAACTTTATATAAGACTAATGATGCGTGGATGGAAAACATAATAACAGGCTGGAAACAAAACTAGGTATGTTAACTAGTTGTCAAGCACTGAACCCCTTTGGTGATTATTGCGATTATCACTCGCTTTATCCTCGCTTTACGCTACTTTCACCAATTTTTTGGATATTCTGCAGTTGGACTGCAAAGCAACATTTTCCTACTTACTTGCCACATCAAGTTATTCGTCTCGTATTGCATGTAGTGGACTCAAGCCGCATCGTGTGTTGTGGTACTTAATCCAAAAACGGAACACGAAATATTGCATCTCACATGTCTAGCAACGATCTTTATGACGGAATAAATGAACTTGAACTAGAAGCAGCTTCTTGCAGACTACCAAGTGTAGAACATAGCTTTCCTCGGATTCTGTTAACGAGTGAAAGAAGTTTAGAAAGAAAAAAACTGCGTAGTAAATCAAACAGTTAAAATCAAAATATGCTGAAATAATCGAAAAACCGTCGGGTACCCTTTACTAAGACACGTGACAGCGGTGCTAATTGGCAAGCACGAGTAATAAAGAAGTCTCAAGATGTAAAACTGAGGATTGGGAGAGTGAACCGAAACGCAGACATGTGAGATGTTTCGAAAACCGCAACGCAACCGTGCCACGCGGAAAGAGATGACTACAGACGCAAAGCAAAAACCGTCTAGGCTCACCAGGTACCGGCTGAAGAGTGCGGAAAGCAAATTCACGAGTTCCAGAGAGTTCACAAAAAAAGGCTGTCTTAAATGTTGAGTGTGGCTAAAATTGTCCAGAATAACCTCCCAAACTTCTAATACTAACTGGTAACAGTTAGTAAGTCATAGTGATTTAACAAAACGAATTTCATTCCTGTGTAAGACGCCCGGTCGGTTCGTTGGAAGGTAAACACAGCATCAGAAGCAAAACACGAGTTTAAGCACAGACGACAACGAATAACTACTCTTTTTCTTTGTTGAGCAAACACGATGTTGTTACCACAGCAGTGCGACATTACTTGGATACATGGATGGGCCGCCTTCACTGGTCGTGCGAACTCCAGCATAATTTCCATTTTCACGGAGTTTTGCTGGCTTAGCGATTGTGGTTCCACGGATTTCTGAGTCCAACCTAGGGGCAACGTCTGCCCCAGTTAGTCACCAATAGAGGCAGTCGCCGCCGTTGTGGGACCAGAGGGAGATTTGCCACCATACGACTAGCTTATACCAGGACGGTGGCGGATTCTGCCACTGGTACTCTTAACTAGGCTTCCTAACAGAAACGCCGGACTCCTCAGTTTGGGAGACGCTGCCAGAGTGATGAATCCACCCGATGTACTTCGCAGCCCCGCACCCAGCAACACCTCCCGGCCATCAGAAACATAACGAAGATTTTGAAGCAGAAGTCACTATCCTCACACAGGAATCGAAGGTATCAGCGCGTAAAACTCTTGAAGCGTTTTGGAGCAATTCCAAAAATCCAAGAATAGCCGCAAAGAAGAGTGTCATGTTATCACGCGTGATTTCTACTATGCGAGAAAAATTTATATGTTAAGTTTTATCTGCTCAGGGATATGACAGTGCTTGGCTGGGTAGATTGCAGGTCAATTTGACGTCACCAGGCACTGAACAAGGCGAAACCGGCGAAATGTCAGCTATTTTATGCTAATAAATTCTATAGTACCAACCTCGTGTTTGCTCATTTAAAAAGTGAACTGACCATCGCCAAGGTTAAAAGAAAGTCGGTCATGGTATTTGACCAATTACATACCTCCAGCCAGAACTGGATGCAAAGGATAAAATTGCCTTTCCTGAAACTTCCTTATATAGAGGAAAGCGATTTAAAATTAGCTCCGCATTTTTAAAAGCCTATATTTTACTTATGCATCGTAATATTCTTCATAATTTTGTATGCTCTTTTTTCCCAGGTCGATTATTCTGCTTGAAACTTGGAACTCCTATGAATACAGTTGGACGTTCTACCCTGCAAGAGCATGCCCAGCTAGCTCCACTTTACGAAGTTTGGAAACCAGTTGTTAACGTAGAAAGATGGTGGAGATTCATTAAAGAGGGACATTCCCAAGTTGAGGCAAAGGCGACTAAGAACTGTCACACAAAATTCATGACCACAACGATACACGAAATAGCGTCGGCCCTTACGACTCGTGACCCAGAGTTGGCACAAGTTGTTCAAGAAATGTTTACTCATGGCTCAAACAATGATAATGGGACAGGCGGCAGGCGACTGTGGGCTGATCTTTCTATGTACGAATTATGTTCAAGAAGCACCTTAAAAGGCGTGCTAAGAAGCAGCACTACTCACTACTATCTTTGACACCCTCCTGGAAGAAAATGGCCTGTCGCGGTCCTCATCAGTGGCCAGCCAGAAGCAAGGACTTAACCTACTGCGACTTCTTTCGCTGGAGTTGACTAAAGGAGCACATCTACTCTAACAAACTAACGACTTTGGAAGAACGTGAAGGACTGATACGAGATTGTATATCTTACATCGTACAAGAGTTCTTGGGGAAAAAAGGACTTTAAAATAGAAAGTTACCTTTCACTCAACATGTACATAATCAAATCTATATATGAGTAGATCGCAGCCAACTAAACAGCAATCAAGTGAATGAAGGGAAGCTCGAGCCTACGCATGAGCTCGGAAGCATATAATCTTTCCCATGGCAGGTATGCTCGTAATGGACGAATGGAAACCTTGCTGAGATCCGCTGGTATCCCTTTACTAAGAAGAGTACCAGCAGAGCGCAATTTTCGCACTATTTGCTACAGTGGTTCACCGTCCCGCCAAGGTATGCACTTTTACGAGCCGCCGAAATGTGAAGTGATCCATGTCACTTAAACTAAAACGTTTCGTATTTACGTCCGGAAAGTTGTTTTAAGATAAGCTCATGCTACTAATCGGCACAGTGCTGGAATGTACGTAACTGTAACGAGACAAAGACATTTTTGGACACCAGAAAGGAATATGTGGTGATCAAAACTGAAATGAAAATTGTCCTTAAAGTCGTAAGACTACTAAAACTTTACGTCCACATTCTCCATAAAAAAGCCTTATTTTAATCAACGAAAAGGCACTACACCTAACCAGCGTTTCAGGCACATATATCCTCCCAACGGTTCACAGCCTCATCGTGGCTGGGAGGTGTTCCTGGGTGTCAGACTGCAATGTTCAGCACGAAAATCCGTCCTCCGGGTAGCGTCTCCCAAGCTGGGAAGGAGTCCAGCGTTTCCATCAGGAAGTCTAGTTAAGAGTAAACCAACACCAGGATCCCACCATCCTGGTATCAAAGTCGTATGTTAGCAAATCTCCCTCTGATCCACAAGGGCTGCGATTGCCTGTCGTGGTGACGACCTGGGGCAGACTTTGGCAAGGCTGTCCTCGGGATTCCAGGGAACCACAATGGCTTGACCAGCAAATCTCCAAAAAGTGGTGATTATGCTGGGACCTGCACAACTAGTGAGGACGGGCCGTTCAACTCTCAAGTAAGCAATCATAAGGATGGGTACATACGAATGTATGCCTCATCTGAGAAATAACAGCTGTACTATTTTCTTTATAACTCTGTTATAAAAAATATTACCACAAATGCACATGATTGAGAAAAAAGAAAAAAAACATTGCACACCACTTTAAATACAAGCGCACGGTGGTGGATAACTATCACAATTATTTGGATACTTGGATGGTCACTCTTCCCTGGCTGTGCTGGTCCCAGCATAATTTCCATTGTTTCGGAGTCTTGCTGGCTTAACCATTGTGATCCCCAGGAGTCCCGAGGTCAGCCTAGCCAATGTCTGCCCCGGTCGTCACCATCACAAGCAGCTCTCCGCCCTTGTGGATCAGAGGGAGAATTGCCACCATGTGACCAGTTTGATACCAGAACGGTGGTGGATCCTGGTGTTGCTTTACACTTAGCTCGGCTTTCGTTGGAAAAGTCGGACTCCTTCTCGGCTTCGAAGACCCTGCTGGAGAGAATTCCCCCGCTGTACGTCGCAGCACAACACCCAGAAACATCTCCCAGCTAAGATGAGCCGGTAAACCGTGATCACACCAAACACATATGGATGACGCCTTGAAATGCGGAGCACATTGAGTTGAATCGGGTAGAGTGAAGCATTGAACGAATAAAGCAGCGCCACGCAGCACTGCCCTTTAAAGATGATCCTAACCGCGCTGAGTGACGTGACCTCACCAGACAATTCTCCAGGATAAAGGATGGGATACGACGGCTACGAAGACCAACATCGCAAGAAGAAACAACTGATATGAACACTCATATCGAATCATCGTGGCACTGTTGATGGGAAAACCGTCAAAACTCTAGCCAAAACAAATTTTTTGTGGAAAAGTCGTGCAATTTTTCCAATAAAATAGAACATTAATTATCCATTTCGAGGTTGGTACTATTGTTCTGCTATGTGGCAGTTAATATTAATCCGACTACCACATGGTGGATTGTTGGGTTAAATGATAGTTTTGGTTGGTGGCAGTTGATCAAGGACCGTGTTTTCTTGGGAACAGCCTGATGGGGTCACCACATTTCAGCGCGAGTAGAGACTCTTATAAAAAGGCAGTGCTGGGGGACCCTACCTCACTCATGTGGTGCTCCACTCTCCTGGATTCGACTTAAAGCCACGACGACTACGTAACCCGGCATAGCAAGAAGAAACACGGCTCTACAGAAGGTGAAATCACTGCTACGTCCCATTAATAGTTATTTTCACAAGTCTCTTGAAGCTGATCAATAAAGCAAGGAAACTGGTCTATGGTTTGTTGCCCCGTTGTTTCTGGATTGTGATCCTGAGTATTCAACTGCAATGAAAAGTGTCCCTTACCACACTCTCCAGAGATGAGACGAAAATCGATCATTCAAAACGGAGGCTCAAGTACCAGTTAACCAGTGGCAGTGATCAATGCCATTTTGGCCACAAAGTAAGCATTAGTGTGCGAGTGGAGCCGACCTGGGAAGGTCATACGGATTTCATTTAGAAAGAATCTGTTAGGTAGGTAGCGTACTTCTCTTCTTCAGCCTACTAAATAAGAGTTTTGTTGGAGCCAACTTTCGCAGACTCAAATATTGGTAACTAAACCTTGAAATAAATGATATTAAACCAATTACAAACTCAACGAGATCAACAAATATAGTGGTGACGACATGTCCTCACAGGAGGTCGATGCACCAGATTATAGGCGGTCGCCTGGATGTTCAAGTATGTGTGGTTCTGCCGCTCTGGGTTCCTTGGTTTGTGTCGATTTAGGAGCCTAAAAAATTGGGTAGCTGAACATTTACAATCATATGAACAACATTGGTAACACGATGGTAACTATGGGAACACACCGGCATAAAAGCAATACAGGTTCAAAGTTATGAGATGCTATAACTACTAAAATGAGGCTAGTACAGCATAAAGCACTAGAATATTTCTATAACATTAATGAAGCGCTATTTACAATAACGATTACATTAAACCACAACGACTAGACAGCCATGAGCGATGGTACGTTCACACCATCAGTGGTTAGTGCGGCGATTGAAAGAGATAGAGCGTTGGGCGCAGATGAGCAGAGTGAGTAACGCAGAGGGACCAATGCACAGAGTGCGTTGGGCGCAGATGAGCAGAGTGAGTAACGCAGAGGGATCAATGTACAGCTGGCCAGGGCCGTAGCCGCAGTCTTACGCGATCATGGGCAGAGTGGATCAATGAGTCATATGTGCAACCAAAGAAGGACAAGGAGACAATCAGTAACTATGTACTAAGGTCGATACAGGACGACACGGTCAATGAACATCGATGAAGTGCTCAATAAGAAGTTACATCAACAACTGGCTGCTAGGTACGAATCACGTGACGTTAGGTGCGCAACGATGGTGTGCCCGCTCCGAGTTTTGCACTAGTGGGTGTAACTACAGGTCATGACCATATGATGTGTGACTTAGGCCAGCAGGGTCATAGTGCAGCAACATGCTATGCCGACAACCCTACACGCCACAACGTGTATAATGGGTGTAGGGATGGCTACGTTCCCATCAGTGGTGGATAAGCCAGAACGGCCATTGGCAAGCCTCACACCGGTGTCCACGCACCGCGATCCAATTAAGAGATCGTGAGTACTGAGTGCATGTTCCAGAGAGTGCAACACACTATAACAATAAACTGCGGTGCAATCAGTCGAAAAGACAAACTAAGGAGGATGTCACACGAACTGCCCACACCACCGCGACGGCGGTCAGGGGTGATGCAATGAGCCTCGTCCGCCGCTCGCGCGATCGCCATTGCGACGCGTATGCCCTGGGACTCAAGGCCATCGCGCGGGGACCTCCTTGCATCCACCCTTTAGTTCGTGATGCCAATGCGCTACTCACCTGTGACAATTGATGGGATTAGCCTAGTAAGTGTGTATTGAAATAAAGGAATAGTTGCTATAACAAGCACATATTTAGTACACACTGTACTGTGACCGATAAAGGGAACCAACATAAGCAAAGAAGTATACTTGCAGTAGTAGTGAGGATTCTACCGCTGATTCATGTTGTATTGTGAGGAAAGAAGAGTATCATAGAAATACCGACGCTGAGATATTCGCAGAACTTGAACCACAGGCCATACGGAAAGGCGAGTACATTTTCTGAGGTCTCACATGTTACGCACGACACCAATGAGGCCCTCGTCCTACCTTTCCATCAGCCAGTCTTTTTGCCCTAACGGTGCCACCAGCAACTACCCATAAAGGGAATGACCTGGACAGCACAAATCGGCATTGAGTCCAGTTAGGCTGAGGTTGTTGTCGAAATCACAATTTATAGCTTTTCATCTACTTCAACGAAGCTGAGATATTTGCAAAACTCTGGACCGCAGGTGCCCATGGTGAGGACGAACGCGCTTTTGTCCTTTCCGGGGAGTAACGTGTTCACCACCACACCATGCGGGTCCTTCGCTTTCGCCTGTCTCTCAGCTAGTTATATCGATCTTTTGCCATTGACGCGTGATTGCTGATGGCAAAAGATCGATAGAACTAACTGAGAGACAGGCGAAACGAAGGACCCGCAGGGGGTGGTGGTGAACGCGTTACTCCACGGAAATCGACAAAAGCGCGTTCGTTCTCCACCATAGGCACCTGCGGTTCAGAGTTTTGCAAATATCTCAGTTTCGTTGAAGTTATATTTCGCAATATACCCTGCCATCAAAAAGAGTAGGCAGTAAGTAAAAAGGTTAAAATTGTGATTATAACTATAGCTTCAGCTTAAGTGGGTTCAATGCCGATTTGGGCTCCTCAGATCAATCCCGTTGACGGGTGATTGTTGATGGCAAAAAGATCGATATAACTAGCTGAGAGACAGGCGAAACGAAGGACCCGCATGGTGTGGTGGTGAACGCGTTACTCCCCGGAAAGGACAATAGCGCGTTCGTTCCCCACCATAGGCACCTGCGGTCCAGAGTTTTGCAAATATCTCAGTTTCGTTGAAGTTATATTTCGCAATATACCCTGCCATCAAAAAAGAGTAGGCAGTAAGTAAAAAGGTTAAAATTTTCATCTACTGTTCATCACTTTTTTTTCATAGCGAGATATTGTGTGACGTGGATCCAGTGATGCTGAAATGTTTGCAAAACCTGGACCACACCCTGGAAGGAACCCGCGATTATTTTTCCAGAGGTTCACGTGTTTCCCACTGCACCACTGCGGACCTCGTTCTCCCATTGTCCCAGCCAGACGGCTAATTATAATTTTGGTTAAGACCTTCTACATAACACTTACAGTCCCTGAGACTTAAAAACTTCTACATTTAGCACGCTTGGCATATAAATCAATTCATTATTATCCACAATCTTTTCGGATGATAAATTTTACATACAAATTGCTATTTGTACAGCTCAGAACTTTTAGAAATAGTAGTTTTTCACATTCAATTTGCATTCACCGCACAGTTCGCTCACCCAGCGTGTCCGGACATAATTTAGCTTTTGTTCGAATTGACATATCTCAGCTCTCAGTGAACTTGTTCTGCATGAACGCTGTTGAGTTCTAGAGATCTTCGCAAACACATGGGGTCATATTATTATTCTAGAAAGATGAAATTCTGATTTCGTAAAGCTACAAAAGCTAATTTTCCATCCATCTCTATTTTAGAGGCTAAAATCACTGAACAAGCGAGATTTCATCGAGCAGGACAGTATGGTGTTCTACAATGTATCGTTAATGTTGCTGCTGTCGCTCTTGCTCTTAAGATTCCAATATCTGGCGTCATTCCTCAAGTTTGTACAGGCACCTTGAATGAGAACACTTTCGAAAGACTCTAGAAAAGCGGTGGAGCAATGTAACTAGCTTTGCCAACCTTCCAACTCCTCAAACACCCCACTTATCGAAAAGCAACCGTGAATTGTTGCGAAATCTCTCTCACCTATAGTGCTTTCAAGCATACGAGAATGCATTTTGACCAGTAATCGACAGGTCATGGTTATCATATGGAGTCGGTTTATACGAAGAATACCGAAAAAAAGCCCATTTTTGTTGTGGAAACAACTGCCAAATGCTGCTACTAACAAAGCTACACAGCTGGCGAATTTTCTTCGCTACACACAAGAGTTCGACATGCTTCAACAAGCATGGGAAAAATACACAGAAAAGGTTGTAGGGTGCGTGCAAAGAATGATGAATTTATTAGCAAAGTACAGAGAAAAATAATACTGTTAAGTGAATAGCACGATGACAGAGGAGGACTAATTACCTAGTAGGGCAGCTCCATTGCTAAGAGTTGATATCAATTCAGTGCGAGTGCAACAAAAATTAGGTGTTGAGTGAAAGCAAAGGCCACATAAATTTATTCATAGATCTAAGTCTTGGAAAAGCACTATTTGCCATGTGGTTGGAACCTATACTATGAAATTTTTTGTTAGGGTTAAAAAATCGAGTAGACTGCATGCTGGCATGACCCTTTGGAGGTTTGAGGAAGGCGATTTCCACAATTATACCGTCATGTTTCGTGACTTTAAGCTGTAATCGGAGCTCCCAGAATAGACATAGGATTTTCAGTAGAACTTGCTCTAGCAAGTTATATCATCTGCATAATAAATTCACATGAACATCACCCTGTGTATAGTAGAATCTACATAGCCTTCTTTTTTTCGGAGTTGTGGAAAAAAATTGTTTCCACGATGGTGATGTACTAGTGGCAATGCCTTGACCTCAAAGATTGAAGTTTGTTATGAAGCACAGAATAAATTAATTCTTTGTAAACGTTGGAGTCTAAACATTGGTTATGTACACACTTTCCAAGCGTTAATATTTTCCTCTTTCGTATAAGCCATTTGAAACCGTCTATTTTTAACAAACACTTTGGATCTTTCCCTCCTTCGAAACAGCAGAAAGCACATTTGAACAGGCGAAACCTCAACTGCTGTCCGAAGTAATTACAACAGCCAGATTAATAAGGTGGCTGACTCAACTTCATTTGGCTGACAGTGCACCTACGACGCTCAACATGGATCTTAAAAAATTCAATGCATTTACTAAACTTGCTCTTCAGGAGATTATAGAAATAAGGTCGTTTATCTAGACTGTTTACTGAATCAACAAAAAGCCATTTGTACACCTTAGTACAATTATTCGTTTTAGCATCCAATTTCGTTACCAGAATCATAAAAGGTGGCTTATTTCTTCCTTTTAAGATGAGACAATGCCAGTTCGTTAAGAATTCGGCCTAAGTTACAACAACGCATTAATTTTCCAATAAAACAAATCGCCATACTGAAGACATTATCCGCATTTAGGAATACGTACATACGTCTTCACTTTTTTCTAAACGACTATCACTGTACCAGAGTTTCTATGTAAGGAGCATGAAGTGCGAATTCACGCGTATAATTAGCATTATATAATAAATATACTTAGTAATCCTTAGCTAAGTTCCCAATAAAGGCATTGTACTGCAGTTGCTAGTGAAAATAGGCCTTCGAGTCGGTTCTCGGCACCGAATAATTATTAGCTTTAAGCAGTATGCTTGACTTCGTAGGAAGACGCCACGCGGACTTTTCGTAGACGTCACAGAGCAGTACCTCAACCTCAAATTTAGGCAATTAAACCGTTCATATACATAAACGCAACAGCAATACAACAGGAATAGCAATGAAAAAATACTGGCATAAGAATAAAGCAAGTTCAGGACTATTAGGTGTTATAGCTACCAATGAAGTGAGGCTAATAAGGCCACAACAGTTTAGGACACTATTATAACATTAATACAATGATAACAGCAACTTAATAACAATGACCAGTAAAGGGATGCAGGCGATGGCGGCCACACTGGCGCGTACGGTGGCCCAAGACACCGAGAGCTGGAACGATAAAGAGAGATGCGGACATACCATGCATTAAGCTGGGATAGGGATCATATCTACAGCGACTGGGTGCATTTTGATATGATCGATGAGAATAGGAAGTTACCTTAGCACCGTTGGTGCAACTGAATGAGGACGAGATGAGTCATCTGCGGAACAAGGTCAGGCGGCTGGTCTCGGATAACGATATGTCCGCAGCGTGAAGTTTGAGCATCGATGGGTGCTACCATTGCCTAAGGGATAACTTGGGCTATAATAGAGCGACTGAGAACTGATGCCGACTATAGCGGCATAACACATACACAGTATAACTTGGCTGGTCAGCTGCCTTGTGCGCATAGCGTACAGTGTGAGAGAAATGGTACATGCCACCGATGGCGTTGCAGACAGAACGCATTTGAGGATAGCCGCCGCTACTGATAACGCACCGCAGACCAAGTGATAAACAAATGACATCGACGCGATAAGTATGAGGATATGAGGATATGAGGATATGAGGATATGAGGATATGAGGATATGAGGATATGAGGATATGAGGATATGAGGATATGAGGATATGAGGATATGAGGATATGAGGATATGAGGATGAGGATGAGGATGCACCGGGCTGGTCAGAGGCGTGACATAGTAACGGTAATTCTAATATAGCTAAGTTAATATACAGTTTGCAACTCTCATTTAATAATGATGAAATGAAGTTAACATACAATAATGGCCACGTGCAATATGAGTTAACAACTACGATAGTCTACATAGGTAACACATAGGATCAATGTGGAGGAACCAGGATAGGGGACGAGCTAGGATGGTAATTCACGAGGCTACTTATATGCTTCTGGCGAAGGCGGTATTTGGCATAAGTCCAGGATCATTACCGAAAACATTCGTCGGCTACCGATTCCAAATCCTCTCAAAACCAGAGATCAGCTGGCGGAAGACGGCTCTCGTAAACATCCTCATCCCCTTCGTGTTATTGTACGCATGATGATCTTTGGACAGTGGTAATAAACAACAAGCTTCGATTGCACAAATAGGTTTGCATAATAAGACTATTTATAGCGATCAATGTTCGTTAGGATGGGATGAAAATATTTACGTACTACGACATTTGCCAGGCAACTTGAGAAACAGAGGATATGATCATTACTACAGAAACATACAGAAATAGAAAGAAATATTAACTATTCTGGCAATGGTTGCTATGCAGTGCTTCTGTTCAATACTCCAAGACTGACGCAAATGCCACACAGGTCTCTATAGAATCTTTTTTCAAATGGCAACTTTAAAGCAAAGTAAGATCTACATTCTCCCTATTTTCAAACTCGTGTTAGGAGTATTGTGGCGTCGTTATCATTTGCCAGTTAGTCACTACGTTGTTTTCAGGATGGTAGCGATTGCCGGGACTTGCTCACGTTTCCGCATGGAAATATTGATCTGGATATTTAGCGCCTGGGTTCAGTGGTAGAATGCTCGCAAGCAACGTGAACGAATCAGATTCTTCTCCACCCGATGTATCATAAACGGAAGGAGGCGTAGGATTGCGCTAAGTGATGCCACATATGTTTTTCAGCCACGCAGGTCTCACTGAGTTGTTGTTATGCCAAACTTTGGATAACTAAATTTTATTGAGCAGTATGAATGCAACAATGGGACATAATGAAATCAGAATAGGTATGTAGGAACAGGATGAGGAATAACATGGTCAATAGACTGAGTTATTATGATGGGTAAGTGGATTGTGTATGAGTAAGCAAACCAAATTTGATAAATAAGTGATGATGGAAGGAAAACTTTGGTTGAATAAAAAGCATTCTAATTCTCATAAGCATCAAACTCATGGTCATTACCATGCTCTTTTCTCCTTGTTTCTTTTCACTTATTAAGAATAGTGGTCTAGGGGAGAAATGCTCGAAGAGAGTGAGCGAAATCCTTCTGCAATTTATGTTCTGTTGCAGTATGAGGACTAAGAAATATACGATGCAACATGTAGCTGAGAACGGCTAGGTTGGCTAACAGTGCATCATGACCCCAAAAAGTAGACCTGCTGAGTCAATGGCAAGCTTTTTCTAGTGCTCATGGGGAGCAGCGGAAAGCGGGACAATTTCAAAATTGACGAGGCCTGTTGTTTTATAAGGCCCATAACAGTTATAGATCATTTAATGATTAGGATGTTTTTCGCATGGTAACACGGAAGCTAAACTACAGGTCACCGACTCAGTGGCCTGAATTATTCACGAGATTTCTCCAAGAAAAAATATGACACTGCTAATTTTTTAGAGGACACAAATGGCATAATCTTGCATAAGACAGGGATGCGTGGCGTTTCTATAGGCAACTGCATGAGGAACTCGACTATCAGTGGGTGATGCATCTCAGCCCAAAGGGCACCGTTACTAATTGAAATAAAAGGTGTTACATTTCTTCAGTTATGACACAGGTTTTTACTGTATTGCAATTACAACTGGTTTTTTTAGACCTCGCAAATATTTTGTTCGTTCAGCTTCAGAGTTGGGACTGGACGTTTCAATAGATGGACCTTCCTTCAGTACCCTCATGTTAAACTGTGCGTTCATAATCTTGGTGTTCATATGCACTCGCCATAATATGAAAAATTCTGATTTTCTGATTCTAACGTGTTGTGATTATCGAATAATTATCGGCAGCTATCTGGGGAATGGACGAGTGTGGCGAAGCGGTCGGAGGCGCCCTGCAGCACAGACGTGGAATCGATCCCCCACTCCAGTGGCCACCAAGCCTTCCATCCATCCGGGGTTGGACAATTGGTAACAGACTTCTCTGGGAGGATAGCAGCACTGGCTCGACACATTGGTAGGCCACTGGAAGTCATTGTAATGGCCAAATATGCATTTCAATCCCCACCAAACGATGCTTAATGAAGTCGAATGCATGGAGCATCCTTCAGGGATTGATCAGCGCCGAGAACTTTTTTTG
Source organism: Angiostrongylus vasorum (assembly GCA_018806985.1). Classification (NCBI taxonomy): domain Eukaryota; kingdom Metazoa; phylum Nematoda; class Chromadorea; order Rhabditida; family Metastrongylidae; genus Angiostrongylus; species Angiostrongylus vasorum. The sequence goes on from JADANN010000229.1 coordinate 72,225, forward strand.
TCTGCGAATATTTTGGTAGCCAATACGTCAAATTGGTCACAAAACTACAGTCGTCTTTCGCCAAATGTTTTGAAGGAATGACTAACTTCGTGCACATTTACTCATTTTATACTACACATGGTAAACTCATAAAGCCGGGCATGTAGCGCAGTGGCTGGAGGCGTTCTGCAGTACACATACCGATGGATGGCGCAGTGGTTAGTAATGCAGTCGATCACATGTCAAGGCTCATTTTCGGCCACCTTACCAGCGTTCTCCTCCATTCCACGTGGGAAAGCATTAGCCCAAGTTATCTCCAAGATTGCAAGGAGAATAGACTCCATCATTATTCTACGACATTCATCGAGAAGACGAAGTTCTCAGGAAGCAGACGAAACAACGCGCGAAATGTTCGAGGACTTTTTAAGAGGATGTAGTGCAAAGAAAACGAATCGAATTCAAGAAATCTTGGGATCCGCACAGTAGATGTGATGACGAATCATGTGAAAAAAATTGATTTGGTCACTGGTCTAAAAAAGCTAGTGAAACGAGGAAGCATAGTTGTTCACTCCTTGGCTCTTCAAAGCAGCTGTGAGCAACTAAGTAATCGATATTTGTGCTTGCTTATTCGAGACAACAAGTGCTTTGACTTTGTGTGTAATTGCCTGTAAAACATGACTGCAATGAGTGATAGAAAGATAACGCTTCGGTGTTGGTCAATCTCTTTGAGATGCGTCATGTATTTCCTACAGCATGAGTCGTAGAGGTCATTAAAAGGGATTTCGTCTACTACAATCATTTGATACTGCCTAGCGATGCACGAAATCAGTGTTTGTTATCCTCTGCGGACTGGCATGGAATTATCTAGTGGAAGGGTTCGGAATGAAGGGTTTGGCTTGCTCATGAGCGGTTTCAAACCAAGCATGATGTACATCAGGTAGTCTTTTCACTATGAACGAAATGACCGTTGTTTATAGCTCATACGAAAATCAGGTTGCGTGAAGATCCACTCGAGAATTGACCTCAGTGAAAAATAGTACAACAAATATGCTTTAGGAAGAAGATAATGGATTTACAAATAGCAGAACATCACGGTAGAAACCTGGTTTTAAAAGGGAAAGAAGTTCTCCCTGATATACTAGCCGTATGCGTACTGTCAAAATCAGGAATTTTAGAGATCCGAAAAGGGCGTTTTTTTCTTTTTTCATGTTTAGCGGTTGCATATAAACGCCAAGATTATGGACGTACACTTTAACATCAGGGTACTGAAGGAAGGTCCATCTACTGAAACGTCTTGTCCGAACTGTGAAGGTGAACGATCAAAATATTTGGGAGTTCCAAAAAAAATCAGCTGCAACTGTAATAAAATAAAAAAACTCGCATCATGAATGTAGAAATGTAACACATTAAATTTCAACTAATAGCGATCCTCCGTGATTGGAGACCACTTGCTTCAACCACGGATTGACGAGTTCCTCGTGCAGTTGGCTGTAAAAACTCCACTCATCCCTGCCTTATGCAAGATCATGCCATCTGTGCCTTCTAAAAAAAATCGGCGGCGTCGTGTTTTTCTTGGAAAAAACCTCGTAAAGAACTCAGGCCGCTGCTTCGCTGAGCTGTAGTTTAGCTTCCGTGTTACCCAATCGCTAACGGGTAACACGGAAGATAAACCATACAAGACAGGCACTATTTCGACGACTGCGAAGAATTTTCTATACATTAAGTGATCTATAACCGTCACAGCCTTGTAACACAACACGCTTCGTCAATTTTGAAATTGTCTCGCTTTCCGCTGCTTCCTAGGAACACTAGGAAAACTAGGAAAAGCTTGCCATTGACTCAGCTGCTAAAACTGTCCTCAATGCTAGCAATTTTGTTAATCTTCGTCGTATTTATGGTTGCTTCAGTGATCACGAATAATTTCTAAGCTCGTTCTGGTTTTCTCTAAACACTAATTCTGTTTGGTCTGTAAAGAAATATGGTTCAGTAGAAATAGAACACTGTCTATCTATCGTTTTAAGGACTGATTTGACTGGTAAACAACGGATTTTCTTCTCGCAATCAAATGTTAGACGTGCATACACCTTTCGGCAACCACTCTTTCCATTATGCTGCATTATTGATGGCCTAATAACTCGACGTTTCTTTCCAAGGCTTTCTTCACTGGTTCGGCGCCTCTGCCTTCATCAGAGCCGGGATGATTGGAGTCGCTTGTTCATATCCGTTTATTCTTGTGATGTGGTCTTCGCAGTCGCATCGAGTCGAATCCAGTGGATTATCGAACGAAAATCTTGATTTTTTACTATTTTTTTCTTTGACTAGTCATATAGAGGCTGTGTCAAAGTTGGTTTAATGTATATATGTATGTATGTGTGTACGTATGTGTATGTGTATGTGTATGTGTATGTGTATGTGTATGTGTATGTGCATGCGTGTAGAAAAATGTGGTAAGGCTTCACCATGTACGAAAAACTGATCATCCAATCACCTCCTGTCCTATTTTAAAGTGATGGTTGAATCGCTTGTTGAAAAGGATAACGAGAAGCTTCATTAAATCATAATATTCTTGAGAACCGAACTAAGAAACAAAAAAAGCCGTAATAAAACAGATGAACTCTCTGAAGAGCTAATGAAATGATAGAAAAACAGGGGTTCTCTCACCCTGCTGGTCATTACTGTCATCCTGAAATTGAGCAACCATTTCGTTTACATCACTTCCGTAGGCACCTGCACTCGCTGAGTCGACTTCGAGCGAACAAACGTGGGCGGCTGACGAGCAATTCAGAGGGTTGCTGCTTCGACAATCTCTATTCATAGTGGAACAAGCTTCACTATATTGATGCTCGAACTGATAATTGTTCAACATGTTTCTCTCTACTAGCTCCTGATGTACGGGATATTCGATGAAACTTCGGTACGCTTGCGTCTGATGGTCTCCAGTCTTGTGATCAGTCAAACTAGACTCCTTGTTCACCAGTTCATGTTTCATCATATTCGCGTTCGGATTCGGAGCTGCAGCCAGCCCATGCTGGTCGAATACATCGCTTTCTAAAGAAGCACTATGAAGACGAGTTGTGAAACCGAGCTGATCGTTTATTTCTGACGGAATTGTTTGCTGTTCTATATTGAAAGAATTGAATACGGTTCGCTCATTGGTGTAGCTCATCATCATCGGATTTTTAGTGCTGTAGTGAGCGTTGGACGGAATGAACCTTGGTAACGATGGTGCACAAGAGGCATTCGACGGCACGAGAAAATTTTGCGCTGCAATAGGTTGCGATTGATTAGGATCAGATGACTGAAAAGTGCTGTTTTCAAGGATCGCGAAGTTTGAAGGTGACTTCTGGAGTTGCTCAAAGTTCGGCAGATTGCCTTCGGCATCGCTCACAAAGAAGTTGTAACGTGAGCGGCGACATCGTCGAGTGACTGTGTCACGACGCATTGAAGGTGGGCGCTTTCGACCGTTCTTTCGGAAGAACATGTTACAGGCGCTGAAATTTCACGCGCTCGTTACAAGATAGTTGAGAAATAAAACAGAACATTGTCAAAATATTGTACACGGAGGAATTATTACAAGTTTTGTTCTTCACCAAACAAGTGCAGTTTGAAGCTGTCATTTCAAGGCTGTGAATTTCATGCATTCTTTTTGAGACCGCTTTTTACCAACCGTAAATCAATAATGCAGGAGAGCAAAAGTTTTTCTTTGTCACTACATTACTTTTGAAATAGGAATAATCCGGCGGTATTTCGCTTGCAATAAGTAACTAAGTTGAAAAGTGTAGTCACTTGTGTACTTACTTGCATTCTGCTTTTCCATCCATACTTCGCCTCCATGCGCTTGTGGTCTTCGTTCCGCAATTCGTGCATTCAATATTTCCGTTCACGGTGACCTAAAAAATAAAGGCAACCATTTTCTTTATCGACAGATTCAAGAGGACGAACACATGTTAGTTGCAAACGATTGTCATTCAATTAGTTCGTTTCAGCTACTTGCAGTCGAGAGTATTAATCAGTTGCAGGCTAATCACGGGTACGGGAAGAATGGAAAATTTCCACGTAATTCACTAGTGAGTCCCTTGTTCTTCTAAACGTTGAGGGCTCACGATATTAAATATTTTCTATTGTTACTGGGAAGAATTTTAGTCAAATTTTAGGTTTACAGACTTCGAATGCTTCTTGTCGCCTTAATTAAGAAAGGTAAGACTCCGACTAATTAAGAAAGGTGGGACTAAGACTGACATCCAAGGTCTCTCAATCAAATCACACCTACTCTAACTGAGTAATTTTTTTTTGTTAGCTGGTAGAAACAAAAGGTCAGATAAATAGAAAGTTTAAGAAGCAAGCTCTCTTCTCCACACACTACGAAATCATTTGGCGCTGCTTCGCAGTCTATTCTCTATAATATTACAAAAGCATTCATACCACTGCTGTCGACATTTCTGCCGAGAATTATGGAGGGGAGATTGCCAAGCTCGATTTCTGGACATACACTGATAAATAGTTTAGATGTTTCCAACAGCTTAACTTATAAAAGAAGTAAACGGCATAAATAACCATCTATTGCTCGAAGTGATTCATGTGGTAGAAAGTGCATAAGGACAACGAGGACATCGGGCAGTCGTAGAATAGTATGAAGGTTCTTGGAGTAAATAGTGGTGATTGCAAATTCCATGGAAAGCACGAAAATTTTATATCCATTCCAACATTATTAATTATTGCATTGAGTTAATGTGAAGCAAACATTACCTCTGAAAGAGTTTACAAATTAATATTAAGAAGAAGTATTAATGGCATGCGAACGACGATGTCAGACATCGGTCATCAATAGGAAGATGTCGTGGAGGGTGGCGACGCATTTCGTTTTCAAAGAAATCGGATGGCCACTTAGGTGTGCACTACAATAGGTTTTTCTACTGAATGGTGAACAACTCCTTGTCGCGAACTCTACCGCCTATTGAAAACAACCGACGTTAACTTTTTTTTGAGAGTGGAAGAGATATACGAGCCAACAAGAACTAGACTACTATCATTACTACTACGTATATCGAGTTTAATTTGTTTGGAATGAGATGACAATCCTAGAGTGGAGAAGAAGATGTGCTCGCCGAAAGGCGGCGAGATTCTGAAAGACGACGAACAGTTGACGAACGAATATAGTGAAAGGCAGTTCTTAATTTGCAACGAATGCGAACATTTATTGAGACATGCGCCAATATCCAAAGACGTCAGTAGTGCTTCCTTTTTCCACTTTCTCGATTTCTGGGGACTAATTGGATTGGAACTGGTATTATTCCAGATCATTGAAATGACACGAGGTTGTTATACAACTTTTACTGGACTGAGGTTTCGACGTCTTTGCCTTCTTCAGAGCCTACGATCTGAATCGGTGATTCAAGTGTAGCCCTTCTCGCGATGTGTGTGTGTGTGTGTGTGTGTGTGTGTGTGTGTGTGTGTGTGTGTGTGTGTGTGTGTGTGTGTGTGTGTGTGTGTGTGTGTGTTCGTTGCCACAAGAGGTTGTATGCATTAAAGTGAAGCTCCACTGGAATAGGGAACCTCAGTCGGTGATGCCTTTTATACTGGACGGATGTTGGTCCATATCTTATAGGAATATTTATTGGTGTAAAGACGGTGCTTTTCAGCAGTTTCTTCGACCGGACATTAACTTAAGAATATTTTTTTTGTGGCAGAAGGCCCATAGCTATGCAAACTTCAGAATTATCTAAAATGAACAAGAGTTGGACATTTCTACGGGGAGGGCAAGGAAAACCTACGTTAAGTATGAGCTCGCCCAGTTACGTATACCTGCATGCTCGTCAGGACCTGTAAAGGTAAAGGAACTCATGCCAAGTGTTTTCCCCTTGTGAGTAGAAGTGGCTGAATGAACAGCGCTGTTGCACAAAGCGGCAAGTGGTGGTTGTACTGTACGTGGGACTCCACAAGTGGTGAAGATGACATAGGTTTTTTTTGTAATGTGCAATATTATATGTTAACTGATAACTACGCTCATTTTTCAATTTCACGAATTACTTTTTAACTAACTGATCGATCTTGGATTAATAGATGTCTGGTTGACTCCTACGCACTCAAGCCATCAAGTGACATTCCACTGCACTTCTTTACATCCATAGAAGATTAATGGGCTTGGAAACAAACGAAAACACTCGGCTAAAACGTGCATGAAGAAATGTGTAGTTCTGCCTAACCACCATATCAAGAGTTACATTCACAGTAGCCTACAGAGCGCTGTATACTGACCGCGCAATTACCAGCGAACACATCCAAAAATCAACAAAAACTACAGCAGATCGGAAAAGAACTAGTGATATTCAATGGATAAAATGACGGGACACTTGTTAAACCATGTAGGAGACCGAAGACGCTTAGAGATACTCGGATGTATTCGTAGAGGAAATAACGTTGACGAACATCAACAAAATAGTTTGTAAGGACAGTGAAAGAGTGCGATCGTGTGAAATTGTCAAGATCTACTTATTTTCACACCATATATGAATGCGGAACATTTGAAAGAATAAAAGCCTTTTACTGTGCGAGTATCTCACAGATAGCGATCCTTTTTGACGATTGAGAAGTAATGCCGAGGCAAAGGTGGTGGCAGTTCTACTATTTATGTTCATTTGCATTTTGTTACACTTGTGCTCCCCGAAGAGAGGCTCTCATTGTCTGCTAGTAAACGCACCAAGCCTTGTGGCTGTCAAAGTTCAGCTACACTAAATTACGTCCACTCACCCTCGAGCCTGGCGTCTTGGGCGGAACAGGTGGTGGAGGTAAAAGAGCAGTAAATGTCCTCGTCATCCTTGCACAGCTTGGGGCATAATGTTGATTAATTGTAGAATAGCTGAAGAACACAATCGTCAACCCAAAATTTTCACTCGCAAAAAAATGGAGGTGATTTGGCAAACGTGCGATGTCCGATTCTAAGTGAAAGTCATAATCTTCATGTTTTTTTTTACATGCATAGAGCACCTCTTATTCCTATAAGTTCGAAAATTGCTTGTTATAAAAGTGCGACTTTGTCCTCAGTGCTGTTTTTATTGGTAAATATTCTCCCGAAGAGAAATTTTGACTAGGAGTCGCGGGTTTACCAAAGTTTTTCTTCTTTATGGGAAACTTACTTGTATGAATGTCGCATTGGTCCGCTAACGCTTTGAGACTGCCCATTGTTGCAAAGAACTGAAATAATAGCTCAACAAAGGATCTAAGTGTACATCGTCTAGCTGAGTAAGATTTGATCAATGGACATGTGGCCGTAAAGGAAGTAACCAAATACGTAGTGTTTACAAAAACTGTTACCCCGTTACTAACAATGAGTAGAAGTACGAGCTCTGTAACGCTGTTGGCAATTCTGACAAATCTTTTTTTCGAACGATAACGCACTAGCTTTTCCCCAACCTGATCTGCTGATCCTCCTTTGGTGTTTTTTAAGTCCACTCTGGGAGAGCCTGGCAAGCTACCCGTGAGTATACCCAGCCTCCACGTTCAGAGCCCAGCAAGCTACTCGTGAGTATCAAAATACTAAACACAGTAAAAGAAGCAGGCCTCACTCCCCTGAACCCGAAAAACGCCCCCCAATTTGGCAGCGTTGAGTAAGACGACTAGAGAAAGGCTGCTAAAATCTCAGGACCAATGGAAGTTGCCTGGATCACGGAGAACTAAGGTGACGATCTGTACCTACCATGCACGCACTCTTACATCCGAGTCCCCGACAAAAGAGTTGATAATGCGAGCGAGAAAGATAAGGTACGACGTCATCGCCTTGGCCGAGACGAGATGACGCCAACCATACAACGCCGTCTATGACAGCGGAGAAGAACTGTTCTTCGGAACATGCGACAGTAGAGCAGTCGGCCGCGTCGACGTTCTCGTCAACACGAGTTCGAATCGGACGTATACGACTACAAAGATGTGGATCAATACCGGCTTTGACAACCTTCGTCGTTTACGTGCCGACATCAAACTCTGGCGAAGAAGAAGTCGAAGCGTTCCATATGGACTTGGAGAAGTTCTACAGAGAAGACAGTACATTCTTCAAGGTCATCATTGAAGAGTTTAACGCCAAGATTGGATCAAGAAGAACGTCTGAAGAACGACACATTGGGACCCACGGATTAGAATGGATTGAACAGGGTGAGCGGCTTCTGAGTTTCTCGTAACGACTAAGACCATCCATGGTAACTCGCAATTCCTTAAGCCCCACCCTCAATGCTGGACGTGGGAGTCTCCCTGTGGAGAGAACAATAACGAAATAGGCCACATAATACTAAGCCGAAGGTTTTGCCTAGACAATGTCGCTGTTGTCGCAGAATTCTACACGGGATCAGACCACCCCCTCCTTCGTTCAGGATTTTACTTCTCGCAGAAAGGAGAAAAAAGCAGCTAAATTCAAAAAACGTAGTCGCAAAACCACCATAAATTGGGACTTGTTCAATTCATTTGCTGGCTGTTGGGAAGATCCCGTTGTCGATAACATCGACAAAGAATACGATCTGCTCATTCATCATCTTCACGTTAGCGCTATGAAAGCTAAGAGTTCGAAAGTCACCAAGAGACGTCTGTCTCCAGAAACTCTCGAGCTGATACGACAGCGAGGAATAGCACGAGCTACAGGCAACTGCGAACAAACGTCCGAACTTGCAAAACAATGAAGACATGCGATAGAAGAGATCTTAAACAGAGAAGAGCAGCAGCAATGGTCGAAGCTTCAGAGGAAGGGAAAAGCATTCGCAAAGCCGGCCGATGCTTCGTCAATTACAAGAACAAGATGACTGCACTCCGACGCGCAGACGGAACAGTTACAGCGTCCGGAAAGGCAATGGAGGAAATCATTCACGGATACTACTCAGATCTCTTCGGTAACCAAGTCCACCTTCCGTCATATGAACCGGTTCTCCCTTCCGAAATCCGACATGCCATTTCGTCGGAGAAAAATCGAACAGCTCCAGGTCAGCACATGATAGGACTAGAACACTTGATGAACCTTCCGCCAGTCCTCGTAAACACGCTGGTTCGGCTCTTCACACGTTGCCTATCTGAGTGCAAGGTCCCTACTCAATGGAAGACCAGGAAGACCGTTTTAATGTTCAAGATCTCCACGACGTCGGCAACTATCGCCCAATCTGCATGCTGTCTATCGTCTACAAACTTTTCACTCGAGTCATCCTAAGCAGTATTGACAGAACACTGGACGAAGAACAGTCATGTGAGCAAGCAGGGTTTGGAAAAAGATTTAGAACGACGGACCATTTTCACACGGTAACAAAACTCATTGAAGTATCGCGGGAGTAAAAAAGACCGCACTGTCTCACTTTCATCGATTTAGAGGAAGCACATGATTGAAATAAGATAGAAGCAGCCATGAAGCCCTTGATAGTCAAGGAGTCCCTACTCAGTACATAAAGATTCTTCGCGTGCTGTACAAAAATTTCACAACCAAGATATCACCATTCTACAATGATATTAATATTGCCGTCAAAAGAGGGGTTAGGCAACGCGACACCATTTCGCCAAAATTATTTACCGCCACCCTGGAGAACGTTATGCGAGCATTGGAATGGGACAACATGGGAGCGAAAACCGGCGCTCGGCAATTACACCATCTTCGATTTGCTGATGTTATCGTCCTTATAACACCAAACTTTAGCCGAGCGGAACGTATGCTTGCCGTCTTTGATAAAGCCTGTGGAAAGATTGGTGTTCGACTAAATCTCACAAGAACGATGTTCATGAAGACCGGATTTGTTTCGTATGCTCCATTAACGCTCAACAAAACGAATATCTCCGAATGCTCCAGCTATGTCTATCTAGGCCAAGAAATCAATATGTTGAACGACTTAGCTCCAGAGTTGAGCAGAAGGAAACGAGCGGCTTGGGGAGCTTTCAAGAGCTTTCGAAGAAGTAGTGACGAGAACAAAGAACACCCGACTCCGGGCCCACCTTTTTCGATTCAACGGTACTTTCTGCGCTAACATATGCGTCAGAAACCTGGTCGCTGCGTAAGCAGGATAAAAAATCACTCAGCATTATGCGTTATTGAACGCGCAGTCGAAAGGACGGTGCTAGGAGTATCCCATGTCACGCGAGTAAGGGAAGGGATCCGAAGCTCCGACCTACGTCAACGATCAAAAATCAAAAATGCTGCTTTGTACGCCAAACAGCCGATGATAAGGTGGACCGGACACGTGGTGTCTGTGAACGACAACCGATGGGCAGGAGCCGTTTGTGACGTGATTCCTCGGGATGTTAAACGCACTGCAGGAAGACCACCGACCCGATTGTCAGAGTTCTTAACGAAAAGCCTGGAAGAAAGCTATGATGCTCAACGAGTTTCTAGAGTGAGCACAACCCATTGGGCTTCTTTTGCACGCGACAGGGAACAATGGTGGGTTTACTGGCGTCCGCTCGAGTCACTCTACGATCAACGGGAGCGCATGTGATACAGGTGACAAAGCTCTGAAAAATGCTTTACAACACAGACCCTTTTGGTGACCATATTTTTGAGACAGAATGAGGTAAAGTGTCAAATGATAGGGACAAAATGACACGACCAACAAAGGCAACTCCTCTTCGAGATCATGAACTACCGAACTACACCGCTTTTGGCTGGAAAAGATAAGTGAATTTGATTACAAAACATGGATAGTAGTACGACTAGCCCGTGTCGGTGGTGGCTTGCTTGATACGAGAGCTTCACCCTCAGCGGGATTATTGGTTTTTCTCGGTTTATTTAACAGCACTGGGCGCGTGCAGCGCAGTGATCAGAGACGCCCTTCAACACACACACACACATGGGATCGATCCCTGCGCCCCCTTGCCCACCAAGCCTTCCATTCATCCAGGGTCGGCTTATTGGTACCAGACTTGCTTGGAAGGACACCAACAGTGGCTCGATACATCGGTAGGCCACGGCGAGTCACTGTACATTAAGATATGCATTAAATCATCTCCAACGATGCTTAGTGAAGTAGAATGCGTGGCGCATCCCTCAGGGATTGATCAATTATTCTTGATCTAAGAGCTTTTTTTCAGCACTTGAAAAGTCGAACTACCTGATGCATATGGAGTTGAGTGAATATCATTGCCGTTATCGGCATCTTGATGCGATCCGTATTCAATGGGATCACCTAAAATGACATTTTCAATAGCAGATTGTAATGGATGCCAAAACAGCTCAGATTATAGTGGCATATTCTAGTCGGATGGCAGAAGTACTAGATTAGATCTCAAGAACTTTTTGTCTAAATGGCTATAGTTTCATATAAAAGCACAAGAGAAGACGCGCAGAAAACTTTATAACACGGGTCGATATGTTTAGTTCTCACTAGAACTTCGTTGACTTTTCTAAGAATACAACCAAGAACATTCTGAGTTTCTTAACAAGTGTTGATCACCATTTCTACAAACATGTATTCCTTCTTAATTGAGATTGCACGAGGTTTATAAAGATATTTATTTTCGGCTAACGTTTCGACGTCTTCGTCTTCATTAGAGCCTATGATCCGAGTCGATGATCGTGTAAGCTCATCAAAGAAAGGATACATATTGATTAGTCACACCGAGGTTCAAGGAAAGTCGGTTTCGAAATATTTCTGCAAATATTTCACTGCTGCAAACAAAAGTCTTACAAAAAGATTACCTGGAGAATACAGAAAACAGCAAAGAAATTAAAGCACTAGGAACCTGGTAGTGATGGCTCCATGCCCGTTACGACACCGCCGGAATGCTTCGAAGGAAACTCACAAATAAGATGTATGAAGAAAATGGACTGAAGAAAAACCATAGAGCACATGATAAACGAAGAAAACTCAACATGACAGTCATGCTACTTCATGTTCGGTCGTGTAATCAATGGAAAACAGCATTTCAGCTGTTACTTAACGTGTTCTGACAACACAGGTCACCCAACACTTGACGTCTTCTTCGAAACTCTTATATTCCCTTATATATACTTGCTTTATGTTAACTTATATATGTTCTTATGAAAACTATATATGTTTTATGGTTGCTCACTTATTAAATCGAATAGGCTAGTAAATGGTCCGTCGTTTAACAGTTTTGGTGGCAGCTATTTCCAGTTGTTCTTTGGAAAATGCAACGGTAGAGAAGTCTGGGCGTTGGCGTTCTCGTCGATACGAGTTTAGCTATGAGTATCAATTCATTCGAACAAGTAATAAACCGGATCAGACGTACATGGTTGAACAGATGCCGATCAATAGTGGCCTTGACAATATCCATCGCCCAAGCGCCGATGTGAAGCTACGACTAAAAAAGAAGACGAAGAGCTCTATATGCACTGGGAGTTCTGCAAAGAAGAGCATACATTCTTTGAGGTCATCGTTGGAGATTTTTTACGCTAATATTGAACCAAGAAGAACGTCTGAAGAATGTCGCATTAGGGCTCACCGGTTAGAATAGAAGAAGCAGGGTGAACGCCTGCCTGACTTAATCATGACGAACAAGACCACTCATAACTACCCGCAATTTGAGAAACCCCACTCTCAACGATGGGCGTGGAAGCCTCCGAACAGAGAGTATATCAACGAAATAGACCACATCATAGCAAACCAAAGGCTTTGAATAAGCGATCTCGATTTCGTTCAAACATTCTACACGATGTCAGATAGAAAGTACAAAAAGCAGCTAAATTCAAAAAAACAAACAAAACCACAATGAAGTGGGATTTATTCAGTTCACTAGTCGGCTATTGGGAAGATGCCATTCTCGATAACATCGACGGGGGAACACGATCGGCTCATTTAACATCTTCACGTTAGTGCTGTGAAAGCTAAAAGTTCGAAATTCTCTAACAGACATCTGTATCCAGAAATATTCAAGTTCGTATGGAATCGCCTCAGCCATGAGCAAGCGCCAACTCTCGTCCGATCTTGTAGAAGAATGCAAGCAGGCGACGAAAGGAAGATCTTATAGACAGAAGAGCAACAGTTACGGTCAAAGCTGCAGAGGCTGGAGAAAGCATTGGTAAAAGGCCACCGAAATCTTGCTAATTAAAAAGCTCCACTTTCTGGAATAACAGTTTTTTAAAAAGCTTTCAGCGAGAAGATAACCATATAGGTATTGGTTGTAATTTCCCACTAATTCTAGTTAGTTCAAGTTCTTACTTCACTATTAGTTACTATTACTCTATTATTACTTGTAGTTGTGATTAAGTTATTACTATTATTTTGTGACGGTTGTGGTTGTTAGTTACCACTTGACCATTGGTTATTATTTCATTACCGGGTATTTGGGCTAGCACATCGAATTCCACGTTCCGTCAGCAATTCAGGGACACTGACTTTGCGCCTTTGACCTGGCAGGGACCTTAAAAGTTCAACAAAGCGAAATTTGATATAACAGAATATTAAAAACAGAACTATGGGCGAACCACCAAGTAGTATCGTATCACTTGTATCATCTGTAGTTCCAATGACCGTCGCGTCACTCGAGCGGGCGCCAGTAAATCTTCCATTTTTCCCTACCGCGTGCAAGAGTAACCTAGTAGGTTCTGTTCGCTCCAGAGACTCGTTGAGCATCAAATCAAGCTTTTCTTCTAAGCTTCTTGTGAAGAACTCTGACCATTGGGTCGGTGGTCTTCCTGTAGTGCGTTTAATACCCCGAGGAATCCAGTCACTAACGGCTCTTGCCCATCGGTTGTCATTCATACGCATTACGTGTCCGGTCCCCCCTTATCTTCGACTGTTTGGCGTACAGAACGGCACTTTCGATTTTTGATCGTTGACGCAGGTCGGAGCTTCGGATCCCTTCCCTTACTTGCGTGACACTGGATGCTCCCTAGCATCGTCATTTCGATTGCGTGTTCAATAACGCTAATTGATTTTTGATCCTGCTTGCGCAGCAACCAGATTTCTGACGCATACGTCAAGGCAGGAAGTACCGTTGAATCGAAAAGGTGGGCACGGAGTCGGTTGTTCTTTGTTCTCGTCACTACTTCCTCGATGCTCCTGAAAGCTCTCCAAGCCGCTTGTTTCCTTCTGCTCAACTCTGGAGCTAAGTCGTTCAACATATTGATTTCCTGGCCTAGATAGACATAGCTTAAGCATTCGGAGATATTCGTTCCCGTTGAGCGAGAATGGGGCATACGAAACCAATCCATTCCTTATAAACATCGTTTTTTATAGGATTTAGTCGAAGACGAATCTTTCCACAGCCTTTATCAAAGTCGGCCACATTCGTGCCACTTTGGCTAATGTTTGGTGTTATAAGGACGATGTCATCAGCAAAGCGAAGATGGTGTAATTGCCGAACATCAAATTCCACTCTCACGTCATCCCACTCCATGTTCTCATGGCGTTCTCGAGGGTAGCGCTAAATAATTTTGGTGAGATGGTATGGCTTTGCCTAACCCCCTCTCTTGACATTAATGTTAATATCGTTGTAGAATGGTGATATTTTGGTTGTGAAATCTTTGTATACCTCACAAAAAATCTTTATGTACTGAGGAGGAACTCCCTGACTGTTCAGGGCTTCCATGATTGCTTCCATCTCAGTTGAGTCAAAGCTCTTCGTTAATTCGACGAAAGTGAAACAGAGCAGTCTTTTTGTACTCTCGCGACACCTCAATGAGTCTTGTTATCACATGGATGTGGTCCATCGTACTAAATCCTTTTCCGAAACGCTGCTTGCTCTTATGGGTGCCCTTCGTCCAGTGTTCTCTCAATCCTGTTAAGGATGACACGGGTGAAAAACTTTGTAGACGGCAGACAGCAAGCAGACTGTGCGATATTTCCCAACATCGTGGAGGTCACCTTTCTTGAACAATAGCACGGTCCTGCTGGTCTTCCACTAAGGAGGGACCTTGCATTTGGATGTCCGTACCTTGTGCTGTTCGATTTTTCACCGTTGAAACAGACGACAAGTCCATCCCCCTTTATTTCATATGAGGGAACGAGTACGTAGCTATTGAAGAGATCTGAGTAGTATTCGTGAATTATTTTCTTCATTGCCTTTCTGGACGCTGCAACTGTTCCTCCTAGACGTTGGAGTTCAATCATCTTGGTCATGCAATTGGCGAAGCTTCGGTGGACTTTGCGAATACTTTTCCCACCCTCCGCAACTTCGACCATTACTGCTGCTCTTCTCTCTTTAAGATCTTCTTTCATCGCCTGTCTTTATCGTTTTGCAAGTTCGGACCTTAGTTTGCAGTTGCCTGCCGCTCGTGCGATTCTTCGCTGTCGTATCAGCTCGAGAGTTTCTGGAGGCAGACGTCTCTTGGTGACTTTCGAACTCTCAGCTTTCATAGCGCTAACGTGAAGATGTTGAATGAGCAGATCGTATTCTTTGTCGATCTTATCGACAACGGGATCTTCCCAACAGCCAACTAATGAATTGAATAAGTCCCAATTTATAGTGGTTTTGGGACTACGTTTTTTGAATTTAGCTGCTTTTTCTTCTTTGTGCATAAAAATGGAAATCTTGCACGAAGGAGAAGGTGCTCTGATCCCGTGTGGAAGTTTGGGATAACAGCGCCATCGGTCAGGGAAAACCTTTGGTTTACTGTGATGTGGTCTATTTCGTTATCGTACCCTCCATTGGGGAGACTCCCACGTCCAGCGTTGAGGGTGGGGCTTCTGGAATTGCGAGTAACTACGGATAGTGTTGGTCGTCACGATAAACTCAAAGAGCCACTCACCCTGGTCGTTCTATTCTAAACCGTAGGTCCCAATGTGGCGTTCTTCAGACGTTCTTCTTGGTCCAATCTTGGCGTTAAACTCTCCAATGATGACCTTGAAGAATGTATGGTCTTTTCTGTAGAACTTCTCCAAGTCCATATAGAATGCTTTGACTTCTTCTTTGTCATAGCTTGATGTCGGCGCGTAAACGACGAAGATTGTCAAAGCCGGTATTGATCCACATCTCTTCAGTTGTAAACGTGCAATTCGGGTTATTAATTGTTCGAATGAATCGATGTTCATGGGCAAACTCGTGTTAACGAGAACGCTGACGCCGCCGACTCCTCTATTGTCGCATGTTCCGAGGAACAGCTCTTCTCCGGTGTCACAGACGGCGCTGAATGGGTGGCATCGTCTCGTCTGGGCTAGGCGGATGACGTCGCGCCTGATCCTTCTTGCTTGCATGATGAACTCTTTTATCAAGGTCTCGGATGCGAGTGTGCGTGCTTGTAGGTACATATCGTCACCCTAGTTTTTTGCGGTTTAGACAGCCTATAATGGCGCTGAGATTTTGTCGGTCTCTCCGTGCTCCTCCTACCCAACACTGCCGGATTGGGGGCTCTTTCGGAGTCAGGAGAATGAGGATCGTTTCTTTTACTGTGTTTAGCTTCTTGATACCCACGTACAGCTTGCTCGGCTTTACGTGGGGGGTGGTTGTACTCACGGGTAGCTTGCCAGTCTCTCCCAGAGTGGACGTGGAGCTTATTTGTTGGAAGCGACTCCTAACTGCCTCCCACATATTTCCCTGTCACTTGATTGCATGTTTTTGACCGAATTGTCTCATAGAATACAACCGCATAAACTTGAACGCACCCACACACGTGTGCATGAACACGCCTCGTATACACAGAGAGTACGTGCCAGATCGGCACGGCAGAAACAGGGAGTCCATCCCCTGGATCCAACTACGTCTCAGCGAAGCAAAGGCCGAATTTGGTTCGCGACGAACACCTATCCGCCACCTGGGGACGCACCACGTAGCCTCGCGACTAACCGGCTCGAGATCCCCTCATATGAGCGAGAACCGTGGCAATTAGTATCGTAGAAGACAATATGTTTCCCTCCTTTATTCTTGCGGAACAGATAGTCGTTAGCAGTGCACATTTTAAATCACCCACTATGGAGGAGTATTATTAATATTGCACCCTAAAAATGAAGCTTAACCAGGATGTCAAGGAGATCGTACCATAATGGTTGACAGAGTGATGGCCAGTGATAGTAACTGCTTGCCCAAAAAGCACTTTCATGGGATCAATAAGCAAGCAAGTAATGAAGCGATCCACATCGAACTAAATGCTCTGCTCTGAGTAGTTTTCTAAATCTTATAAACTATCACTTATAACAATTAGCTGTAACAGCTATGCTAAAGGAAGAATTGAAGGGAGCATTGATACATTGGAAGAATTCAGAATGCTAAAGGGAAAATTGAAGGGAGCATTGACAGATGAGAAGAATTCAGGAGTCTATTTAGTGCAAACCAGTTTTGAAGTCGTACTGTTGTTGGAAGTTCGTGGGACGTGATATTTACTGTTTGCTGAAGTACAATTATCGGAAATAAGGACGCCTTAAAAGCAGGAATGTTAACCCTCTTTCTACTGCAGATTGGAGGCTTTTGTTATCGTATATTACTTAAGCGACTAAACAGCTAAGCATCACGATCACGTTCCCAAACAACGATCGTTTGCAAGCTTCCCGGAACACCTGAGCGAGACCGTAAATTAAAATTTTCGCAAAACAAAGACTCTCCTTAACTTCAAGCAATATGCATCCTCTTCAACAATGCGCAAACATCGTGAATTTAATCGTTGGTTATGGTAAAAGCGATTAAAACTTTATGACTACGACATGTAGCATTGTTGATCTGTCAAGGAAATAAAACTGCTTTCTCAATTATCGATGTCCAATCTTTCGCTGTATCATTTATCACGATTTCTATACAATCGCCGAAGAAGAAGACGAGGAATGGAGCCCACGTACGCCGTCATTTTAGTGATAATGTCTTCGATATTCACAGCACAAGGGGAGACTCTGTCGTGAGATTTACCTGATTGATATATCTTTTTTTCTCACCTCTTTTTTCAGGTTTATTCGCACCAGATCTAGAGAGCCCCAGTGCCACTACTGCAACCGTGGAAAAGGGTGGTCAGTATCTTAACCTGCTACTCTCAAAAGTGTGTTGGTAATAAGCCCAAACCAAACGTATTCTTTAATAAGACGGAGTAGAATGTTTATCTCAAGGAATTCCTTAGTGACAAGCCTCACACGCAAATAGTCCACATTTTCACGAATACTAGATGATACTTATTTGACGTAGCCTTGAATTTGGCGTTTCATAGAAGTTCTGACCTCTGTGAGATGACTTTTTTCAGAAAAAGAAAAGCAGCTGCATCCTCCTTGAAGTGGGAAATGAGATCATGAATGGCAACAATGTTTGAAATGATGATGTGTGTTCAGTTGGGGATGCGCAGACTTGAAGCAATGAGCTGTTTATAAAACGACGCAAAAGAACTGGAACTCAAATCAATAAAACAAAAATTGCACTTCCAAAATCACCAATGAATTGCACGAAGCAAAATGACGAAACATACCTCTTGATTAGAGCTCTGTCCTAACTTCCACCTCCGGCTAGGTTGTAAATGGTACGTCTGAAGTGAATTGTCAACGACGTTGGCATTATACAGAAGCAGTCATGGAGGTTCTAGACAAGCAGAATATCCCCAAGGTCACAAGCTCCGAGAAGAAATTCTGGACCTCCAGGACACATGACGATGTGTAATTTTAGCATTTAAGTAAATAGGAAAAGCGAATAAAAGGAACGACGGAGTTTGGGCGCATCCGACGAATGCTGCATTCACAAGTACCGTGGTATCCGTGCTAAAAGTGCTGCGCAATACCGAGTCTTCATTCTCTATTAATACTATCATAAGCTCAGTATATTCCTGCGCGGTCAATCATGTATTAGTAGTAATAAGCTCGTCTTCGGTGGTTTGAACTCTTGCTTATGCAATGATTGTGACTCCGTGAACCAATGATTAGATCAGATTTATCTCTTCGACAATCTCTGCATTCGTTTACATTACATTCTATGCGATGTGGGAAAATAAGACCGTTCAGACCCACAACAGGGACAAATGGAAGAAGGTGTTAGCGATTACCACTCAAACCAGTCAACGACAGTGGTACTGCAGCTGATACAAGAGACTTTAGGAAAAGTGAATCATGGAAAAAAAGGTAAATATGTGTACATATGAAAGTATGACAAAGTGTTCCAGGCATCCAAGTGCCAATAAAACAATTTAGTACAGTTTGGAATGAAGCAACAATTTTCCTTCTTTCTTGCAGGGTACAGTGGTACAAAATGTGTAAAGCAGATAACACACACTAAAACATATCAGCCAGCGTTCAGGGAGATGGGTTAGTTTGATTTGGCACTGCTCACACCATAGTCTCAACACATATGAAGTTCGAAAACGGATAAATGTGAGGGTGTTGCACAGCTCAGAATGAAGAACAAGAAGGAAACAATGGCTTAAGACACCGTAGCAGAGAAATCTAGACGAAATTTTTGAACGACTGGTCACAAGGAATAACGCGTCCGCAATTAAACACGACCACTTCGCCTCCTGTACTTTGAGCCTAAGCGAAAAGAGGCAGTCAATTCCGGTGATCCACCTGGAGATCCGTAGGCCCCTGTACTTAGCCGGTTCAAAATTCAACTTCCACCTGCCGCCAACGATACCATCGCAAATCAGTGGTGGACTGGGAAATGATTCTTCGTCTTCTTGCCGTGAAACAGCAAGCGAATCCTGTAGAACTAACGTTTCCATTTTTTGCAAAGCAAACTCTTCAAAAATCGGCATGGAGTACGTGCCAATGAAGCACTGAAATCAGCGAACGCGCTCCAATCACAATATTGTCCCGCGCATAACGTGCCATTGAAATTTCGTAAGCATCACATCCGCTCCACTCCTTTGACACTTACTACTGACGGCATAGGTTGCCCTTCCTTGTATGCACATCATTTTAGCCATCTCAATTGCAATTTTGGCCTAATTTTTGTGATACTCTGGTATTGATGGTGATTTTTCTTAAGCTCAAGTCAAATGATGAACTAACATTTTTCCCCCTGGATGGTCCTTGTGGAAAAGTTCTGACCGAAACGACGGAATAGGTTTAGATTATCCAACCGAATCCTGTAGAGGGGATATTGTTGGACATTTGTAAGCTTTTCTTTCAGATAATATGCATACCTATTCTATTCAAACTTTTTACGTCTTTCTATGAATTTCAGAACTTATTGAAAGACATGCACTGCTTCACATCTTAGCGTTTTTCAACCAGTGTTAACGAGAATAACTGTAGAAAATCTGACTGATGAATGTAGCTCGGGTTAAGCATCATTTTCGCAAGGTTTATGGTTCTGGACAAATCACTTTAGTGTTCTTAACGTGTCTCTTCAAGTGCACCACAACACGGCTTTTTCCATTTCGTGACCTCCATACTTTTTTCTTTGACTCACTTCCATCTTTCTTACGATTTCGCATTGTTCCTCGTAAAGACTGCTTCTTATTTCCTAGAAAATAGTGCCTTTCTTCCCACATCATCGTATGCTTCTCATACTACTCGTATATATCTGTGTATTGTTTCTGCACACTGTTCTCTTCTCATACATTGCGAATCACCTGTACGACTTCGGTTGTGGGTGAATCTACCACGAAAACAAAACTCTGCTCACTTTGCTTCTGGACCGTCCGCCGTGGGCGCTCACTATCAATTTGCACACTGATCTCGTAACCTTCATGACAGTTGCGAGCTCATTTCTTCTCGTCGCATCTTATGCTCTACTTATGTCTGTCTCTTCTTAGTTCTTAGCTATAATTGTATGATGTTTTAAATAATTGCCCTTAATCTCAGTTGGTCAAACAAAGAGGGTACTTTAGCGCAGCAATGGAGAATGCGAACGCTGCGTGAAGAATATCGGTAAACCGAAGACAGAAATTGGAAACAGAGAGTCCACTCTCATTTTTTCGCATTCTCAGCTGTCCATTGAAGCAGTGAATAACTTCTAAGTAATAGTTAATTAATTTCGTTTTGATCGCTGGATTTTTGAGCCCACAGGAAGAAGTGAGTAGTCGAGAGTGTTCAGGAGAAAGTGTTGGACAAAAAGGAGTGAGAATCTCGTTATAATTCATCGTCGTCGGAGTTTTTTTAAAGAAGTTTTTCCCTGTATTGTCTTCTTTTTCGATAGTTTATCCAAATTTTCTTTGGTCATTTGACATCTGCTTCATGTCATATCACCAATTCACGGTCTTTCTTCAATGAGCAAACACAAGGTCGACATCACTAATTATTATTGCTTACTTGATACTTGATACTTGAGCGGCCCGTCCTCACTATTTGTGCGGGCCCCAGCATAATTACCATTTTTCGGAGATTTGTTAAGCCATTGTGGTTCTCTGGAATCCCGAGGACAGCCTGGCCAAAGTCTGCCCCAGGTCGTCACCACAACAGGCGGTCGCAGCCCTTGTGGATCGGAGGGAGATTTGCCACCATGCGACTTTGATACCAGGACGGTGGTGGATCCTGGTATTGGTTTACTCTTAGCTAGGCTTACTGATGGAAACGCCGGACTCCTTCTCAGCTTGGGAGACCCTAGCGGGCGACGAATCTCCCCGCTCTACATCGCAGTCCGACACACAGGAACACCTCCCAGCCCACGATGAGGCGGTGAACCGTTGAGAGGCTAATTATTATTAATATATATGTATTGCTATGCATAATGATTAATATTAATAGTGTGTTACTATACATTCATTAATTGATATTATTTACGTGTTATTATTATTATTAGTACCAACATCATGTTTGCCCATTGATGAACACCAGTGAATAATCGATCAATACCGGGGTTCGTAGAGAGTCGGTGTTGGGATTTGCTCGTACCACGACTAGATTCTGTTTCAGTTTACCACAGCTCTACTGTCTTATCCCAGTTTCCCAAATGGCCACTTCACCGTGGGTTGCTATGTTCCTTTCTTCTTTATTTTTCGGAGATTATGTCATTATAATTCTACCAAACAAGATCCATTCACAACTACATAGTGTTTGCATCGTTGCTAGGACTCGTCTACGTAGGGAAAAGCGGATTGCTGAACTAGAAAAGGAGCTCCTGTTAGTGGAATCGAAACAACATCCCATGTTGCAGCAGAAGCTGCGTGAAATCGAGCAGAAACAGGCCGATGAATTGGAATTGATTAATACTGTGTATGAGGTGATTCTTACTTTTACTTACTTCGATACTTGGGCACCCTTCCTCACTGGTTGTGTGAGCCCCAGCATATTGCCCTATTTTTCGGAACTTTGCTGGTTTAGCCATTGCGTTTTCCTGGATTCCCGAAAGTCAGCGTGGCCAAGGTTTGCCTCAGGTCGTCACCACCTCAGGCAGTCGCCACCCTTGCGGATCAGAGAGAGATTTGCCACCATTCGTCTAGTTTGATACCAGGACGGTGGTGGATCCTTACTCTTAGCTGGGCTTCCTGATGGAAACGCCAGACTCCTCCTCTGCTTAGGAGACCCTACCGAGGAGGTGAATCGTTCCCCCCCACCCGCTCTACATCGCAACCCGACACCCAGGAACACCTCCTTGCCATGATGAGGCGGTAAACCTTTCGAAGGACTTTAACTTTTATATCTCGTTTATGGTGTACGTAGCTGCTGATAAATTTTCAATACTAATTTCTAGAAGGAAAAAGAAGAGGCCGAACGCAAATTCCAACATGAATGCGCTGCAGTAATACGGGAGAGTGAAAGAAAGAGAGGATGAGTTGGTTCAGGTACAGTGTTATGATGAGCTTTAGCTACTTGTGATCCTACGTGTATTGAATTACAAACTGTGTTACGATTTCTGCAGGGAACGTATAGCCACTCCCTGTTCTTCCACTCTACTTTTGCTGGTCCATCCTCTTACTCTAAGACAACTCCAAGTGTCTCCTGCGTGCTTTATTTCATTTTTTCCTCTGGTAGAGTCCGATAGATCCAGAAGAACACTACAATGTGTCTGTATCCATGAATTGACGATATTTTCTTGCCGAGTATGTGACGATTCTTGTGCTACGCAGAAAGGCGTACCTGGCCTATTGATCGATTTTAAGTCTTAGATTTCAGATCTGCTTCCATTTTACTAGAAAGTAGATAAAGATTTTGATCAAGGAGAACGCATTCGTGCCCATCGCACGATGGCGTTGAGTTCTCTGTCATCCCTATCTTCTTTGATAATCATCAAGTATCTCAAGATGCTCGAGCTCCAGTTACTGGCGTGCTCGAACTTTTTGGAATGAAGCTCTTTATGTTGCTGGTTCTACCGAGAGACTACGACAATGCAGATTTATGCCGAAACGGGGTTCCGCTTGCAAATGTTCTCCCTCAACTTACTTCTTCTGCCATGACCCTACCGTTTTCTATTAGACCGCAATTTTCACCCAGTGGCACCCTCCTGCAAAAAAGACGGCAAATTCATCGGGGGGTGATGCTGTATTGAACGTATACTCGCTTTGTTTTGTATTGCTTTAAATGTCCAACTTAGGCTATGCTAAAGGAGATCGGTGATCGCATACAATCCATTAAAGATGAAGTGGACGCTTTAGATGGACGTGGTTGCTCAACGTCTAGCACGAACAGGAAAGGACGGCGTGTCGGAAAGGGGAAAAAAGTAATGAACTATTGTTAGAATTATAATATAACTAGTACTGCACGGACGAAAGGAAAGTTTTAAGTACCACTTTTGTTTTCGTAAATCGATTTTTCGAGAAAAAAGTCACTTAAAGGTTGTAATA
This sequence comes from Angiostrongylus vasorum, assembly GCA_018806985.1. Lineage (NCBI taxonomy): Eukaryota > Metazoa > Nematoda > Chromadorea > Rhabditida > Metastrongylidae > Angiostrongylus > Angiostrongylus vasorum. The sequence continues at coordinate 95,740 of JADANN010000229.1, forward strand.
AATATTTCTGGACAATATGTAGCTTGAGGGAAAACTATCCAGCCATCTTTTGTTCTTTTGGAATGACAGATTTTCTATCACAGTATTCAGGAATTGCAGCAGTTGTTTACAGATGCTCCATAATTTCTGTGTTCCAGACGCCGTCACGATCCTTCGACGTCTACGGCGAAGAAGACACGTACAAAAAAACCAACAATTATACCTCTGTTACCAGAGCATATTATAGCAGAAGATGTCAAACAGGTAAGGATTACTGATAATAACCACTATGATGCTAAGGTATTTGCAAAACTCTGGATAGCGGTGTCTGCGGTGAGGAACGAACGCGCTACTACCCTTTCTGGTGGCTAGCGCGTTCATCACCACACCATGCGAGTCCTTCGTTTCGCCTGTCTCTCAGTTAGTTCTATCGATCAGCGTCATCAGCAGTGAGACAGACGAAACGAAGGACCCGCATGATGTGATGGTGTACGCTCTAGCTACCAGAAAGGGTAGTAGCTCGTTCGTTCCTCACCGCAGACGCCGCTGTCCAGAGTTTTTGCAAATACCTCAGCATCACAGTGGTTGTATACGCTGCCATAAAAAAATTATGTTAGGCAGTAAACAAAAAGTTAGCATAGCACCAACAGTAGTTTTCGATGGGACTCAGCAATTTCTTTGAAGTATTTTCGCCCAAGATGTTGGATTATGTCATTTTTCGCCATCTTATTTAGTTCTTTCTCAAGCGAGAGAACGGAAAACCTGTTAACCGTGCCACTCGTTTTCGGATTTAGGTGAAAACTCCCTAGATTACGAGTTCATGTTGTCGATAATTGCTTTTCTTCGAAAACATTCATTGATCTTTGTAATGTTTCGTTTTAAATAGAAAAAAAGAGAAAGCTCTCGGCGTTGATCAATCCCTTAGGTATGCGCCATGCATTCGACTTCCTTAAGCATTGTTTGGAGGTAATCTGAATGCAGATCAGGCCATTTATAATGACTCCTGGTGGTCTACCGATGTATCGAGCCAGCGCTGCTATCCTCCCTGACAAGTCTGGTACCAATTTGCCGACCCCGGAGGGATGGGAGGCTTGGTGGCCATGAGCGAAGGGATCGATTCCCTATGTGTGTTGCAGGGCGCCTCCGACCACTGTGCCACACGCGCCCTGCAAAATGTTCGTTTCAAAGTTTTTTTATTGAAGCCAAATTACCACGGTTTTGTTATGTTCGTTTGATAGGGCAAGAACCATTAACGCTTCAAAGTGGACGAGGAACCGCGTGGTCGACTGCTTTTTTCACTAGGTCTCTGCTGCTTTCGTAAGCTCGCAAATCGCCGACTTCTTCAAGCTTAGCCTTGTAGCTATTTCTTTCACGTTTCTGGCCCTGATGCTCTTAGTTACACTACCGAATGGAGCTTTTGATGACTTTAATTGTTTGAATGATCCTTATGACGGTCGTTGAATCACAGCTCTTCATCGTGATTTGACACCAAAGAATATTCTAGATCGTTAAACATAGATGTTAGTTAAGAAAGACACAGAGTAGTTGTTATTGTGATACACACTGTTGCAGCTTGCTCCAGCTGAATGTGTTACATCTGCTGGTGAACATCACAACGTCACTCTAAAGAATAGGAAACTGATTTACGATGGGCAAACAGTGGGATTTTCTAGAATTGTTTTTTGAGCTGTCATATTGTTTGTTAGTATATTTAAAGGTTTAGTTACAAAAGAGGTGAAGCTGTACTGGTGCAAACGGAGAACAGCGCTGCATTCCCAGGAAAGATTCTAACAATTCACGAACGCTACATACAGATAATATCCACTATTCCTGGTTTGCTGTTATTTTGCTTTTTTTTCACTTGCCTCTTCGTGCTCTACTTAACGTGATATTCCTTCAGTAAGAAGTCGTTTCAAAAATTACATAAAGCAGTGGTTTACTTTTTTTAACCACTTGGTTTTTTGATGATAAAGGCATGGGTTGGGCTCTGCATGAACAGGTGCGATTCTAGGAGTCACGCGGGAAGTGCTGGCAACTATGGCTGATCTAAGAAGCGGTCTAGTGATTCTCAGAGTTAACACTAACTAATAAGAATTTCTTGGATTGTTAAGCCAACACAAGAATAATAAAAACGTTTA